>CM074288.1:13649882-14177382 GCA_037194245.1 Opsariichthys bidens | reverse complement strand
CAATAAAATACCTCACTCGCCTGTTTGGGCCTTGGTTCAGTTAGGACATATAAATAGCTTTATAAACTTGCCTTAGAACAAAACATTACTGGTGTGCATCTTGACACAAAACGATGGCTCTGAAATATTTTTTAAATGTGTCAGTAAGTTGCTTTCAGTTAAAACAGCTCAAACATGCATTTTAGTCTGGAACTAGGCTAAATAAAACTTAAATAAAATAAAATAAAACGAAAGGCACAATTAAAATAAAAGATCCAAAAACCACTGGAAGAGTTTTATACATTTTGTTGACTTGTGTGCTTACATTAACCCAGATGTTTCCAAGAATGTTTAAATCCAGAGAAATAAGCAATTTTAACCAGGACATGGACTGTGTCCGTGTGTCGCCTATCAATGATATCATACCTTCGTTACCCTCGATTTCCAGTTTTATTTTGTTGGAACCATGGAAACGCCAAAGACACTTTAATATATTATGTTTTATTATACAAGGGAACTCGAAAACATTTATAGACTGAAAACTAATCATTGCTATGTATCTCAACACGTTTAGTCTTATTGTTTTAGTCTCATATTCTTGATGCCGCAGAGAAAAACAATATTATGTCAAGTAGCTAATATAGCATAATTGTGTCGTGCTCGTCTCTCATTAGCGATCGCTCCAGCGGCCTCTTTCACTCCCATAACACTCGCCCTGCTCTGCTTCCTACGGTAATGTTAATAACCTCATCTATGAACCTGATTTCTGCCCGAGTCCCATTGGATACTTTTCCACCAGCGGTGAGGTGAAGACCACATCTCCCATGATTCTGCGCTTAATCTCGGCGTCATCAAGCTACGCCTTTGTTTTGAATAGGCGACCTCTAGCGGCGTCACATATTGTGCCTTTAAGCCTTGTCTGTGAAACCGGCCAATAAACACTTATAATATCCGTAGACCAGCAGGTTTTGGAAGAAGGATTGATGTTTTTATTATTTATCATAAATTATTTATATATTATTATATTAATATAATTTATCATTATTTTAATTGTTAATTTTGAACAAAGTAATGTATCAATGTTAACAAATTGAACCTCACTGTAGAGTGTTACAGAATCACAGATATTCACACTGAGATTTCCCTCCCCCCAGATATCATCGCCTTTCGTGTTCAAACTGTTACTTCACAGGCCATTTTTTAGGTAAGTAATTGGAGAAACTTTTTTTTGGGCTGATTCAGTAAATTTGAGTGCAGTATAGAGTAAAAACGATGGGACTTTATTTCCTACTGCCATCATATTGAGCGTTATGATTTCTTTCATTCGCATTTTGTGCTGTCTGTAGGTGTGCCGTGCTGATGTTTCAGAGGGAATTTGCCATGCGCCTAGTGGCTAAACCAGGAGACAAGCTATACTGCAGACTGTCCATCAACACACAGCTCCTAGCCCGCGTGGATCATCTCATGAAGGTTTGGAGAGTCCTTCACTTCATTAATTGACTGCTATTGGTGCCTGTATTGATTTATTTACTGTTGTTATGATTCATATCAAAATATGTTTAAAAAAAAAGTTATGACTGCTGCATAGTTTGACATTGTCATTGGTAGAGATACTGAAATATTATGTTTATGTAGGTGGGAAAAAACAACTTCAGACCACCTCCAAAAGTAGAGTCCAGCGTGGTGAGGATAGAGCCCAAAAATCCTCCGCCACCTGTCAACTTCCAGGTAAGTGTCATTAATTATAATGTATAATGTCTGTTCAGTTATTAGAAATAATATAACAGGGGCTTGTTTCCATGTTTAAAGGAATGGGATGGTCTTGTCAGAATTGCATTTGTCCGAAAGAACAAAACGCTCAGTGCTGCCTTCAAGTAAGACATCACTAAATGTTGTTTTTGTTGAGTGATCAATAGTAATAAATTAAAGAAGCTGAAAGTATTGACACGTTTGTTTTTTTCAATGCAGGTCTGCTGCGGTTGAGCAATTGTTGGAAAAGAACTACAAAATTCACTGTTCTGTGCACAACATAGTGAGTCCGCTTCACTTTAACTGCGTTCACACTGTCAGTCGAAATCTGATTATTTGTGTATCTGACTGAAATCAGACCTAAATGATTTGACTGGCATTTTCGTGTCCCGTGGCGCTGTTTCATTTTACGGAATGTCTATGGAAAAGTTTCTATGGCGATGATGTTGTGTTAGTAGGCATACACCAGAAATGAGATGGAGGGGTTTGCAGTGTTGTCTTACAATATGAAAATGTGTTTCTGTAACAAACATCTGATGTGTTTTTATGTCTGTGGTGTGAGAAAGTGACAAGCAAAAAAGCTTTGCAAAATCCAATCAGAGCGATCACACAGAATTGAATTCCCTTGAAATGGGTTTTTAAAAAAATGTTTTTTTTTTGTTTTCTGTTTTTTCACACTTGCTAAATATTATCGGATTCCAATCGCATATGCACAAAAATCAGATTTGGACTGACAGACTGAACAAGGCTTTAGAGTTTAGACTTTAATTATACATGACCTGATAAAATACATTTCCAAATTGTAATGCAGGAAATACAACAGGATTTCAACATTGCTCAGAAAATTGATAGCATCCTTCAAGAGTCGAAGTTTAGTGAAAAGAGGGCGCGCTCCATGGATATAGATGATTTCATGGTGTAAGTATGACATGCTTCACTTCGTGAAAAAGGCTTTAAAATGTTTGTTTTTTTGGACAGTGTTTCATTAAACATCTTTTCTACATCCATATTTTATGGTAGGCTTCTTCATGCTTTCAACTCTGCCGGGATACACTTCTCCTAAGACTTTAAGGAACAGGGAACAGCTACTAGGTTGACAGGAAGTGATGTCACAGTCTTCTCATATTCTGGTTAAAGCTTTCATCCATGTGAAGAAATGAATGGCATTTCTTTTCTTTGGACATTCAGTGGGACACTCAATCTCTCAGCCTTGGGATTTTTTGTGCCTTTGCTCAATGATGAAATATTTACGGACTTCTTTCAGAGGTAAATCTTTAGTTGTGTGCATGGTGACTGAAAAGAGGCTTTGAAGAGGATGTCTGTAATGGCTTCTTACAACTTTCAGCTTTATGTACTCTGCTGTTGTGAGTACACCAGTTTACTTTTCGCATAGCTGATGTTGTTGTAAAGAATATTATTCTTCATCCCTATTAATCTCAGCAACACACACACGCGCACACACACAATGCTTTCCTGCCCACTACTGCTCTGTACTGAACTGTTAAATTAAGAAATAACCTAAGCTGCTAACACCTCACAATAAAGTTCAGTTGGTTAACATTAGTTAATGTATAAAGTGAAATGAACTGATAGTTATCAACAAATAATGAACACCAATTTTTACAGCATTTTAATTTAGGTTAATGTTAATTTAAATTTGTTTATAATGCATTAACTAGTATAAAATATAATTTATTAAGAGATTAATAGATGCTGTGAAGGTATTATTCATTGTTAGTTTATGGTAGCTATCGCATTAACTGTTAAAATGTTGAAATTTATTGTCAAGGTGTTTCCTATAAAATTCTTTATTAACATTCAACGTACAGTTAATGCAACTAGTATGTAAACTTTGATGTGGGAATATAATTGTTAATTAGGTATTGATTCATTTAAGGCATGTTTCTCAGGAAGGTTTAGTTAAGGAAATCCATTGAAAATCATATTTTGTGTTAAATTTGCATACAAATTTAAAAGAAACTTGAGAGAACTCTTTTGCCCATCATATGTCAGACTTTTCAGTAGTTTTTATAATATAATATACATGAACTGTTCAAAGATGCTCTCAACTGCTTTAAATTGTTCTGTCAAGCAGAGTTTCAGATCCTTCTGTTTTGGTATGGGAGGAAAGTTAAAGATGGAAATCTGAACTTGGGAAAAGTTGCTTTGATGTAACAATTATTTGGTGAAGTTTTTTGCTGTATGATAAGCAACACTAGAGTTGGCAGTAAAATCTTGAATACTGATGCAATGATTTGTTAATTAATTTGTTAATACAAAGAATAATTTCAAAGCTTTTGATTACATTATGTTAGGCTGACAAATACTTTTTAGGGAGTCTATAAACACTTCACTGTACTCTGCGTTATCTTGAGTATGAATACAAATGAATGACTTCAATGAGGCCTTCTTGTGCACCATGCTAATGCGGACCATCCCCCAGATACTGAGCAAACCCTGCTGAAAAAGAAAAAGAAACAGGCTTAAACCAGCCTAAGATCTGTGGCCAGTTGCATAAACTGCTTAGACTAATCTTACAAGCAAGTCATTAATTTGACTGGTCAACTTTTTTGTAAGTCAGTTACATAAAAATGTAGATCTGTCTAATTTGAATCCCAAAAGTAAGACCGACTACCTCTTGGCTAACTGCTAGTTGGTACGACTAGTTATTAAGACACTCATAGTGGTGGTGTTAAAGCAACTGGGTCCTGGTCCTTGGTCATTTGTCAGAACAGTTTTAGAAGGATTTTGGGCATATTTGAGCTATTTTCGTTTTTTTTTCTGGCCAAGTACACTCTACAGACTTTAATAAAAATGCCAACTAATGGTTGGTCAGTCGCATGACATAAGATTAAATTAGTGAATCATTGTTATTATTATTATTATTTTGTGGTTTGATTAAATCATTTGATTAAATGATTATTCCTGTGGCTGTTACATACTCTTTCCATTCGGTTTGTTGTCAATACTATATTTGATCACTAGATGGCTCTCAAGCACCGTTACATATATTTACATGAACGTAAGCTGTGCAAGAAAGCTAATTACAGCTATTCTTTCTTTCTTTCTTTCTTTCTTTCTTTCTTGTTGAAAGAGAGAATTAATGAAATTAAATTCTGCATGTTTCTCTATCACAGAAGTTTCTCTTTTCACTCCTATACCAACACCCAAGTGTCACAGCATGTCTGAGCTGAAGTTTCTTACCACAGTAGTACTGACAGATCCAGCTCTATTGATTGATAGCTGGCAGAGACTCGTATGTTATGGGGTGAAGTGTCTTGCACTATGGGGAACAGGAAGAAATTGATTTAAGATTTGGAGCGCCACAGGTCTACAGCCTCACATGAGTGACAATGGCCTCTACTGTCAATCAATGCAAGGGTCTGTGTTCATACACAGTCAGATCAGGAAGAATGAATAGATTTTGGGTTGGTAGGATTTTTTTAAAACGTGTATGAAATAAGTCTCCTATGTTCACCAGCATAAATGTTTTCTATTTGAAAATATTTTAAAATGTAATTTACTCTTGTGATGGCAAAGTTTTTATGCTGAAAATGTATTATGTAATAAAATTTATCATTATTATTCAATTGAATAAATTATTAAATTTATGCAAAATTTAATATGCTGATTTGATGCTCAAGAAATATTGATTATCAATGTTAACAGTTGCGCTGCTGAATATTTTTGTGGAAACCGTGACACCCTTTTTATTTAAGATTCGTTGATGAATAGAAGGTTCAAAAGAACAGCATTTGTTTGTAATAGAAATCTTTCGTAACAATAAATGTCTAAAGGTATTAATTTCACCAACGGCACATAGACTGGGATGCAGATTAATATTCACTTTTATGAAAGTTTAGAAACTTCCCACATTGACTGTCTCAACACTTTTCACAAACCATACATTTTAAAGCGATGCATAAAACATGAAATTATGAAGAACAAACAGTCATGTTTGACATTTCCAGAGTTAAATGTCACCTGAACAGGTGTATCTCCTATTGCAGGACATCCTGCAGTGCAACTGTGCTTTTATTTATTTATTTATTTATTTTTGCATCACACCTGCTCATTTGAACAGATCCCTGTCTAACTGTTTTGCAGCGTATCGCTTTATCTTGTCTGCAGGTGTGACTGAATTGTCTGAGAAATGTATGTGGCCTTACGGCAAAATGCTTCCAGCGGTTTTACAAACTTTCCGGTTGAGTCACAAATGCTCCATTATCCTTGCGCAGACTCTCCGTTTTCTGCTTGGTTCCTGAAGTCCTGATGAAAATGATTAATTGGGCTTTAGGTGTGAATCTCTCTCATGCTGCCCAGAGACTGTCCTAATTTTCCTGTATACGCAGGTTCTTGCCAGTCGCTGAGCCTTGGGCCTGCTGATAGGATCGAGATTAGAAATTCAAATGTCTTCCTTCTTTGAAGTAAAGCGAGAGAGCTTTTGAGTCTGGCACCCGGAGGACACGCCAGCCGAATCTACACATTGATCCTGCGAAACGTGTTTGACTTTGAGATTTATTTATCTATCTATCTATCTATCTATCTATCTATCTACTGTATCTGTCTCTTTTTTCCTGTTAAATTGTTCACTTGGGGCAGATGCTTAGATTTTCTTGATCGCTGTCTCTGAAAGAGAATAAAGCCGAACTCTGAGTGACTGGAGGCCATGGGAAATATCTGACCTGCAGGTCAAGCATCAGTTGTTGAAGGGTTGCATTTGATGACTCAACGCTAATGCTTACTATTGTAGTTGTAGAAGTTTTTCTTGCCTTCGCTGACCTTCATGTTTTGTTGCCCGGTGGAAAGTAGTGGCCGTTTCTGATTGGCTGGTTGCAACAGACCGTGGAGGTGTCCCATAAATACTCACTGTAGCATTTAATGCCTATCAGGGTCAATGGTTCAGGGCAGATTTTTACGACCGGCAGACATAGATGCCATGATAGGCTTGTCTTCTAGAGGTCTCCATTATGGGGTCCTTCACTAAAGGAATATAAAGGTCCATCACAGTATTGAATTTGTTTCCTGGCTGGTAGTGATGATATCATATTAGGATCCCTCATGGATCTTGCATCTTAGATGTGTCAAAATGTGCTTTTTGTAAATTTGTGCCACTATTGCTATGATGTGTAAAGCTCATTTAGCAAGGCAGTGTTTCAGGGAGCCTTAGTCCCAAAGTAGAGGGTTGAGAGGACACTAAATGAAGAGGAGAAGAGCAAAGAATGATGAGGACACACATTGGATTAAAACATTGCCAAAGTAATTTATAGCTGTACAATTTCGATTCTTTTTTTCCTTTCTCTGACTACATGATCCACTCAGTCAACTCTAGTAAATGCTACACAATGGCAAGTGGAAATATTGGTTTAATTCAGCCATGTATGTCATGTATACTTGCCTGGCAGAGGAGACACCGTATCAAGGTGGTTCACTGAGGGCGAGGTTCGCCATTGCACTCCGGCTGTGGGAAATTAGGGTTGCTTGTTCAATTCTCAATACCAGCAGGAAAATGTAGTTGGGGGAGTGAATGAATAGTGCTCTCTTCTACTCTTAAAACCTTTGACTGAGTTGTGTGTGGATTAACTTGGATGGGTTAAATGCAGAGGACAAATTCCGAATATGGGTTAACATACTTGGCCTTCAGGTCACGTCACTTTCATATATGTTTGAAGTTGAACCAGAAACTGATTTAGAAGAATAAGAGGAAGAGTGAATTGTATAGGTTCATCTACAAGTCAATGTATGAATGGTAATGGGTTATATCGCTATCTAAGAAGTCGGACACATAACGGTAATTGATATTATCAACCTTTACCTTGAAAACGTTATCAAACAGCTAATGAAGTGTTGCTCATTTTACACCATGTTCCTGTTAACCATCTCGGACAGTTGCCTTCTAAACATTAGCATCCAAACACTTTGAGCACCATTGAATGTAAGTGAAGAATGGCATATATTTCATCATTAAAAATCATACACATAATTCATATTGCTATATGTACCCAATTGTTCCTGCCCCTTCTTAAAGGTATTCTTGTGCCTACTGTGGAAAAGCCCTGCCTGGGATTGGTTGCTTGTTTGTGACGGTAGGAAATGGTTTCATTTTTTAGACTGTCTTTGGTACGCTCAGTAAATTACTCAGGAATTGCATTGAGTGATGAATTTGCACAGGGTTTGTTTTAAAGTATGTTAAAAATACAACATAGATATGTAAATGACATTATAGGTACATTATGCAACTTTTGGCATTGCAGCGATTAATAAATACAAAGGCATGCGTCTTGTGAAAGAAGATTTTAGCCAGAGTTACTTTTCACTGTTTATGTATATGACGAGTCACACAGGTACTGTGCTACTCTGCAGTGGTCGGCGTCACACTTGGTCTAAAATAGTCTGAATAATCCTTATAGGCGTACCGTAGGGATTCATACTGTTTGGAAGATGAGTTTGTGATGCACTCTCTCATTATGTAAGTTTGTAAATTTTGAACAAAAAAAATTTACATTGTACCTTTTTAAAATCCTGATTCCCAGAGTGTGTTTAATATCTGGTGCACTTTTGATTCTCAAGTAATTTTTTTTTTAATGTATGATTAGATATTTTTACTGTAAAACAACAAACATACTGATATAGTAAGAAAATATAGGCCTTTTTTCCAGTGCATAACATGAAATATATTACATTAGAAAGATACATTTTACACAGCAAAATCATTATACACTTCTTAATAAGTATGCCATTTTTTTCAGTTAAAATGATATTCTTTAATACAATTAAATGTTGCCTTTCTTTCACTTGTTTTAAGTGTAATCTAGTTAAAAACAAGTGAAATAGTCTGGCAGCACAGTAAGACAAAACTACACCAATGAAGATACTCTGAGAACAAGCTGCAATATCTTATGCAGCTCATCTTCTTAAGTAAACTTATCTTGTTTTAAGCATTTTTACAATTTTTACTCAAACAAGTCACATAAGACTAATTAAAAACTCATCAAGAAGTCTTTTTTGCAATGTATTGAACTACTGTGAGAATTTCTTCTCTTTCTAAATATGTAACTTTTTAAATATTAAATGCTGTTGACATTACTCCCTTGTTAATTTAATGTGATCTCACACTAGACCTTTGAATTAATGATACCCCTGTGACAAGTTCATTTCTTAAGCGCTTTCACGCTGATGATTAAGCCGCCAACTGTCTGTCTTCTCTTCATACATTTCCTCTCCCGCTCTCTCAGACTGACGCATGTACAGCGCTGCTGAATGTTGAGGTATTCCCTGCGTGCTCAGTGGGACGTGGCACAGGAGCGCGGCTGGGGGCTGACCTGGGCCCCCCGTCGGATATTGATGTCTGCAGATGTTCATGTACAGAAAGGGCAGCCTCATCTCCTCCTGCTCCTGATAAATCATATAAGGGAGGGATTCACACTGCATTATTGATGGTCCGCAGGGAGGGATGAGAGAGGGCTTACTAGAGAAAGAGAGAGAGAGAAAAAAATGCTGTTCTGCCTTTTCAGCTGCCCAAGGTTAGCCAGACACCAGTTAAGAGATCCTGACAGGTGTGTGTGCGAGTGAGAGAGAGAGAGAAAGATTTTCCCCATGGGAGACGATGATCTGGAGTTTTTGAGAGCCAGCCTTGCTGTGACAGGCCTCTCCACAGCAACCTGTCAGGGCAGCCCCTTTCAAGCAGGTTTGAGGGATGTCATGAGGCTGAGGCATGGCGGTCTCTCAGAGGGGGAGGGAGAGAGAGACAGATTGAATGGAGAGCCGTATTTCCTGCACTCGCCTCACTGACTATAACAGGCACGGATTTTATGAGACCGTGAAGCTCAATCAGTTAGCGCGCACACTGCATGGAAAGAGTGTTTTCATACTCAACCCAATGCATTTTGCTACTTTCATTTTCATAATTTAAACATCAGTGCCCTTTAGGCACAAGAAGGAGCTCTGGCTTTGTTCGGAATAGCGTGCTATCATACTTCTCTAACTACTTCTGCAGTGCATAGTATGTATATTGTGCACAGTGTGCAAGTATTTCCCATGCATATAATACCCAGATGCATTTGCAGTGTGCAGTGTATAACACAGCACATTGCATAGAACATTGTACCCCACAATATATTGTACTCAACCAGACCTCACTTTTCCTTTACCAGAAGTTATTACAACTGCAATCTCTGGATCAAGATTGCTTGTTTGATCAGACTGCCAAAAGTTAGGATTTTACACTGAAGTGAATTAAAAAATAGAAAATAGTTTATATTTATTTTCATTTATTTGAAAGACGTAAAATGAAGAGGTCATGCTTATTGTTTAGTTGTTCAGCCTAAAATTACTGGTAGTATTCCATTCCCAACATAGACTACATTTTTTAACATTTTAATGTTCATTTCTAACATATTGTGGCACATTACCTTGGCATTGCATCTCAGAAAACTAGCATCGGCATTTCTAATACAACGGCTGAGGGAGTGACGCCAAATTTGACTGTTTTCTCTCTTCTGATCACCGTAATCAAATCTCGCAAAATATTTTTTCCTCTTTTGGGAAGTAATAGAAACGCTATCATGGGTTTTTTGCTTTCAGAGCAAATGGGAATGCAAAAATATGTATTTGTTATAGTTTCCATTTACCCCACTATAGGCTCTATAGTATGTAGTCTCTGCCAAAATAGCATAAATGCTGTAGTTATTGCTTCTACAATTAAACTGTGGTAACCTGGTACAAACCACCACTGTAAAAAAAAAAATTAATGACTAAAAAGGAAAGAAAAATTCTGAAAGCATTTTACAGTAGCGGCTAACAACTTTTCTCCTTTCACTATGTGTTCATTTTACTTACAAAATTTCCACTTCCAGTCAATCAGGATTCAGCTTTTAAAAATGCCACTAAAATTGAACCTGCCATGCAAACTCAATTCTTCTCTCTCTTCTCTTCTTCACACTGTGGTTCTGAATGAATTAGCTCCCTCTTTGATGGCGAGAAGCTTTGAAAGCTTGTCCTCTAGACGCCCAGCTGCCTCCGGCTGTGGTTAATTCTTGGTGCAGTGCAGGCTGCCTCTGAACCTCCAGAGGGAATGGGACAGTCGTCTGGGTGAGCAGCCCGTGCTCTGTCAGCCGGAACAACCCCACTTGCCCCAATACAGGTTCTAGAACTCTGTCGTCAAGAATGTTCTAGAATGCTGAATGCCACAGGGGATGAATTCGTTTGAGAATTTGAGGCATTTCATGCCTGACTAAGGGGGATAAACTCTCCCCTGTGGCAAATATGAGACGATTTTATATTCATAATAAGATTTTTTTTTTAATTCATGCGCCCAACACGAACCAAAACTGGGACGCATCCTTCACAGTTGGGCTTTGAGAGATCTGGAATTGAGATTAGGTTGTAGAAATAATGAGAAAATGTAAATTGCCATCATTTACTCGCCCTCATGTTGTTATATGACTTTTGTTTTTTTGTTTTGTTTTTCTCCATTGAATATAAAGACGTGTTCGTGCTGCACTTTTCCAATCAAAGTGAATGGTGACCAGGGGAGGTTGAGCTCAAATGGAAATTAAGCAAAATAAAAGTATAGTAGTATAACTTGTGTATGACTTGGTAGTCATATAATAGTCATCAGAAGTCATTTGATACTGAAGCTTTGTCAGAAGAAAAGGCTAAGTTTTAAAGAGTTAGTACACCCAAAAATGAAAATCATTAATCTGTCATTAATTACTCGCCCTCATGTTGTTTCAAACCCCTAAGACTTTTGTTCGTCTTCGGAACACAAATTAAGATATTTTGAATGAATTCTGAGAGCTTTCTGTCCCTCAATTGACTACGCGACTACCACTTTCAAGCCCCTGAAAGGCAGTAAAGACATCTTCTACCTTAGTAAAGAGATGTCTTTAGTACCTTTCTGGGGCTTAAAAGTGGTAGTTGCGAAAGCTGTCAATGTCTGTCTCAGATTTCATTAAAAAGCTCTTAATTTTTCATCAAGTTTTATCAAGAAGCACAAGCACATTAGATAAAGAAAGAGATATTTGTAGGCCTGTAATGTAAATTTACAACATTCTCTGCATATAAAGCTTTCTCAGCATAGTACTTTACTCGTAAAAGATTCATGCTGTATCTAATTATGATATTAGTCTTCTGTCTTGAGGTAAGTGTTCTTGAGCAAACACAAATGTGGTAAATTTTCCTTGTCTATGAGAGGCATATCTTCTTGATGATTTAAAATCCAGGTGTGAAGTAATGTCAGCTCTCTTCTTGAATAACACCATTAAATCCTCCCTGGGAGAGCTGAGTGCCAAGGCCTAGGCTGTTAGTTACCAATAATGTCTCCAAGAGAGCAAGTGGAAGGGAATCTCACTCATTTAATTGACTGTCAGGCTGCTAGTTGTATGTGTGCTTACTGTAATCGGACATGTTCCATGTCCCACAAATTGTAAGCCGGCCAGTACGAGGTAAATTGCACAGATTACTCCATGTGTTTTATATTATCATTGAAGCCATTTATATGCTAGCACACTACTAAGTTGACTAAATGAACAGTTAACAGATGTACATTACCGTTCAAAAGCAAGTCTCTTATTTAATTAATCAAAAATACAGTAAAAACAGTAATATTGTGAAGTTAATACAATTTAAAATAACTTTTTAATTTTAATATATTTTAAAACCGGATTATTTTTTCATATATTTTTCAGCAGCAATTACGCCACTCTTCTGTCTGATGATTTTTCAGAAATCATTCTAATATGCTGATTGAAGAAACATTTCTTATTAGAAGCGTTAAAAACAGCTGTACAGCTTTTTTTTGTGTGTGTGGAAAGCATGATACTTATGATAATCATTGTCCAAAACAACTGCATTTAGATGAAATAGAAATCTTTTGTAACATAAATGTCTTTACTGTCACTTTTGACCAAATTTGTGTCCTTGAAAAGCAATAAAAAACAAGTGTAATGTATTTCTTTCTTTCAAACAGTAGTGTATACGTTTCAAATGTAAATTCTTTTTCTAAAAGGGAAAATGGACCAGAAATATTGATGACATCCTGTACAACACAGATTTTTTTTGGTCCAATCAAATGCTTGAATGCCCCCCCCATCTAGTAAGCAACAAGTCATAGTTCATAGCTGTCATGTAACTAATACCAATTAGCTATCAAATTAATTTGATATGTCCAGCCCAAACTTACTAGGTAACATTTTACAAAAAGCTTCAAATAGGTAATATTAGTGAATGCGTTATCAATCATTGCAAAAATTTACAGCATTTATTAAAAGTGCAGTGGGTGATCTGGGAAATGCTAACATTAGCTTGCTGGCATTGAAAGCATATGATCCCACCCTCCCTACAAATTGTCGTTCACAATCACGCCTCCTCCACCAAAACACATGAACGTGCACTCACACACACACACACACACACACACACACACACACACACACACACACACACACACACACACACACACACAGCTGCTCTCGGCTAAACATCACATCTCATGTGCATAATTCCAACTAGCTCCGGTTACAACATTATGCTTTGAACGCAGCATAATCTCGTTGTTTTGATTCGGTAGGAACTGTAAAAGATGGCTGCTGTTTGTTTGTGGTGTTCTGTGACTGACGTCTGTCTGCATAAACTCTGCGTAGCATGAAACGTGCTGATGACATATGACGTCTGAGCGAACAGGGTGCATTTTTTTTTTTGGTTATTATTTATTACAAAAAATAATTATTAGTAATTTTTTATTATTATTTCAAGTCGTATAAATGTATGCCCATATGGCACCTTTTAGAGAGTTCTTTTCAACCATAGTTTTAATGCAAGGTATAAATATGTAAAATTATTCCAGTTCAACCCTTTAGACTTCAGAAACATCACTCCAAGGTGACTCTACCACAGTCAGGCCTGCCGTCTGGGCCGCTGTGGAGTTCAAAGGCAGGCATTCGTCAAGCAGAGGTGTTTGGTTGCTAAGCCTCGTATCAGAGTTTTTCTCCGGAGGTTCAAAGACTGAAGGTCAAACTCATGCTAAGCCACCTCGTTAACTC
The DNA here is from genome assembly GCA_037194245.1 of Opsariichthys bidens. NCBI lineage: Eukaryota > Metazoa > Chordata > Actinopteri > Cypriniformes > Xenocyprididae > Opsariichthys > Opsariichthys bidens. The sequence continues at coordinate 14,163,613 of CM074288.1, read as the reverse complement.
TCCTTCACTGCGCGTCATTGGTCTGTGAGTGCATGTGCGTGGGGAGGATGTTGACCTCAGGCTAATTTCCTCTTGCCTCCACTGACTTTTTTAATGACACGCAGACAGCTGCCTTTTCTGAAGGATGTCTGTCCCACAGGGGTGCTTCATTAAAGCGCGTCTCAACCCACACTCAAGCATGCAAGCAAAAACAAAGCATGCCGCCACACGCAGACGTCGTTACTGTCTCTGATCACTGTGTTCTGTCAGCAAACTCTGTCAGATGTGATTTCCAGAGCTGCTTTTTTCTTTCTCGCTGTTAGGGGGTGGGGTGTCATTCAAGTTTTTAAACATAGCACCGTTCTTATAAAAAACACTGAGGCCTAATATGTGGCATCACTGATTTTAGTGAAAGGAAACAGTTCATTTCTTTACCAGAGTTAATTGACTATTATCTTAGCTCTACACTCCTTGACTACTTTTGGTAACTCAGACAATGTATATATATGTATGTGTATGTATATGTATGTATGTATGTGTATATATATATATATATATATATATATATATATATATATATATATTTACACATAATATTGCTTCGTTTTGACAGGTGCTTGAATCCAAAGTGCATTCAAGGTAGTCCTATACATTTTTATCAATTCAAGTATTCCCAGGGAATCAAACCAATGACCTTGCCATTGCTAGCGTCATGCCCTACCGTTTGAGCTACAGGAATGCTACACACCAAATACATATCAGCATTCCCTAATGCACAAAATGATTGATAGGCAGAACGAGTATGATTGGCTAGTTTTCTTATTGGCTAAGACTCATTTTTGCTGTTTATATGGGGCTGTCACATGATATATATCGCATTTTGTGTGAAATTGATCATAGTGCCTTTAAGTATCTTGAAGGAAAATCGATATCCAGGTTCAGCAAGTTTTAATAATCAAAAATATCAAAAGAGAGAATTTTTAGCTACTTTGGAAGATTTATTTAGCATAGATGTCATTGACTGGCATTTAAACCAGAAATTTACTGTTTCCATTGGGTTTTATAACACATTTACTAAAATCTATGAAGAAATTCAATTATGTTTTATTGAACATCAAAACTATCTGGAGGCCCCAGTCTTGAATTTATGAGGTGGGTGTGGACAGGATCCCCTCCAAGAACATCAAGGTCACATCGTCTCATCTGTAGAGCTCTTTCTACTCTCTTCTCATTCACCTTTCCCTTCTCCCGATACTCACCTGCTGTCGACCTCAAATGCTGGATTTGAAACGCACTCTTATAATTCTGTAAACATCTTTTTTGTTGAAACCTTGGTTGGTTTTGGAAGGCAAAAGCTTTGCATTGCTGTCTCGCATGATTTCTTGCACTCAACTGTGTTAAAATATGTTTTTTTTCATCATCAAGATTTGTTTTGAGTGAATGGAAAGATGTTGATGTTGTTATGTGTCTTAGACTCAGCCCAAACACATTTGCCCTTGCGTGGCGCTCACATAAACTGGTGGGGATGGGCAGGCAGGTTGAGGCAGATACTGGTCTGAGCGTGAAGTCTCGTTCACAACTTTCCAACCATAATTGGCTGTGAGATAATAGCATTTAATCTGTAGGGAGAGAGAAGGTGACAGAAAGTGAAAAAAGATTTGTGTTTGAGAAAGTGAGAACACACAGAAGCCATAACTTTGACATCAAGTCTTTTATCGCTAAGGACAAAGGCAGTTCCAGTAAAGCTGATATGTAAAATGAAAATTAATGGGCCATGTTTTTTCCTCTTGCCATTTAAAACACTCCATGCCCATCACACTGTCCTGCTTGTTCCTTACCTGGCATTGGCTGGAGTACTGCTGCCAGCGCTCAGGTTTGATTCATCGCTGAAATGCCCTTGTTGTAAATGAGGTGTGACATGCATCAGCATAACATAAATTTAAAGCTTATAAAATGTTTCATTTGCTGGTTAATAAAATAGGACTGCTAGATGGTCGCGGTCATTGCCTTCGGAACTGTGCGAGGAAGTATGTCTGTCAAAGCGATGAAACTTTAAAGACTTAAAAAAAAATTTTTTTTTACAACTTTCAAACAATTTATGAATATATTTGAATTTCAGTGCGTCCTTACATTTCAATTTAAAATTTTAATTCTGTTTACTACCTCGATTCAAATTGAATAACTGATTTGGAATTTAAAAAGAGCAGCACGATTATGGATAAATTAAGAATTACAATTTTTCTGTTTCAAATTGAAATTACAATCATCCCACGATTTTCAACAGACTACTAATTTAAATAATATTTAAATTGCCAGAGGTTCTGTCAAAATATGAATTGCTGCAATCTATTTAAAATATTTTAATTAATCAGATAGAATATTTTTTTAAAAATGGTTCGAGGGAGTGATTCAGTGACTCACTCATGAGACTTCACTTGTTTCATTAGTGGATGATCAGCTTTTTTTAAACTAATCTTTTGAATGAATGACTCAGTGATAAAAAAAAAAAACATATTTGTTTAGAACTTTTATTTAGAAGATTGTGATTTAATGATATTATTAAATTATTCATTTTGTAATGTCGTCAATGGAGGAAGATTTGTTTTCGAAGCAAAACGTATAGTGGGTTATAGTGCTTAAAATGTCTAGTGGATTTAGTTCTTAAATTACAGATTTACATATTGCTATATTTAATTCAGATTTCAAAAGCGGTTCGCATGTTTTTTATTGTACCTAGACCGAGGCTAGGTTAACAAAGGTGCATTATTAAATCGAATCCTTATGCATATTTATGCATTCAGAAATACAATTTGCATTTTTTCAACTGTAATTGTGCATATACGTAGTTGTTCATTTTATTAACTTTGTTTATTGAAACTTGAAAGCATTTATAAACCATGCTTACAACATTCCTACTATTGTACATTTTTACTGAAACCACCAACCTCTGACATGTTATGCACAATTGAGCAGATTTCTTCCATACAAGTGGACTCGTACTGTTATTCTATTCGCCAGACACAGCTAAACTTCTCAAATTCAGCCTCTGGTGTGAATTTACCACAGTTCGTAAGCAGGTGATCCAGAGCAAAATGTGGACAAACTGAAAGAACAAGCATTTATTTATATTTGTCAATGTATAGCTTTTAAATGAGATATGAAGGTGACCACTGGGCCCTCAGCTCTTGCTCAGGTGTTCAACCTCCAAAAGTTCTTTACTTATCAATTTTTTTTTCAGCGTCACGAGTGAGATCTCAAATCTCAGAGCTCTTTCTTAGATTTTACCTTCTCTCCTTACAAAATGCACTCTGACTAAAAGAGAAGACGAATCTATTTTTTAGCAAAAAAATCATTGTCCTCAAGAATAAAATATCTGCTGTATAATGGAAAAAAATAAGACTTTTCTCTCTTTCTCAACACAAAAGCAAATCTCATTATTTTCACTGCCCTTATGAGTAATAAAAGCCATTCAAAGGATTTAGAGGTGTCTTTACTTTAATACATGCAGAGAGAGAGAGAGAGAGAGAGAGAGAGAGAGAGAAAATTTACAATTTATGTCCAGCACTATTTAGCCATCCACTATGGTGGTCTTACAAAAAACAGACTCCTGGTTAGTCTTCAAAATCAGTAATTATTTGGTCATATTGTTCTTATTGACTGTCCTGTGGTGCTCATGTGGTTGCACAACCTCAAAAAAAATATAAATGAAAAACACAAAATCTGAACTAGGACCTGAAAGCTGTAATGCACAGCTACACAATGGCAAGACACATCTGAAAAACAAGCTCTCTTTCCATTCCTGGTTTGGAATTTTATTTTAAAAAAGGTAATTAAATTAAGTAATCCATGTGACACGAGTGCTTGTGATTCGTGGATTAGTAGCAAAGTTTAACCATCATAGTTTATAATTTGCATGTGTTTGAAAGATAACTCAATTAGGTACTTGGGCTCAAATCGCACAGAGACCCATGTTTTAGACAACGCACAAACACAGAATTGTTCTTTCACGGACACATACACACAAAATTATCTCAACATACCCGTCTCAGCAAGTATTCTCGTAAACTCGGTCGTTTATGTCTTAAGTGAAAGTAAACAGTTGAGAAAGAAATTGAATGTATATCATTATATTGCATCCGTTCATTAGGTCTTAAAGTGGCAGCAGCATATAAATGCCTGCTGCTGTCTGACATAAATGTTTATCAAACAACAAAACTCAGCTTTAACAAAGATTAATATATATTTAATTCATACAATGAACACTATGCAGTGATATTTTACACTTAATTATTACATTTCTGTACCTTAATACTACTGTTAGACCATACTTTATTTCTAACTTTGATCTATTGTATTTATGTATGCTTGCAGCTAGTGTATTTGTTCTTATTTTAATACTGACTTACTTGTCTTTAATGTTTGAACTTTATTAGTTAGGCTAGTAGTTTGTGCTGTGGTATCAAAGAAATACTAAGTGTTCTTTTAGTAATAAACAGAAAGCAAAGTTACGTTTGTCTTTGGGAGTTACGTTTGCCCCCACCTTTTTTTCTTTCTTTTTTTTTTGCTAATCCAAAAAATGATCCGATTTGTGACTCAAAACAGGTAATATGATCCGTACGATGGATTTTTTGATCCATTGCACCCCTAATGTTGAGAAAATGTTATGAAAATAAACATTATTTTATACGATTACTTTTTACTTCTACATATTTACTCAATCTCACAGCAATTTGTATGTATTTTATGAGATGGCTAATTCTTAAAATCATATGTATTTTACGAGTTTCAAAATTCGTATGAATTCATACGAATGACCTACACCTAACCCAACCCATGAGGTTTAGACAAATTGTAAGAATTCGTACGTTGGATTAACTATATATTCAATGAGCTAAACCACACAAGTGTTCTAAAGATAAACTTGCATCAGAAAATATCATAATACATTTACATTAATTTTAATTTCATTGAGTTTTCTATTATCTATTGAAATTTTAATTACAATTTCCAGTTTGATCGGAATAACACACAACTGATCCTTTTGGCTGTATGATACCTGTTCGTTTTTTTTTTCGTGCTTTCTTTTATGATGAATTGTGACTATTGTATGATGAAGGCCGTATTGTGCGCACATCCATGGACTCTCTTTTGTTCTTTCTTTTTCTTTGTCCTTGTTTGCACACAGATCCACAGAGACCAGTCTAACCAATTACACGAAGGCAGTTCAACCAATAATCACTCTAACTAATTCTAACACAAACTTGCTTTCACTTAGGGGTCCAGGGTACAATGATAAACATTTGATTTATGAATTAATGTATGTATCAATAACTAAATGGATGATACTTATACAATGTTTTTGCGTATTTTTTGAAGTTTTTGAAGAACTACTTTTTTGATTGTATCTGTAGTAGATCATTTTCTCTTCAAAAGAAAATGCCTCGCTTCGGTTTGATGCTCCCTTACCCCCTAATAAGCCACCTGCAATTAAGCTCAAATCAGTCCTTTGCCCAGGTGAAGAAAATGGCAGCTGGGGAAATGTGTTTTGCTGCGCTTTCACTATCACCTCTCTGATAAACACGCTACCGAGTCACCCTGCCCCTGGGTTCCCTTTATGGCTCCTAATAAAGCCGCTGACACAAATGACACCATTATCACCTCCTATCTGCACCCTGAATAATGCGCAAACTAGAGTCAGCACAGTGACTAAAAATAACTTGCTCGCATCTAACCGTAGCCACCATTTATTTTTACATGGGTCAAAGTGGAGGTAGAAAAACTGAAGTTAACCGAAGGCTCATCATCTTTTCCCTTTTGTCCCTGATATTATAAAAATGAAATGTTGTTATATATAATCTAACATAATAGATATGTGCACAAAGTACAGCCCGACAGCAAAATGCACAAATCACTGACTCTACCCTTCGGTCACTAACATGACTGACTCATAGTGACTAATTCAGGTTTTTATATGTATTTCAGCTCATGAAGATAATCAAATAAAATGCAATATTTCAAGCTATGTGAACCATGTGGCTAGAAATTTTTAAATCACATTCCACACTAAATTGGAAAATCTTTCAACTTTTTTTTCCTATTATGAATATTGTGTTTATGGTTTCTGTCTTGCAGGATTGGTTTTGGCATTTTCTTTTTGCTTTCAGTATTGAGTGCTTTGGCTTATGTTTTTGTTGTTTTGTATTTTCTTTATCTTCAACTGTCATTATCCATAGCAAGGTTGTGTCATGAAACACTTTGGAGTTTCACATCAAAGGATGCTAGTGGAGTGTGTGTCATCCAGACTGGAAAAGCAGTGCATAATTAAGAGTGCTCATGGGAAAAGGAGAGCAAATTAATCACTGAGAGACTTATCAGCCGTAGGGCACACAGAGGCACGGACGTGTTCCTACATCTTTCCTCCAACACTCACACAGCATGCGCTGTCAGCTCAGGTTTTAATTGTGTTAACCAAGAACAACTAAACAAGTGTATTCAGCTAAGTAAAGTTATCCTTGTTTATGCAACAGTTAGTTACAATCCTCAAACTTGAGACATTACAAGATTGCTGTTATTTAGTCTGCTAGACTTTTCACTGTTTGTATCATTCTGCATCTATGTGTTTGTGGTGTAGAGTTTAGTTTTGAAGGAGCAAAGGGAAACTGGTTCTGGAAATTCGAGTAGATAACCACCTATGGACTGGGATTTCAAACTAGGGGCTGTAAGGAACAAGTAGCTGCAAAGTTACTTCTAGTCAGCAGAATGTCTGTTGGGGACCATCAAAATAAAGTGTTAGCAGATATTAAGCCGAGAACCTACTCTCTAATAACTGCTAGTTTACATGTAGTTGTAAAGGTACTTATAGTTAGTAGAATTTCAAAGTGGACCATTGAAATAAAGTGTTACTAATAAATACACTAATAGTTTTTGAAATTTTTGTGTAAACATTTTGATACTTCTTTTTCAGGTGGTTTATGCCAAGGCTGCATTATTTGATGAAAATACATTAAAAACAGTAATATTGTTATAAAGAAATCTTTCTTATCATCAATGTTGAAAATGGCTGTGCTTCTTAATATTTCTTTAGAAAGTTCAAAAGAGCAGCGTTTAATTGAAATAGAATTTTACTGACACTTTTGATCATTTTAAAGGGATCCTTGATTATGATTTCACTTTTTTAACTTCAGTAATGTTGCTGTTTGAGCATACACAATATCTGCAAAGTTACGACGCTCAAAGTTCAATGGAAAGGGAGATATTTTCTTTTACAGAAATCGTTTTTAAGAACTACAACAAACGGCTGGTAGAGACTACATCGAGCTTCTTCCCGGGGTGGTGACATCACAAACTCCAACATTTACATAAACCCTCCCCCCGAGAACACACAACAAAGGGGTACGCCCCTGTTGGGCTACTTTAGAGAAGAGGAAAAGTGGTTGTAGTAGTGTTGTTACCATGCCGTCATTTTACACCAGACTGCTTCACAAAAGAGGGTCAATTCAACACTGGATTTGCGCAAACGATTAGCATGAGTTGAATCAACTCCACAGCAACTATTTATCCATTAACCATTAAGAAACATCTAGTCACATTCTAAAAGTTGTAACTTCTTCCTGTGTCTCTCCATCAATGTCTGACTTTGGTTTGAACATGTAAGGCTGAACACTGTTACTGACAATCGTCATTTTGGTTGCGTGAGATTCTCCAGCTTTGTTCCTGTTGAGAAACTAGCCTGAGCTGTTTAAGCTCCGCCCTCTTTTGAAAAGCAGGCCTGTATAGCAGCATCTCATTTGCATTTGGTGGGACACAAAAACAGCAGTTTTTTGCCAAATTTGACAAGATATAATGAATGATCTATGGAGTACTTTGAGCTGAAAATTCATATTTATTTTACATATTTTGAAAAGGGGCGTAACGTTTAATGTGTCCATGTTAAAAAAATTGCTTATGTCCTTAATAAAATATTAATTTCTTTAAAAAAAAAAAATCATATTGTCTCCAAACTTTTGTAAGGTTGAATAAATACATGCATACATATCTTGCAGATAACATTTTTACACATTCTGTTGTATATATTTTTTGTTTTTATAGCGTAAATGTGTCTTTATAAAGCCAGCAATTCATTTTCAAGGAGATTTTAGGATATTTCTCACAAGGTTATCATTGGGATCAAAACATTTTAAAACCTCTGCTATAAAGAACCCAGAAACTAATGGCAGCGGCTATTTGCAATATTTTCTTAGTGATAAATTCTTTAAACCATGTAAAATTATCAGTTCTATGCAATAAGAGTAAAGAGTAGCCTGATTAGATGCTATCTATACTTTATATTGGCAGATACTACGTGCACATCAGTACTTTTATACATTAACAGGATGCAGTAATATCATAGTGTAAATAATTATATTTATTAAAATTTGAATGGATGCTGCCTTATTGGGAGAATAAAAATCTTTCGTACACTAACACATACCCAATAAACCCTTTTAATATTATTAAACACTCATTTGTAGTTTATTTCCACTTTTAGAACATTGTTTTAATTTTTATTGAAAATAAAATCGAGCTCGACAAAAGGCAAATTCGAACCCACGTCGATCGTGCTAAAAGCCAGTTTTGTGAGATTAATTCGTTATTGCTGCGCCACTTAAGATGTTGACTCCTTTGCGTCTTTTTAAAAACTTGAGTGGCCCATCCAGACATTGTTGGGCATAGCTAGTGTAAATAATGTTTGCCAACAAGGCACACTCTTTGCACCTAGTGTAAATAGACACTACGGAAACTAATATGCTGACCCGAGGAACCTATAATGCAATATCAAGAGCTTGTTTTGATCTCAAAGAATCCCACAGCCTCAAGGTATCAACACACAGCGCAGTGTGAAATATTACCAAAGAACATGTTAGCAGTCCTGGAATTCCAAGTAGAATTTCAGGTGCAATTGAAAAGATAGAGACAGACAGAAAATGTCAGACAGAATACAATAAATTGAATTGTGTCTTCGAATTTCACAAAGTGCAGCTGAACTATTTCAGCACACAGGCACAGTGGATGGCAGTCGAGTCTTTAGTCACCGTTCTGTTCTTGATGAATTCTTCTGGTTGAAAAGAGAAACAGTCCATTGTGCGTGAAAAGCCCTCACATACTGTTACTTTTACAAATCAATATCAGATTGTTTTTAAGAGCTGTAAATCTTACGCTCAACACTTGTGTCTGACAGAGCGGAGGGCTCAATACGGACCGCACACAGTCAGCTATGTCCATGCCCCCCATTCTTATCTGCCTGATTCAAGTGTCAGATTGTGACTGATCCTTGCATAGGCGTCTCCATGCCACTTTTGTCTCTGCTCAATGGAGTGCAAGGCCTACCTCTTAATCATTGATCCAATTAATTTAGGGAACCTCTCTGCTAAACAAAAGGGTCATTGAGAGAAAAGGCTCACACAATTGCGATGACTTCATACTGAGTATGTATGGTGATTGACGTTTGAGCTAAACGTGCTGTAGCTCTTTTGAAGGGTTCAAATTTATGGACTTTAGAGGCTGTGTTCATTAAGATTGGCCGCAGTGGGAGAGCTGAAGTTTAAATACCTCATTAGCGTTGCTTTGCGACCTCTACACCCGCCCCACAAACCTGCTCAATGGCCTTTCAGCGAATGCCCACCTGTATATGTCTGAGTCTGGAATATTTACCCAGAATTCACTGCTCTTCAGCTGCAACACTGGGGAATTCAACCCAAAAGAGCATTAGCGATCATGCTACGCTAATTGTCAGTGACGATATAAAATGTAATGGATTACGGAAAGCACTCAAGTACTTAATGATTTATAAGTAGACCATAAACAGAAGGCAGCTCAATATGGAACAAATATCACTAAACATATTTATGTAATGATTTACTGAAAGCAACCCACTCGAGCTCAATCTATACGTATGAAATTGCTGAGATAATAAGACAGCATTATTGATCGTATTCAGCTTAGTGGTGTGTCTGGTTAGAGAGCCAGTATTGAGAAGTACTCATAGCTTCGTCAAAACATTGGAGTTCTACTAAGAACCTTTCAGAATAGATTACTACAGGAACACTTGTCTTTTTAAGTTTTTTTTTTTTTTGTCAGCAATTGACATGCTGACTATACACTAATCTCTCACTGCTTTCGAATGAAATTGTGAAGTTTGAATGTGGAGAGGAGTCATATTTATGATTTCCATCTGTTGTGCCACCTGTTTTTGCGGTAGCTCTGTATTTTTCTATGGCATCGCTGTCGAAGAGTATATATATATATATATATATATATATATATATATATATATATATATATATATATATATATATATATATATATATATTTGTCTGGCTATAAGGTCTGTTAAAAACTATTTTACTTTAAAGTTTTAGGCAAGGATTTGTCAATCCATTACATTTTTTCTAAACAATTATTCCTTAGTTAAAAATTATACTTTTGCAGCTATATCAATGAATTTCTGCTTCTTTGGAGTTTAAAAGGCGTTCTTAATTCAATTCTGAATTGTGCACAACCTGGATGGGAACTAGCACTGGCAACAACCCACATCATCCTAGAAACTATTCAAATTTAGTTTTATATAACTGCTAAAATAAGAGCAACCATTTCATTGTATAAATACTTTTGAACATCATTCAACATATTTATTGAACTGAATGAAGACTCTCAAATCATCTACCCTATGAACAAGTGCTATTTTTAAATAGATAAGCTCAAGGGAGGAACAAAACCAAGTCCAGAGAGCGAATAAATATCTCAAAGCAACATTTAGATCATGTGGCGATGACTATGTTTATTTCCAATACAATGATTCACTTTTCCAATTACACTGTTTCTAATGTTCCACAGTGTCAATGACAAGATCTGTAAATATCCAGAACTGCTTCGGGTGGTTTCCACAATGAAAAAGTTCAACAAGTCAGGTTTGTATATCCCGTCTGTTGTAAGCGTTAAGGCAGCATTAATTACCTTGAAAGGTGCACAATGTTTTCTTGGGATGTAAAATTGTTTCCTTAAGGGGGGAAATATGCATGGTCCTCATTAATAAATCTGTTTTTATGTTAGGCCTTGTTTTTCCTGGCGATGCCCATTTCTGGAATCCATCAGAGAGAACAATATACCCCCCATAAACTAGCTTAATAGGTAAACATACAATAGCTTCAGTGTAAATCTGGCCCCAAAACCCCCTGCCTGTCGACGTCTCTGGGGGAGAGCACTTTCACAATGACCCAGGAAAAAAGGCCTCCTTAAAAAGTCTGAAAGGAAACGCTTTCTCCCATCGACTACTAGGGGAATACGTGCCCACAGGTGTGCTGGGAAGGAATGACGGAGATGAGGAGACCAGGAAGTTGGAAAGGGAGAGATGTAGAGTCTCAGCTCACATATTTCAAATATGATGTAATGGTTAAAGTACAATCTAAAGTCAAACATTATAACATATGGGATTCTACCAGGGCTTAACACTTTCCAGAGACACCATGTGCGAGAGATTGTGTATGTGCGTATGACATTATGTGAGACAGCTATGAATTCTTCTCCAGGGATTCTCAGCACCACTGACAAGTAGCAGGAACTATGCAATGTGTGTATGTGTGGATGGCAGGTGTAGGGTCTGGAGAGCAGTAAAGATGTGTGGAGGAAAAGTTTCTTTCCTCAGTCCATAAATGTGATAAATATCGGGTTTCTGCATAGCTCCTCTGGAGTAGATTGGGCTTTGACAGCGTGACTGATTCTGGGGCATCACATCAGGTGTCATAGACATTCAACTGGGACTGTTCTTACACCCCAGATGAACAGAAGAGTTTTTGTCCACTCTTTCACCATACCCATAGGACAGAAAGATCATAAATGAGATCACTTTTTGTTTCTGAGATCTCAATCACATCTCTTAGACCGCAATGCAGTTGGCTTTTACTTAAAGTGATAGTTCACTCAAAAATTCCATGTTGTTCCAAACCTGTAAGACTTACTTTCCTCTGTGGAACACTAAAGATGAGGTTTTGAAAAATGTTTCTGTGTTTTTCTGTACATACAGTGAGAGTCAAAATATATTGTGTGTTCCACAGAAGAAAGAAAGTCATGCAGTTTTGGATGAAATTAGGGTGAGTAAATGATGACAGTTTTCAGCTTTGGATGAACTATCGCTTTAGGCCTCATGCTGGTAAGACCTTTATAATCTTGTGTGTCACGTAGTTTCAGAACACATCTCAACATCATACATCTTTTAAAAGTAATGCAATACAATTTTGCATTACTCCCTGAAATAGTTACTAATTGCGTTATTTTTTTTATCACCTGTGCTGGACTTGCTGGTTATTAAAGAAGAACATAGGATATAGGAGAAGAAAGTTCAACACTCTTGTTTCTTAATATAATATAAAGTAATGTTGGCTCATTAGTATGATTTGAATTAGGTCAGCAGTTAATAAAATGAGATTAAATACATAAAGTATATTTAATATAGTTATTTACTCACTTGTCTTTTAAAACCTTTTTTCTTTGTAGAACACAAAAGGAGATGTTAGGCAGAATGTTCATAGCAGCACCTTCCATAGAATGAGAATTAATGGTCACCACTGCTGTCAAACAAGATTTTCTGTGAACAACTTTCCAGTCTTTTCCTCCCAATAAAGCTTTGGAATATTACTTTTATGATGGGCTTGGTCACCATTCACTTTCTTTGTATGGAAGAGAGCATCGTCCCCTTTGGTGTTCCACTTAAGAAAGTCACATGGCTTTGGAATGACACAGGGTCGAGCGAAGGATTTAAAATTCTGGGTGAACTATCCTCCTGAACTGTAAAAAGCTTTATCAACACAATACTTGGCTTTTCTCTCCTTGTCTCACTTCCATATAAATCAGACAGATTTAGGTTCATCATGGAGACCTTATGTAACACGTTACTGCAGCGTCCAAACCTTTTACCTGCAGTTCAGGCACCCCATGCTATCTGCATGCCTTTGGAGCGATTCTTGCTTTCAGTAGCCCTAAAAGGAATCTACATATTCTGTTTACAGTGGGCCTCTCCTTTCTTCAGGCTCTCCGAGCCATTGCCTCCTGTCGTTCTCCCCCTCTTCTTGCTGCCTGTCCTAAGCCTGGAGGAGATGAAGAGAAGAAGAAAAGAGAGGAATAGTCTCCCCTGAGGGGCCCTAGTGAGACAGAGAAGCAGACTTTCAGAGCTACCCGTCATATTGTATATGCAGTGAATGGGCCTTCGGTCCAAAGGGGGGATTTTGTTGTATATTCCTCTTCTTCTTTGTTTGTGTGCATTTTTCCCCATCTCTCCCTCCTGCATTTCTCCTCTTGCACTCAGAAGTATGAAATATGCTCTGCAGCTGCAGAAGGCAAACACGGAGCTTTCTGACAGACGGAGGCCGTGAACAATACGTCTCCCGGATGGCATTCACAGGAATGAAGCTTGAGTAGCTCTGCAAAATGGCTGTGCGCTTTCTGAGAACACAGGTTGGACCCATCAGCTTCTCAGCGTCTCTCTCGCGCTACGTTAAAAGCCCCTAGCAGCGTCTGTATTTATCTTAGAAAAGACACTCTTTTGCCTTTAGGGATTGGACATACTCCTATTTCCCCACGTATTCATGCAAAGATCACGGGCCTGTGGTTTCGCATGTAGATGGGCTTTGTGGGCACACCAAGTCTCTGGAGGTATCGTGGGGGAGGAACAAGGCAGTAAGAGTTACAGAACCAACAGTGGCGCCAGGGCTTCAAGTCTTTGCAGATGGACCTTCAGCGACGCAATTAGGGAGCTACATGCAATTTCTGATATGAAACAGTTTCTGGGAGAGCATAAACAGATACGAATGTTATGCATGATGATTTATAAATGTTTGTGTTTTTTTTTAAAGCAACCCATCCAAATAGCTGGATAAGGAGATGCAAGATACAAGATGCAAATAATCTGAAACAGTTAAGCTATAGTAAAGACGTTCTTAAAAAGTAGTCACCTACACTACAAGCTACTGACGAAAAGTATTTAACTTCATTGAAGTAAAAAGGGACAATATTTTTTTCAATTTATATTGTAACCATTGGATGATGTTTTTGGAAATCAAAAATGAATGAATATGAATATTTCCATTAGAAACTTGCTCCAGAAAAAACAAAACATTTAATTAAATTCAAGTAGTGAATTAATTCCAAATGTTCCTCTCTTGCTCTCATATGTAGCTTTGGAAATTCAGTGGTTTACAGGAACTGTCTAAACAAACTGATTGATTAGAATCAGACGGTTGTTGTCAAAAAGGACAAAAAAAAAAAGATTCCCCAATTCGATTCCCTATATCGTTGTGTTTTTTATTATATAAATTTAGGCTAAATTTGTCAGCTGAAATTTAAAGTCATTCTATTTGGGATTGTTCATTAAAAGGAATTTTAAATGTCCCTTAATGTTTTGTGCCAGACAAAGCACATCTCTGTGATTTAATTACAAATTTAAATTTAAAGACCCCCTATGATAAAAAAAAAACAAACATGTTTTTAATGTTTACATGTCTATGTGGTGTTTTTAATGTGCTTTAAGACAAACCATTCACTATTTTCTTCTTAAACGAGCACTGAACACACAACATGGTATGAAACTGCCCTAATTCATAAGTCACAAACTTGTAACCAATCCCATTACCTTGCGGTGCTTCCAATCATTATTTCTTGGGTTGCTGATTTTTAGAAGGTAGCTGACACATTATTAGATGTTTGAAAATGTAGTCAAGCTAAAAAAAACTAATCATATTAATTACCATTATCTGTCAACTTTTCATTCAAATTCTATTTAAATTTCTATTAAAATTCTAAATGGATTATATATAGCCTAGAAAGCGTGCAATGGCCGCTCCCTTCACAATCCCTAAAAATATGTCACTCATCTCAGTTTGCGATCTCACAAAATTCCAATATAATCAATGAGGATGTCTACACTGCACAATGAATCTCTTATTTACCTTTTGTCTACACTTGAGACGATGAGTCGATTCGCAAGTGTGCAAACTCCAGCACTGAACAAAAACTCAGCCGCTTTGACCGGTGAGTGGATTCTGACTATATTAAACACTCCTGATTGGTCACTTTGTTCAAGAGATCAACAAACATGTCTGTGATTGGCTACATTGCTCACTTCTGCAAAAACACATTGTAAATAGAAACATTTGACGTTCTCCAGGGCGCAAACACAAATATGCACTGAAGCATTTACCATATCTCTCAACATGATATTATTACAGTATCTTCTAAAGGTGTTCTTGCTTTCTTTTGAGGGTGCTTGGCATTCTACTTCCCTCAAGCACCCCAGTGCTTAAATGATAAATGATAAAGAAATTATTTTCACAGAAAAAACGTTCAAATATGTCATCGTTATTATCAAAGATGAGTTTTAAGGGATAAAATTATTGACTACAGCGGCACATTAAATATAGTTTTATATTTTAAAAGACTTCTTGTTTAGTTAGCTATTTTTTTTTAGGATGCTGCTGTTTAACTAACTACAAAGCATAACTTTACTGTAAATTATGAGCAGTTTGACAAGCTACGATTTCAATGTGGCTTCCTAAACACAGCTGAAATTTACCTTTCCTTCTCTAGGCGAATGTAAAACCGCTTGCACATGCTAAATCCTACAATGAGAGAATTGTGCTACTGAATAGGACAGTTTTATGTGGTCATATTATTCAAAGTATCATAATATCAGCCCTAAATATGTGAAACTGATGAACTGATTGTTCTGTGAGGTGCATGTGTGTTGGTTATTTGCTACATCAGGATAACACTATAAAACTAGAATGTCCAGTAATACTAATGCTATGAAATTACTAGGCTTTCCTTTTTGCTAAATGTATCCATTTACATTACTGTCCCCTAGGGTAGGAAATTCACACTGTGGAACAGGCAGGGACTGTTCTCTTGCTCCCGCTCTTTTTTTTTTTACCTCCACCTGAGACTTAGGTTGCAGCAGAAGTGTTTTATAATCAAACTCAAGCCATCGCTGTGTTTATATCATTATTAATTGGCCCAACTCTCCACCGGGTGTTACTCACCTTAACGCCTCAGAATTATATATTAAATGCACATGCAATAACACCCAGCGTTGAGCTTTGCAAACAACAGCACTGACTGTTCTCCATGCTGACTATGAGACAAGGAATGTTTCAGACAGTAGTTATTTTTTAGTGATCCCATATGATTCTAGCTGATTCTAAGTGGCTGAAAAGTATATTGTTCCTGAAAAAGTCTCAAGGTTGTAGCACTGAATTTAGGTCAGTGGTGCAGTTGAGTTTGTGATGGATGGGTAGTACAGGTCTACTAATCAGCCACAGTCAGGTTTGCTCAAATAACACTGAGTTGCTAATGCATCCACACCAGTAGGAGCAGCGTAATGTCTGTATGAGTTTAACCCTGCAGTTTGACCTGACACATGCTTGAAATTAAAAATTCAGAAATATATCACCTAGGTTGTCTCAAAGCACAGAGAGGACATTACTTAGAACTTACTGTGGTTAAACATATTAGATTTTAATATTTTACATGAACTGTGCCAAGATGTCAAGTTTAAAATGGGCCAAGGGAACAACATTCGTTATATTAATTCAAAAGGACAGAGCGTGGGGGTTTGTTTTCTTTGTATGACATGGATTTGACATTTATGTCATTATGTTGGAAATCTGCTGTTGATTATAACAGGATAAAAATTACATTATAAAAAGATAGTTGCAACTCGAATCATTCAAATCAGTTGAATTAGCTAAATGTTGTTTGATAACCGAAACTAGCTTAAAGTTTAAAAAAAAAAAAAAATTAAATACTCATGAAAATGTTCTTCTGGTTTAAAAGCATTTAAACAGATAAATACATAATAAATCCTAAACCTAGTGTGTGTGTGTATGTATGCATGTATGAATGTATGTATATAAATACACACACACACACATATATATATATATATATATATATATATATATATATATATATATATATATATATATATATATATATATATATATATATATATATAATAAAATAAATAAATATATATAAATAAAATAAAAAAATATATGTATATCCTTGTCGGCTGCTTTTGACATAAAAGCTTAAGAAAGTCACTAGTGAAGTGTGTGCATGTTTTTTTGTTTGCTGCCGTCAGCTAATCAGTGTTGTCATAATGTAATTTTACATATTTTACTCTATTTTAAAATTCCAAGGACAGATATGTGTCATTTTTTATTGATTCAGTTTCCTTGGCCCATATCGTCAGTTTCTTTTGGAACAACTTCACAACAAGTTCATATTTACAGTATACTCTAATTGTACACTTAGAAGTAACACAATTTGTAGACTGCCTCAAGGGAAAAGCAGCGAGCTTGCCAACAACTCAGATAAAAAGCAATGTTTTGTGAATAAAGGTCTGAACCTCTGCCTCTCTCCACTCTAACATTACTGCTTTGGAATGTCCAGGTCAAGGGAAACTGTTTGCACAATCACCATGGCAACAAATGATGTGTTAATGTGAAAAGCACACACACGCATATTGGACCAGAGAGGTATTGCGTCTATAAAGTTTAACTGCTAAAATCATTAAAACTCCTATTAGCATTGTAGTGAATACTCCATAATACGAAAGGGAAGTCCTTTGCGGGAATGCACACTGACCTCTGCCATTATTTACTACTGTGAAAGTATAGCCTTGTTAAAAGGGACGCAGAATATTACCATTAAACTGTAATTAGTGGTATTAACAATTACTTTTACTGTTGCTCATAGTCAAGTATTTGAACAAACCTCGAAGTATAAAACTTATCCTGTGTAGTTTCTGCTATGGGCATGAGTGATACATCCAATCATACAGCTTGTTGAAGAGAGGTTATTATATATGCTATGAGCATTTAGTAATGGGACTTGCAGTCGTGCCATTTGACTGCAGCAGCTGTGGTTGTGAGAGTTTGTGTGAGACAATGGCGTATTCTCCTGCATGCCTGTGCGCAGCCCAGTGCCTGGGGAGGATTTATCGCTCCAGAGTGTGCGGCCCCGAGCAGTGTGGAGCAGGAGATGATGTCATGACTTGGCACGGTTCCAGCCCCCCGGCTTGATGGTGCAGGTCTGACACCAGGCCATAGGCCCCGCAGTACCACACGCAATCCCATCATACCCCACACACTGCACCCATTTACGCAACACACAATGGCCTAAAACTCTTATTGCGATCTGCCCATCTCACCGGTCCCTTAAGACCTAATCCATTGAAAATCGCTCTGAAATCCGGACACAGCCTCTGTCTATCCAAAATACAAACCCCCAAAAACCCAAACAAAACAACACCTCCAAATACCCCCCACACAGCCTACTTTATCCAATACAAAAACACTCACATGCGGCATTCATCAACCCTCAAAATACAACACATAGCCAACATTTTCTCTTTTCTGTGGAACACAAAAGGTGAATTTCTGAAGTTAACACAAGGCTACTGTAGGTTTTCTGGAAACTTTCTGTGGCTGTCAAGCATCAAAATGCCAAAAAAAAAAAAGTATCATAAAAGTGGCTTGAAATATAACTGAAATTTATGTTATTTGATGACATTCATAAGTGTTCACAAGAAATCATTGTCTGATTTGAGAGTGAAGTGGTTGCACTTTATTTCGATGGTCAACTATAGACAATTTATTCACTGTAAGTAACTTTGCAACTAGGTCAACTAACTCTCATTAGAGTAGTGGTAGACTGTCTGCTTAATATCTGCAAACACTTCATTTTGATGCTCCTGAACAGATATTCCAAGTAACTTTGCAAGTACATGTCAATTTATTCTACTTACCCAAACCCTAACACCTAATTCTAAACAAACAGGCTACTAAAACTCTTATGAGAGTTAGTTGACATGTAGTTGCAAAGTTACTAGTAGTTAGTAGAGACTACCGTGGATCATCAAAATGATTTTAATTTGAATCTTTTCAACGTGGCGATCTTTTCAGTCAGTGGAGTAAAGTATTGGAGTAAATATAATTAGATACTGTACTTAAGTATCTTTTTGGTTACATTTGACTGTATCAAAGATATTGACAACTTTTACTCTCTGCTTGACTACATTTTTGAATAAGTATATGTACTCTTTTCTCCAATACATTTGTGATGAATAATGTGATTACTTGTTACATTTTGCATAGTCTCAGTCTCAGACATCACTCCCACTAACTGTTGGCTGAACATCTGATGCTTATGGCACACTTATCTGGGACCACTTCAGGAGTTTCGAAATGGTCATCTGGTTGGTTGAATTCCACAGGATGTGTGTGTTGCGTTCTCTAATGGTCTGCCTGGAAATAAATGCCATGTGTAATGACGAGTCAGCGGGTTGAAATCCAAATGCAGCTTTGTTTATAAACGTAGTCAGACAGGCAATGGTCAACTCAATATCAAACAGTAGTGGCAGGGAACAGGCAGGCTCGTAGTGAGTATCCAGGCAAATGGTCAAAAGGCGGGCAGATAAACAACAAAAACAAAAGAACAGGCAGGATCAGGAAACAGGCAAACAAGACAGGGATATAGCGCTTGGAATTTCAATGCTAGGATTAACAATACTTCGCAGTGAATGCAAGTGAGAGTAGTGCTTATATAGTGATGGGATGTGAGTGTAATCAGATCTAGGTAATGTGCTACAGCTGGCTGGGGTGATCAGTGACTGGGTGAGAGGCATGTGGAAAATGTAGTTCGTGTGACAGAGTCCGTAGAATGAGAGGGCGACATCTGGTGGCAAGTGGACAGACGACAACAGACCGAAATCATTCAAAACATTCTTGAATGATTAATTTATTAGATGCACGCCACCCTGTCATTGCATGGACATCGACTTTACATTTTCACACCCCTAAACATGATTTGGAAAAAACGAACTGTGATTGGTTGTTTTACATGTCAGTCAAACATCCTCTTGGGTGGTCCAATGAAAGCTTCGGTAGAGTCCAGACCTTCTGCCATTCACCTGAAGATCTAGCTACGTGAGATTACATTTTGCATAGGACCTAACTTTTTCTGCAGCAGTTTATTTCTGCTACAAGAGAAGCAATATCACGATCTACAGGATGTTGAAGGTATTACATGCATTTTACCCTTACTCGCCCAAACTTGTCATTATACTTTACATTTAGTCATTTAGCAGACAATTAGGGGTTAGGTGCCTTGCTCAAGGGCACCTTAGTCATGGTATCGAAGGTGGAGAGAGTGCTGTTCATTCACAATCCCCACTTTCAATTCCTGCTGGCGTAGGAATTATAAGCCAAACTCCCTCACCATTAGGCCACGACTACCCCACTTTACCCCACTTTATCCCACTTTACACGAATGTGAGTGCATTAGTAGTGCATCTTTTACTCTAAGACTTTTACTCAAGTTGAACTTGAATTGGTGACTTGTAACTCGTATTGGACACTAACATATCTGTACTTTTACTCAAATATATTTTTCAGGTACTCTTGACACCTCTGCGGTTGATCAAGCTCACAAAGTCAAAACGATTTGTTCATTCTTGAATTCAACACAATGATTCAGTCACAGTGGTTAACAGCCATGGGTATGTTTGTCATTGAATAACGTCTTCAATGTTGGCCTTTTCCTCACTCAAAACTATCCCATAATGTTAGAAGACTTGCAATATTGTGCATCAGTCATATGCACCAGTTTTATGATGCTTTTATGGCAGTTGTGTTTCCTTTTTCAGCTTGAGAGCCCTGTTTTCCTTCACTTAAATTATATAGAAAAGATGTGAAAATTCTTGAGAAATTCTGCTGTTGTGTTCCACAAAAGAAGACAGAAAAAGTGTCATATGCATTTGGAACAACAAAAAGGATGAAGAACTATTACTTTAAAGATCTGTATTCATTTAAATGTTTGCTTTTATTAAGAGCTTTTATTGTCAATTGAATTAAAATGAATACATTTACAGTTTACAGACAAAACAACAGCACAGCCTTTTACAGTGACCATTAAACATCACTGTACACTATTATTTAAATGCAAAATTGATTTGAAAGACATGTACACACAAACACACCACCATCACTATGGGCTTAGACTCTACTGTGCTGCCCGGCAACAGACAGCATGACATGGTGAATCACCGTGACGACCATCTGGGCCTCTGCTAGACTCTTGCCAAGGCAGAGAGAGAGAGGGGAGGGAAGAGAGACACTACATTCCTTCAGTAAGAAGTCTTATTCTTACATTCACCCTTTCTCTATCTGGGGCTTTCTGAAATCACAAACCACATTATAGATCCAGTGCTTTAGCCAGACTGATGAGAGCATGGATTTGCTCTAGTACAGTAAAGTTTTGGGTGTGCTTTAGTACAGTAAATGAGAGATATGAACTTAAACCTCAAGTCCTCAGCACACACCCTCATTCAGTGTTACAGACATGTGAGAGAACCAACAGCCATCCTTTTTCATATGCATTTGTTAATACTCTATTATCTCTATTATTTACTCTTTATTTTTTAAATATAACAGAAGAGCAGATTTCAGAATATTTGTTACAGAATATTTCAGTTAAAATATTAATTTAAAAGCTTACTTTTTTACAGTTTATGTTTACATTTATTGATGTAGCAGACGCTTTTAATCGAGGTGGCTTATAATAAAGGAAAAACATAAAACATCACTTGCAAAAGGGAACAGTAAACAAGAATTGTAAAGCTTGTTGTGGTACAAACAGTTCTAATGTGGCACAGTAGAGAGACACTTAGTTAGCAGAGACAGAGCAAAGTTTTATCATTATTTTTATGGGGAGTCAAACCCACAACTTTGGCATTGCTAGTGCCATGGTGAGATTTTTATTTTTTTTTTTATTTTTTTTTTTTAAATAAGTGTCTTTGTACTAAGTCTCTGATTTAAGATAGCTTTTGAAAGGTGTCAGCACTTATAGTGTTTTTTAAAAGAATACTTTTACTTTGCTAACTTAAAATACTTTAATTTGGAGAATTAAATGCATGTAAAAGGATGGTTATGGTAGCTCTTCCATTATATTGAGTTAATTGGGCCGTAGCCAATGTATTTGTGTTTGCATGTGCATAGGTCTTTATACGGGTTCCTGGTGTTTGGTCCAAAATTCTTGGGAGGAAGAATAATGTGTGTTTGTGTGTGCTGGGGGGAATGTACAAATCTGTCATGGCCGGTGCTTTGCAACTAAAACCGAACTGAAACATTGGTGCTACCCCCACGGACCCCCACCTATCCTTGTGTTAATTGAATAGCAGGGGAGACCAGGGGAGGCTGGGAATTGTATGCATGGAAAACTGAGGAATTTATCACTTTCATTTGCATAACAGGATTAATAGGCCTTACCTCTGCATTCAAGGGCAGCAAGAGAGATGAAAGAGGGGAAAGTCGGTTTGTCTGTGTGCGCGTACAAAGAACACACCTGCTTGATGCTTATGTGTGGTCTATACGGACCAGTATAAATGGACATTCATGCATACAGAGAGAGAAAGGGATGCTCTGTATGCGCTGTCATTGTTTGATAAAATTACATTCATTTATTATTGATCATTGCTGTAGCTCAGTAGGGTCAACTGGGTCACATTACCGTACACACCACAGTGGGATACAGCTCAGAGTTTCAGAAAGAGCCCAGTACAGGCCATTCTAACCATCCTCTTTCTCATCTCTCTCTTGCTTTAGTTTTTTTTAGTTTCCCTGGTGCCTAGTTTAACCTAACCATCTACTTTTCCTGATCATTCCATATTATAGAAATATTACGAGCAGTGTGCTAGCATGTTATTCCTATCAACCTTATTTTCAACAAAAGAGCGTACACGGCCAATTGTAACTCGAATGTGCGAGGCTTTCCGGTGTCATCTGCTTCCAGTTATTTTTAGCTGTTCGAAATAACTTGTTATGCTGCTTGATATTGCAAACTGGTATTTCTTTATATTATTTGAATGTATAGGTGGAATTATAAACACACTGGCTTGTAGTGCAAATAGTATTACGGTTTACAGCAGTTTGTTATTCTTCTAGTTATTTACCTATATAGTGGCTAATTAGTTGGAAGTCTTGCCTACTCACCAAAAATAGCTTAGCATGCTATTCCAGTATGGCAGAAATATTAACATTAGTGTGCTAGAATACTATTCCGATATGGAAGAAATGGTTAGATCAGCATGCTTGTATGCTATACCAAAATGCTCGAAACAGTATAATTAGGATGCTATTCTGATATGGCAGTAATGGTAAGACTATGCTTTTCTGATATTGCAGAAATATTAAGATTAATATGCTATTCCGAAATGGCAGAAATAGAGTAATGTGTGCTATTTTGCTATTCTGATATGGCAAAAAAAAAAAAAAAAAAATAGTAAGATTACTATGCTATTCTGATATGACTAGTATGTTTTTCTGATATTGCAGAAATAGTACAATTAGTATGCTTCCTGATAAGACAGAAACAGTAAGATTAGTATGCTATTCTGAAATGGCAGAAATAGTGAGATTAGTATGCTATTTCAAAATGGCAGAAATGGTAAGACTAGTATGCTATTCCAATAAGGCAGAACAAGTGAAGCATGCTATATGCTATTACAATATGGCAGAAATACTAAAATGAATATGCAAGTATACTATTCTGAATTTTGCCCTAGCCATCTAGAAGTGTTCTTTTGAAAACTTCAAACAAAGTGTGTATGTGTTTCCCACTTTACAGTATTGAACGTCTGTTAATGCACAGTGTGGCTGAGAACATGAGCACCACAGCCAGTGTGGGCAGATCTTAGAGTTCAAAGTGATGAAAGATATGATTTGATGACTAATAGCGGCCAGATGTGGGGTTGATTATGGGAATCTAACCATGAGAGACAAATAGGCCTCGTATACGTGCAGCACTCCACTGCATTGAAATTCAATCACTTTAATTTGGTTTAGACTGATCAGCCCTCCGTGTTCTTCTCATTCACTAGGGTAATTGAGTTCTGACTCTGCTTAAGTGGGCCGAAGTGGACCAGTACATGACAGAAGTGATATGCCAATTTGACACAGTTTTCAGAGCTGCAGTGGGAAAGTCCTTGTGGAAGGATGTGGTCTTGATATTGTTTTTAAAAGCCTCTCATTTTATCTGCTGTGTTTGCGAATGTGGTTTGAACGGAGCCAATAAGGAGTTTTTAAAATAGGGGATATGTTGGGATTTCTTTGTTGATTAAAAAACGTTTTTTCATTTTCGTTTTTATTTTTTTCAGTGTTCCACAATTGTTACAGGTGCTTAAATACTTCATGCTGTTAATTTTGTTCTCCCCAATTTCTCTCTTTCATTCGTTTTCTTTTCTTCTCTCTCTTGATTCATGTTAGTTTAAAGCTGCAGTGGGAACCCTCAAGTCTCCAACCTGCAAATGTTTTACAGTTGAAGAAAGCTTGTTAAAACCTTATTTGCTTATTTACCTCCTAACTGTTCCACTTTTTCTCTCCCTCTCCTTTCTCATTCCCTCATCTCCCATAAGTTACTTTCCTTATTCTCATTTTTGCTTTGAGCTCTTTAAATATAAACAGACCAAGTTATTTATTATCAGTCATCTACTCATGCTGATGCCTGAACCGTTTTTGGAAGTTAAAGCAAAGGGTTTGATTCCCAAGGAACGCAAGAACTGATAAAAATATATGCAAATTGAATGCAATGTAAGTCGCTTTGGATGAAAATCTGCCAAATGAATAAATGCAAATATCTCGATAAAGGGATAGTTCCCCAAAAAATGAAAAGTCATCATTTACTCACTCTTAGTCTCAGTGTTGAGTCTCAATGACAGTCAATGTTTTTGGACCCCAACATTTTTCTAAATATTTCTGCAGACATGCATACAGGTTTAATTGTGTTAAGTACTTTAATTTTATCCATTTAAATAAGAATATTTCTGGTTAAATGTGAACTCTGTAATGTTTTGTTTCTGTTTCGCTTGCCTTCTTGCCAGTCTTCTTGAACTTTTGCTGGCACCTTGCTGATTTGAAGTAAAGCAGACGGTTTTTAGTTATCGGTAACTTGGAAAAAATGGGCCATTCACAGCCAGCCTTGATTCATTTGTTCTTCAAGAAAAAGTGTCCAGTAACAGGGTAGTTACCGAGATAAACTGAGTAAAGTGCCCCCATGAGGCGATCTGTACCATGTAAAATAAAACAGATTTGACTGGAGTCTTCGTCTCATGTGAGTGAACATGAGTTTAAACACATTTTTCAAAAATGCTATTTATTTATTTATGTGTAAAACATTTTTAATGAGGGAAAAATTACACCTTTAAAATTTTGGTTTGGTTTAAAAGAATTTTAAACACAGGGCGTTCATAAACCAGATACACATCAAATTTAAACAGGCACTTAGTGAAGTGAAACTCAAATAAAGTGAAATAAATAATGTCCTCACTCTCATGCTGGTAGTCATACAGGTAGTATGACTTTCTTCTGTGTCAGTTTTTCCATGTTTTTGTCTGCACATTGAAAATCAATAACTTTCATAATATGGAGGTAAATAAAAACACTTTTTTTTCAAAATTCTTTCTTTTGAGTTCCACATGGTTTGAACAAGATTAGGTTGAGTACATGATGACCAAATAATCCTTATTGAGTAAACTATACTTTTTAAACTCCATGTCATACTGAATGTGCACTTTAGATTGTTTTAGATGAAAGCATCGACTAAATGACAAATCATTATTTTATTCAAATAAAGAAACCGCTTTAAACTGGCAGTTTCATGTTTACCCAAATGTGTTGCACGAACTTTCTCAGCACTGCAATTATCCAGAATTGCCATTGGTGCTGTCTTGGGTAAACCCGCGGTACCTCTTTATAAGATGTCATTCAATTTCTTGTGGGTATCCTTCATCTGAAAACAACATGTCTATGCATGTAACGTTAAATGATGACAACTTCATAGCTTAGCTAACATCTCAGGCTTGTTTCACCCTAAGCTTTGTTAATGGATTGGTGTGTTGATTTGGGCTCTGCAAAAAAACACACAATTCACAGACAATTCTGCACTACAGTTCCTGTCTTTTCTGTCATATCATGTTTCTTTTAGCTGTAGCATCTGGCCAGGATTATTTCATTGCAGCTCTCGGCTCTCTCTCTCCACTCACACACACTTTTTCCCTTAGGTTACATCATAGTCATGACCTCATTGCCTTAGTGTTGTAGTCTAAACACAGTGAAGGTAGTGTTGCCATAACAGCGTCCATGTGTGTGCTCATTTTGAACACTTTGTTTAAGGTAACACAGAATATTTTCACATAAAGATGTGGTCTGCTGTGCTTAGGAACAAATTCACTTCCCTGGAGCAAAATGGATGTAAAAGACATTTGGAGGAAGAAGACGCTTCTCTCATTTTAATCCCACAATCCCCCACTGCCGGCCAGTGTAAGGTCTGTCACGTCACCTGCATTTAGTCGAGTGCTGCGGTGATGTAAACCATGTGCTGCCACCTGTTGCAGGTTTATTAAAAGACTGGACTGGTATTTAAGTTTAGTCCTCCATCTGTCGTTCCACTCTACTTTCAAAGCATCTTGTTCTAGATCTGCGAGACCAGGTCATTATAGAACAGTTCGTGAGTTACAGAGAAGTGTTTGGCCGTGCAGACTTGTCATGTCATAATGGTCTGACTGGAGATGACATGAAAGAGTGACACGAACTGGGTCAAATGAGCAGTCATTAATGATAGCAGAAGTGTGTGTGGATTTGTAGGAGCTGTAATCTTTGCCAACCGTTGGGTTATGGGGAAAAAAAAATATTTTTACGAAATACGATTCAAATATAAGCTAGATATGGCCAAAGTTCTGTCATGAAACTCTAGATGGCGCAGGCTTATAGGTCCTTAACGCAATCTGTTTGCAATCACATCATTCTCTATATGGCACAGATGATTGCTTCCTGTTGAATCAGTTGCCAGTGTGCTTTTTCTACAACCTTCAAATACTGGTCAGCATTTGCAGCAAGCTTTCATAAACCCTCCACCTTCCCCAGCTCCACCTGTATAGATCTTCTGCAGGTAATTCATGTATGGTATATTGTACATGCATGCTTTACTTTCTCACAGCGGCGTGTCATTTATGGATTGGTAGTAACAAGTCCTGTACTTGTTTTGTTGCACCAGCAGCAATAACCAACAGCAGTTGATTGTTCAGTTGAGTTCACTTCATGCAGCAATTTTATTTCAACCACCATTTTTAAAAGTCTGTTGCAGTGCATGCAGTAAGAGTTGTTTGCAATTTGAATGAATAATGGAATTTAAAAATACGACTGATGGACCGACAATGAGGTTCAGGCTTTATTAAGCTAATTAATTGGAGGAAGACATCCAATGGGAACTGGAAAGCGCCACCAGACCGCGATGGAAAAACAGACAGCAACAAGTCTGGGGGGAAAAAGTTCCTGAGAAAAAAATGTCCCTCGAACAAACAAAGACCATGGACGGTGTTATAGGGATTTGCTGCCTCATATAATTTGTTTTTATTATATTGTCTTCTTCACTAAGGTTAATTTCAGGTTAAAATTCCATTAAAATCCTTAAGAGCTACAATCTAAAGTGAATATTTCATTGACATAGAGCGGAATATACAGTAAGAGACAAGCATAAGCACTTGCAGTTTTTGCAAATTAAGGCAGAATATTTTTTTTATGACAATGGAATGAACTTTGAAAACATTGATAAATACAGCAACTATTTTTACTTAAGAAGCCCTCAACATGAGTCAATTTGTGTATAAGTTAAAAACACAGTCAGTGAAATAACAGTCACATTTAAACTAAATATATAATATTCTAATTGCCAAAGCTGAATTTACAGCATCATTAATCCAGTCAATATTTCTTAATATCATCATGTTTTAAACAGTTGTGTTGCTTTATATTTTTGTGGATGAATTAAGAAAGAAATAGTTTGGTTTTTGGCACAATTTGCAAGGATTTTTGGCATCAAATCTTTGAAAGCTATTCAAGTTTTGTTTGAGACACTTGACAGCAGGTTAATAAGAGAATGTACTTGAGCACAGTGGTATACTAAACTTTTTTCTCAAGGTAATATCTGATTAATTACCCAAAATGACCCGCCTCTAAATGCCACATTAACTAGGGTTGCTCACTTTGTATATCAGTCAGACAGCCTCTTCCTGTCTAAGTGGGAGGTTCTTGATCAGAATAAGCAGATCCATATAATCAAAAGTCTGGCTATCCTATATGTTTCTGTATTTTCTCTCATAATTCAGTGGTTATAAGTGACGAAGTCGTGTGTGTGTGTGCATGATTGTGCAAATGCATATTGGCAATATTTAGTCTGTCAGCGTGAAGGGAGAGTTTTGATTGGGTTCTGCTTTGTGAAGTGTATGTTTCCTAGATGTCAATATTTTCTTAGTGAGAATAGCACCGTAATTACAGGACACAGTCAGCCTGGCGTAAAGTGTGTGGGCTCCTGGCAGCTTTGAGGGTGGTATATATATAGTGCATACAAGAGTTTATTTAACAGAGACACCATCCGTTAGACACACACTCAAACTGTCTGTCCCATCAGCTTTAGCACGAGTCAATATCCTGTTTAGTCTCACAAAGGCAACATTATGCCGTACTCTATGTCTGGCTCCATTACACCTTTGGCCTCCATCTTGACCTTGTTCCCAGCCTCACAGTTCATGATTCAGGCATTGATTCTCATGTCTTTTTTGTGATTTCCTTTGCCAGAGTGCTGACTCTCAACAAATAGGCACTGATTACATTATCTCGACATCAAAGCATACAAACCAGCCTTGGTATACAAGTGTCAATAACGCTATGCTAATGCTCGCTAACACAAACAGGAGTGTTGACACTGCGAGTGCAGTCTCAGTCGGTCTTAGTCGCGCTCTCAGACTCCGCTGTGATTCTGATTGTTTTTCTGTGTCTTACCCAAACAGACAAGTCTCTGAAGCCACAGGGCACGATTCAGTTCTCGCTGGTTCACACAGAATGGGATTAAACCAGTTTCCTGCCTTCTCAGGACCCCAGAGCCGCCTGGGGCAGGACTGTTTCAGGGCTGCCGCTTGTGGGTTCGGGGAGGAAGGCAGCCGCAGAACATTAGTTAGCTGTCAAGTTTTCCAGTACGAAGGCACAGGATGTTGGCTGGAACGGGCTTCCCATGTGAATGGCTGCACTGATGGGAATCTCAGGGAATATGGGGGAAATTGGCTGTGGGATACAAACCGCTGCTCTTGAGACAATCCGTGGGGTTAATCTTCACATCGCTCCTCTCCTACTTCTGGTTCCATCCGCCGTTTTCGTTCACTCCGGCCTTTCGCCCAGCCCATAATTGCTTTTGCTTCTTTTGTTCTCACACAGTGAGAAGTTTGACTGTACATAAACAGAATTCCAGAGTAGCAGCGGCGTATGGAAAAAGCGCATATGGAGGCAGTTTGCCTGGATCTCTGCAAGGAACCAATGAGGACCATCTATAATAGATCTTTTCTGCTCTCAAGGTGTAGTCATTACCGAACCTTAACAGACAGAGAGAAAAGACTGCACATACACTGATTTAAGGAGATGTTCAGCATGTGTTCCTCTAACAATCTCACTTGACAGGATTTCTCACGAGGTGAAAATATAACCATGATATGATGCTTATGACCTTGTTGCTTCAATCCTACACTTTTCTCAAATGTTATGAACAGTTGGGACGGGATGTTCTGCCAGGGCATAAGTTTGGTTGGGTCATGTATTTAATTATACATAAATGGGTGTTTCTTCAAGTATACGTGCACTTTTATGTCCTATTGGGTTGATTTCTATTAAAGTTAACAGATTTCACATTTTTTTTCCTTTAGTTATATGAAGGTCACATTAAAATGGTTTTGGAAACATTTCACAGTGTCTTCACATTTATTTGTCCTACTTTTTAAATGCCTCTTATTTATAACTTATGTTATTCAACCCTTCTAATGACAGTTTGTTGACATGTAGTTGCAAATTACTTACTCATAGTTAATAAAATGAGGTGTTGCTCATTCACACTTTTAATATTCTCACTTTAATACTCTAGTTTATATATATATATATATATATATATATATATATTATATATATATATATACACTACCGGTCAAAAGTTTTAGAACACCCCAATTTTTCCAGTTTTAATTGAAATTTAAGCAGTTCAAGTCCAGTGAATAACCTGAAATGGTACAAAGGTAAGCGGTAAACTGCCAGAGGTTAAAAAAAAATGTTTAGGTTACCAAAAACTAATGTACATTTCAGAGTTATACAAAAAGGCCTTTTTCAGGGAACAAGTAATGGGTTAACAACTTGCAGCTGTTCTGCAGCAATGGAAGTAAATTAAGCCTTGGAAGTTGATGCTAACAATTCTTACAGGTGTCCCAACTTTTGTTGATTTCTTACAAACCCTCTGTCTGTATAAAAGCAGTGTTGGAACAGACTGTGCTACTATACCCTCTTAAGCATTATTTGGACAGTATTGTACTGCAGGAAGTAGTATATTGCTCTCATAATGGCGAGAAAATGGCAATTAACAAAGAAAGACAGACAGACCATTATAACCCTTAAAAGTGTAGGTCTTTCCTTTAGAGAAATTGCAAAGAAAGCCAAGGTGTCAGTGAGTACAGTTTCCTATACCATCAAAGGGCATTTGGAAACGGGAGGAAACTCTGACAGGAAGAGGTCTGGCAGACCCAAAGCCACAACAGAATCAGAAGACAAGTTTCTGAGAGTCAACAGCTTGCGTGATAGGCGGCTCACAGGACAACAGCTTCAAACACAGCTTAACACTGGTCGAAGTAAGCAAGTCTCAGTTTCAACTGTGAAGAGAAGACTTAGAGCTGCAGGTTTGACAGGTCGAGTGGCAGCAAGAAAGCCATTGCTAAGATGGCAAAATAAGAAAAAGAGGTTTGCCTGGTCCATGAAGCACCGCCAGTGGACTACTGAAGACTGGAAGGTGTTATGGACTGATGAATCGAAATTTGAAATCTTCGGTTCATCACGCAGGGTTTTTGTACGCCATCGAGTAGGCGAAAGGATGGTTCCTCAGTGTGTGACACCAACTGTCAAACATGGAGGAGGAAGCGTGATGGTCTGGGGCTCTTTTGCTGGATCCAGAGTCGGTGACTTGCACAGAGTGAGTGGCACCCTAAACCAAAACTGCAACCACAGCATTTTGCAGCGCCATGCAATACCCTCTGGTATACGCCTAGTTGGTCAGGGGTTCACCCTACAGCAAGATAATGACCCAAAACATACCTCCAGGTTATGTCAGAACTACCTTAGAAGAAAAGAACAAGACGGTAGGCTTCAAATCATGGAATGGCCAGCACAGTCTCCAGACTTAAACCCCGTCGAGCTGGTTTTATATATATATATATATATATATATATATATATATATATATATATATATATATATATATATATATATATATATATATAATACAACTAGTGAGAGTATTAAAAGTGTTTAAAGTTTAAAGTGCAGATATGTGTAAATCCCAAAATACCCAAATATAGAAATGTATTTATGAGGTCCATTTTGAATGGTTTTCCAGCATGAATCTACACCTGTGCTGTTCTGGGCTCGTACAAGTTGGGGTACTTCTCTTTGAGGAACGTCAGAGGACATAATTTGTGTTGTACCACTACAACACCCATGCAGAGTGATGACTTCATTTCTCATAACACACTTTTAAATTACATTTAGAAGCAAATTTATGGTTTTGGTGCATGGATCCAGTATCTGATTACCAATAAGAGCAGGATTAATTTATGGTCATTTGTCGTTGAGTGCACGGGACGTCTCTGCCAAGCAGTGGTTTTATGCTCCTCCATAATGCCGAATTGGATCATTTCCTGACCGTGACCTGGAGCATTTAGGAAAATGTTTGGCTTTTAGTGTCTTTCTTACAGACTTGTGCCTCTACACCTTCTCAGAGAACCACCCCATACTGTGACGCAGAGCATAATGTGAAACACATTGCACTTTTCTCATTTTGTCTTACTTATTCATTATCTCGTGCTGTTATATCTTTGCTGCTGTGTGAACAGCAACGCAGGTCAAGTGAGTCGACGTGATTTACAGCATGTGATAGTAAACCTGGAGCTGGGAGTGTCTAGTATGTACAGGCAGAGAAAACAACTCTCCATGTGAGTGACAGATGGAGCGCTTTAAACAGACCCCCTTAGGTTTATGATTTCATTTCTATGTCAGGGTTAATATTGAGAGTATACGGCTCAAATCAGTTCCATGCAGCGTGTTTAGTTCCATGAGGAAAGCTACAGTCCTGCAGGCCTCCTCTGAGAGGGATTTCCCAATACTAACACAAAATAAGTCTAACACAATACAACGTTATGCGGAACAGATAAACAAACAAAACACTGCATTGTTCGGCAAGCCACATGTTACTAGCTGTATGGTAGCGCTGCTCTTCAACATACCTGATCCAGCTCCAGTAGTGTGTGTGTCTAATCACACAGATTGGAATGAATGAACCTTGCCTGTGGTCACTGGGTTCAGGTCTTTATAGCTGCTGTGGCCCAGCACATTTCACCATAGCTTCAATCCTCTTAACGACCGTTTCACCACAGATGTTTCAACACAGCAGCGCAGTTTTTACTGAGGTCACTGTATCACCACTCAAACAGACTACAACTTTGCTGTACCTCCAACACAATTC
This sequence comes from Opsariichthys bidens, assembly GCA_037194245.1. Classification (NCBI taxonomy): domain Eukaryota; kingdom Metazoa; phylum Chordata; class Actinopteri; order Cypriniformes; family Xenocyprididae; genus Opsariichthys; species Opsariichthys bidens. Next base: position 14,130,952 of record CM074288.1, on the reverse strand, counting down.
CAAGTATGTACAAGTGAAGTGTGTAATATTTTCTCAATTAAAATACCTAAGAAATACCAAAGTCTAAAATGAAAATGTCTGCAATTTCAAATTCTTGTAAGAACAAATTGACCCTTCGCAGGCAGTTTGATTGACAGGCGATCTAACCAATCATAACCCTGAATCCGCCATTTTGTCCAACAAAGCAGTCAGGGGAATTAGTAGATTAACGTTGGTGAACTTGAACTTGAAAAATTGTGTGTACTCACGTCTTTCCGTGCTTAAAACAACATTCCTTCTGATGTCCGTTCATGCTATAAATGAACTAGAATGATGGTTACAGAGATGGTTGCTTTACAAGCCGATTGAACTGAGGAGCTACAGCAATCTGTCACGACACAATAAAGAGCCACTATACGGTATTTCTTGTACAATATTTAAATATGAAACTGTGTCATATCAAAAGTAACCTGCTCTGTCTTGTCTGTTGATGTGCATTGTCCTCTTTGATCCATGATGTATTACATGTGTGGAGTGAGAGTACATGGCTTGTTGGACATAGCAACAGTAATTAAGGGGGTCTTTGCGAAGGGTCAATTATAAAGACTTTGCTATTCACCTGAATTTTAGAGTTCTATAGAGTTCTATACTCCATTAGTTTGTGTGTAGAACAGAATTATGTAAATATTAATTGCATATGGAATTGATATAATGGAAAACTATTTGAAAGTAACTAATACTTTGATCCTTTAAAAGAAATTAAGTGCCAGATTTACTAACAGCTAGTGCCAATTTATCGCAGGAATGAACCTGTTTTTGAGAAATTTTTCTTGAGCAGCAAATCAGCATATTAGAATGATTTCTGAAGGATCATGTGACACTGAAGACTGGAATAATAGCTGACTTTTTTGTGGGGCTTCACGTTTGAACAGTGGGAGATGAATTGTTTGGAAACAATCAATATTTTTGCAATTCCCTTTGGTAACACTGCATGGCATAAAAATTGCAAACTGACGGTGTGTGTGTGGCTTTTTTGTAACGTGTATTGGTATAGTCTCATAATTGTGTCACCACCTTAAAAAAAAAACTTTCTGGGCTTTTTCCCTGTTCTGTAGGGTCTTCTCTACTGCGATATACTGTTCTAGTTTTAATAAACGGCCTCTCTTTCTCTCGCTCTGTCTCTCTTTCTTTTGTACACTCCTTCTGGGAGGTGTTCTGTCAGAAATGTGTTTTTAATCAGGGCTGTGTTCTGCTGGGATATGTTAATGTGGAACACTGCTTCCCAAACCCTGTGGGTCCACTGCAGAGCCAGCGCATAGCCAACTTTGGGCCAATGCTGGCGCGCTTACAGGCCACTGACATCCTCCTGCATTAAGACGCTCCCTCTGTTCAGCCTTACAGAGAGGGGGGGCGGGGGGGGGAGAGAAATATTTCCTAGAAAACCCCTGAAAGAAGTTGCCATGCAAAACAAACCCTACAGTCGAGGAGATGTGGGTTAGAGGTAGATTGCCGTGCACAGCAGAGGACTATGGACTCTGTTCTCAGAATGAAGACACTGTTAAAGAGAAGTAACCCTTAAGAACTTCATGTTCACGTTCATGTTCACGCCTGGGGAATACAAACAAAGCTGGTGCACAATCGTGTTGTTTTCCAGAATGCTTCTAAGAATGGCCAGTGCTCTAAGTGACGCTTTCAGTCAACATGAAATCACAATTGACCTTGTTTGCTTTCTTAACACACATTCCTGGTCTTAATGTGGATGATTCATCAGTGCGTGTTATTGCAAAATCGTCTTTCATCAAAACAATCCAAGTGCTATAATAACTTTAACAATCCAATCAATTCCGCATGGATATTATGAAGCCCCACCCTTCATTATAATTTTCTGTTTTACTCTGAAACGTGATAATATGGATTTAAAATGAATTGGAAAAGCCATTTATGTCATTACTTACTTTAGAAAATGAAATATTTGTGTCATGTTTGTGTGATCATGGTGCTCGTTTGACCAGTGAATGAACACCTGTAGTGCTTTGCTACGGGTAAATCACCCAAAACTATACATGAGATTATTTTATGCATTTGGCAGACGCTTTAATGCAAAGCAGCTTACATTACATTCAAGTTGTATATTTTTTTCAATTCATGCATTCCCATGGAACCCAAGACCTTATCGTGCCACAAAATAATGAATAACTGAAGCACAAATTCACAACATCATATTACAATTGTATGCTCGTTATAATTTCAGGATTTCAAGTTTCCACACATTGTTTTGTAGATACATGTTTACATGAATTATGTTTTTGTTGTTGTTGTTTTTGTTTTTAAATATTTGGTTGAGGGTTTAATTTTGCTTTTTTAATCTTATCAATTAAAATTGTATGATATGAAAGACCTTCTAAGTTTAATGGATATTTTTGTCAAAAGAATCTATGACTACAACAAAAACTGTGTGAAAATAAACAGTAAATTTTGAAATAGGCGTTTTTTGTTTGCTTGTTTGTTTTAGTCATAATTCTTGTATTTATTTAGACAAAATTTTTGTCAAGAATTGTTTAGATATTGCTTACATATTGTCTGTGTTTTAGTGCATTGTTAAAAAGAGTACACAACATCTCTCTCTCTGTTTTGTACGATGTTAATATTATTCATATACTATTATAGTATTTATTCATCTTTTTAATTAGCTTTCGTTATAGGCCTTTTCTATTTAGCGTTAATTAATTGATTTTCATTTCAGTTTTATTTTAGTACTTCAACTTCATTTAGTTGTCAAGGCAACATTTCAAATGTTCATCTAATATTTATATTTTATAGCTTTATTTCAATTACGGAGAAAATAATTGTAATCATTTTAGTTTTAGATACAACTGATTTTACATAATATGTTTTATATATTTTCCTCAGCCACAGTGACCTGTAGTGACATTACTGTAATCACTGTAATGGCTTCAGCTCCACTCATGCTCTCCACTCGCTTGACACTCTGGTGAGAGAAACCCTGATCCGAGTAGACCTGGTGGTAAACTGCTTCTAGCTCCTCTTCCACTCTGCACTTTGCATTATTGTTGTTTAAGTGGTGTATCATCAGGTCACTGTGATTTTTCTAAGTATGATATCAACATATTTTGCTGATCCAGGAACAAATTTCCTGTCCAAAAATGTAGTTCTAACCCTATCCATTACTTATATCTAAAATCAGAGTGAAATCATAGGTGAATAACACTTATGTATAGGAGCACTCAACCCTGGTTGTAAGCTTAAACTTAAACATTAACTGTAAACTTGTCCCCCAAATCTGATTGGTTAATTGGATTGTTGTTCCTGGATCAACAAAGATTTTCGTTATGAATATGCAGCTTACATGTATGTATGTGTCTCACAAACCTCTCCACCAGGTGCTGCTATTTGCTGAGCAGATCTGGCCTCCAAACCCAAAAAGAGTGAGGTGTGTGTGGCAGAAAAAGTAGGAGAAGGACAGATAGAAAGAGATTGAGACCGGCTGTAGTGTTTTCTCCTCTCATCTGGATTGAGTTAACATTCCAAACTCACAGACACAGCAACCGTATCCCAGTATAGGCGAGCTACAATTTACAACAAAGGTGTGTGTGTGTATTTGCACGCATATGTGTGTGAGCAGGACGGCCTTTCCCTGTCTGAGTGGGCTCTCCCACGACACTCCTTCCTAAACATGCCACATTCCTTCTTCTCATCCATCCTTCTCTGCTTTGCTAGAAAATAAGATAAGTGAAGCATTTATGCTAGCATAATTGGGCTGCTGTTGAGTGGTCACATGACTCTTGCATCATTTAAATCTTGAGAGCTTGCAACCAAAGGAAAAAGATATTGAGATAGTGATATTGCTTAATTGACCCTTCGCAAACACCCGCCCCCTTTATTTACTGTTGCTATGTCCTCCACATCATGCAGTCTCATGCCACACATCATGTTCTCAGAGCAAAGAGGACACTGGCAACACGACGACAGACAAGACAGAGCAGGTTACATTTACATTTAGTCATTTAGCGGACGCTTTTATCCAAAGCGACTTACAAGTGAGGAAAACAAAAAAGCGATTCTTCATGAATTGGCAAATAACACAGGAAGTGCTCACAATACAAGTTTCATATATTGCTCAGTACCATAAGCTAGAGTAGGAAGGGAAAAGGGAAGGAAAGGGTTTTTTTTTTGTTTTGTTTTTTATGAGGGGATCGGAAGAGATGAGTTTTCAGCTGTCTCTTGAATATTGCCAGGGATTCTGCGTTCCTGATGAAAGTAGGTTACTTTTGATATGAAACAGTTTCATATTTAAAATATTGTATTTTTTTTAAAGAAATTTAAACAAAAAATACCGTATAGTGGCTTGTGAACCGATCATCTCTTCATACTAGTTCATTTATTGCATCAAATAAACATGAATGGACATCAGAGGGAATGTTGTTTAAAGCGCGGAAAGACGTGAGCACAAACAGTTTTTGAAGTTCAAGTTCACCAACGTTAATCTGAGAACTCCCTTGACTGCTTTGTCGGACAAAATGCCGGATTCTGGGTTATGATAGGTTAGATCGCCTGTCAATCAAACTGCTGGCGAAGGGTCAGTAATTGATTTGTCACTGCTCAGCAGTGTTCTGACACTTTTGATTTAAAAAAAGATTAAAATTATTGTTTCTTTGTCACATCATTTTATTTCTTGTAGGCTCCAGTCCAGTTTTTACCAAAGGTACTTGCTCAAAAACACTTTTAGAGTCCATTACATTAAGCATAATGCTTCACTATGGTCAATGAGGGACACTAGACACATCATAGTAGACTCTCAGTAGCAATTTTGTGTTCTCAGGACTGCTTGTGTCAACAACCCAAATCATACCACTGACTTTATCCATATGTATGTATTTCATTTTAGATTTTGTTTTACTCTATTACCTAGTAAAGATATGCTATCACAACCCTCTCCTCAACAGCTGTGAACTTGAACTCTTATTTACCTTGAACTCTTATTTAGTGTGTTGAATTACACACTGCAGCCATGCACACACTCAAAGGCTCACTCAGCAGTGAATTCTGATGATTTTTCTTCATTTTAAGGTGAATGGGCAGCACATTATATTTCCCTTTAAATGATGTACTCTACATGAGAGTATAAGTGCAGTCATGGTTTACTTAGCTATACTTTGGGAACACATTTGTCTCCAGAAGTAAGCTAAAAATGACAAACCTCCCTTTAGAGTTTGGGTAGTAGTTAGTAGGCTACTTTTAATTAGTTTAGTGTAAAAACATTAGTCTTTACAAGTTAATAATTTATATTGCTAAGCAAATTGTGTGTGCGTGTTGTGATTTTTCCAACATATTTGACATCGGTCTTGCTCCAAATTATTTTACAGTAAATAATCTGATGATCTATGTGTGCGTGTGTGTGTGTGTGTATGTATGTGTGTTGGGTAACAGCATTGTCGTTTGGTGGTGTCAGCTTACACATATAGGTCTGCACACAGCAGGCGTCAGCTGTGCTTGGCTCTGAACTAGACTCTACAGATACTAGAGAGAGCAGAGGATGCAAAAGATGAAGTAAGACAGGAAGAGTAAGGAGGAGAGAGGAAGAACAATCAAGAAAAGACAAGTAGAGAGAGCAGGAGGTCTTGGAGAGGTGAAAGTAACAGAATAAATTGAAGGGACGAATGAGAGTGGCGAAGAGAGGAGTTCAGGGCAAGAAAAGAAAGGTGATAGAGAGATGTAGTTGGACCGGAGAGGTGCAGAGCAGAGGTGGGTAAGGAAGGGTTAAAACGTTCGACTGGTGCAGCACAACAGGAAGGCTGTTCTTGGGCCCGACTCCAAACAGATGTTCAATTGTTTCATAGCTGTGCTTACACTGTTGGACTGCGTTCCACCACTCAAGGGAGGAGGAGGGGCCGAAAACCCAGAGAACCCAGCTGCGACTGAGAGAGACCAAAGGAGAGAGAGAGAGAGGTGTGGGAGGGTGAAATGCACTGTTTTTTCTTCAACAAAAAAGACATGTGTGTGTTCCAAAAAAACATTACTCCCAGGGAAGAGGGTAGGACAGAGAGATTCAAGCTCTTTTTTTCTGCATAAATAGCACTTTGAAGTGGGCGACAGAGGCTTGGGGGCCGCTGCATATGCAAACAGCTTCAGTGTCAAAGTTGCAGTGCAGCTTTGAGTAGATCTGCTGCTCCCCTGAGGCCAGGCTAAACTTCATGACTGGTGTCTCACCTCTCTCCTGCTTTACTGTACCATATTTAAATCTTACAAAGAAATGTAATATTTCATTTTACTCCAGAATTCAAAGAATAATTAATTTGCACAAAGAAAATAAAAGTTTTCGGCTTGTAACCAAATTTACATTGTTGTTATGTTAAACTATCACATTCGCATTACTTTAATACAGCAATGAAGTGTCCACCTTTTCTCCACCTATGAAAATGTCTCAGGTTAAGACTGTAATCCTGATTCCCTGTGAAGTGAACCAGACACTGCGTCTTGGATTGACGCTATGGGGAACTCCATCAGCATGACCAGTGTATGAAGCAGTGTCAAACGATGCCTGTAATACATCAACTCAGGTCCAAGGCATGGCAATGAGATACAGAGTCTCATTCCCCTTCTCAGGGAACCAGGGTTGCAGTCTTAACCTGAGATGTTCCCTTTTGAAGTGGAACTTCAACACTGCATCTTGAATTGACACTATGTGGAATCAATGCCCACTACGCCATGCTGAGGAAATGCCTGCCTTATTAAAGTGATAGGTCACGCAACACATAGAACGACATGTCATTGTGTAGAACGTCATGGCAATTGCGGAAGTTAATGTTATGGCTTGTTATTGCTCGAAGTTAAGTTAATGTTGCTCATTATTTTACTTTATAAAGTTTTAAGTAAGGATACTTGTCTTACACAAAATGCATCAACTGACTTTAGAAGGGCTTTATTAAACCCCTGGAGCCGTATGGATTAATTTTTTTTACGGATGGATGCATTTTTTTGTCTTCAGAATTTGGGCTTCCATTCACAACCATTATAATCCTTGGAGGAATAAGGATATTTTTAAATACATCTCCGATCACAATTGAAGTTCCGTTTTGAAAGGCAACTGTTCCAAAAACAGCCAAAGCATCAAACTTTGCATGTCGCCAAGTAATGAATAGCCTGGCTTGGTTAATCAATAGAGGACCAGCATAAACTGTTGAATAATGAAAATTATCCATTCAGATGAAGAATATTGTACTGTAAATATATTAAATAATTGAATTAAATTTAAATTATTGTACTAAGAATGTTTTTTTTTTTTTTAAAGACAACAGTAGACAATTGACAATTCAATTCAATTGACAATCAAAATGTAATTTCTAAAATTTGGCTTTGTACCTGATGAATTAATCACAATTGGTCTTGATAAAAGGTAACATAAACATAGACAGAAGCGCAAAGTTTTTTATTTTTACTTTGTTACTGTACTTTTTCAGAGTTTTATTTTGGGAAAAGTTTACTTTCACTTCACTACATAATATTTTACATTTTATTCCACTACATTTCATAAAAACATATTGTTCCTCATTGTTTTATTACTGAAGAAATCGACATCCGTCCTGAGACATGATTGCGATGTCCAATTCATTCTTTTAGATGAACCTGATGAATTGGTTCACAAATCACACTGTACGATTAATTTGTGACTGCTGCGTTTGCTGCTGCTCTCGAGTCAACAACTCACCGATTCAATGATCCGAGCCAAGAAGCAGTGATATCTTCAGAGCTTGAACTTGCGCACCACTGATGTCGTGAAAAGTAAGTTAGTAATACTGAATTTTAGTATTAATTATTGCATATTAAAATCATATAGGCCATGAGTGTCAGTTATTTTGTGAAGTAGGGCTAAATCTGCTGTAAAAGGACGAGTTATGAAAGCCCAGTGAAATACTTGAATGCGGACAAGTCCGTGTGTGCCACCATCTGTATAGCGATTTTAAGTAAAATAATGCAAATTAATATCCTCCCCGCTGTTTTTCGAATTATTTAAAACTAGCATATTTGCATTGCGTTTATCGTTCATTGCCCCATATGATGGCCACATGTATTGTATTTGTAGCCACATATTTAGCTACACAAATGTACTTTTCTTCATTTTTAAAATACTATTGTATTTGTTTATTATTTCACTTGTTTGCACAATTGAAATATCAGTAACTTAAATTTATATTTTAGTATTTTTGCTTTTGTTATTATTTTATTATTAAGTTTTATGTTTTGATAGTGAATAATACGTTTTGTAGATATTAAATGTCTGCACGGACCTTTCTTATTAGTGGTTGACTAGTCAGACTAGTGCTGGCTACAATAAATTCATAATTCATAAGTTTATTGATCAGTAATTTTATATCAGCATGTAGTACATTAAAAATCAAGTACTTTTGTAGTTTTACTGGAGTAATATTTCATTAGGTTATCTGTACTTTTACTCAAAAAAAGGCCTTTTTGATGTGTACTTCATCCACTACGTATTAAAGTAAAACTATTTTAAAGTAAAACTATCCAAATCACATGAGATTCATCATGAAAAGGAATTCTTAAAAATTTCATTTTAGCAATGATTTAAAGTAAAAGTACGTGTATGTTCTTGCAATATAGATTGTGACTAAATTATATGGTAATTCATATTCACAGTGAGTGTACTGTACAGTGAGTTTGTCAATATGTGTGTATGACATTGCCAGAGAGGGTAAAAGTGCATTAAGACAGAGCAGCCAGTATCACCCTTTGGCAGAGGAGAGCAAATCTCAGTGTTTATTTACACCTCAGCGTCACACATACACACACCACAAATGCACACAAGGTTGTATTTCGCAACCACATGAAAAAGAGCCAAGCCGAAACAATGGCTGGCTGGACCAAAGTTAATTACCCACATAAGACCAGCGCTGACCTCACTCAAAAACTGCCTACAGCCAGCATAATGTTAACTCACTCGTACTTACAGCGTGCTCACACACACACACACAAACACAAACACATATACACTATCAACATCATAGCCTTGTTCTCTTGAACTCAGGGTAGAAAGCGTAGTCTTCTCCATTGACTCCCAGAGTGTATTAAACACACAATCTCACTGCTGCAAACAAGCAGATCTGCTCTGAGAAACAAGATAGAAGTCTGATCTGTGCTAATTGCAGGTCTACCTTTTTATGGTGGGTTTTATGGTAGAGATGCACAGATGTATCAGCCACTGATAATTATTGACTGATTTTTGATCAATTTAAAACCATATCATCAGGAAAGTTTATCTGTTGCACATGTATTTAAGCCTTGACAATTTAAATATTCAAGTGCAAGATGCTGAAAAAGAGACCTCAATTTGGTTCTCGCTGTGTGAGAAGTTTTGTGAGTGTACACACCTAAAAAATGCGTCCATAAAGCCACGTTTTAGTGCGCAAATACTGAATTGAGTGCTCATTCACTTCTTGCAGATTAATTCACATAAAATGATATCAAAATGCCCATCGAGTATTGTAATAAACAGTCGGTTATGGCTTAAGTGAACGTAAACAGTTGTGAAATAAAACACATCTGTATCAGTACATTGGATCTGTGCAGCTCTTAAAGTGACAACAGCCTAATATTCCTGCTGCACTGCTGTCGGTTTTAATTGTTAATCAAACAACAAAACACACACAAAATCACTCAATGTTATTGACTTTTGTACCTTCAATAAGGATTATTATATTTAATTTATACAGCAGTTGATTATTTTATTCCACTTCTGTCCCTGAAAACTACTGTAATGTATCTTTGTTCTGTTGTATTTATCCATGTTCAATGAAGTTGATTTGATGACGCAGCAATAAACTAATATACCTTAAAGTTATATCATATATCATTATTTGTCTCAGCTAGTTGTTTGTTGCCAAGAAATAAATAAATAAATACATAAAGACATAAATAAATAAATAGATCCAATCAGAGCCTCCCTATTTCATAGTTTAATGAACAAGTGAATGATTTAATCTTGCCTTATTTGTAGCTGTGATGTCCAGTCATTACCTTTTAGCCTGTTCAATGGGCTGGTATTATAACTTCGAATGGAATTTCAAGTGTGTTGTTGTTGAAGCTTTGAAATTTCAAACTACCCTTTTGATCAGTAATCAAAAAATATAGTGACAATATTACACTTAAACAGATTTGACATTTGAGTAGTGTAAACTGAGTGTTGCGGCTTTGTTGAGTTTGGTGCGGGGCTGTTTCTCAGAGTATTCAGGAAACCTGATTGGGCACTTGTAGTGTACTTTAAATCTTATATTATATATCTTGTCTTACTTTAAAGTATGAAAAAATTACATTCAATTTGCATGTATAATCTGGGAGATGTCGTCTTCACCTCACAGTCAGTGGAAAAGAATCGGGACGGGACTCATATTCATAGAAGCGATTATTAACGTTATTGTGGTATGAAGCAGAACAGAGTGCTGTTGTATCTGAACGAAGCCGCTGGAGAAATCGATAATGAGAGATGAATGTGATAACAGCTCTGTTTTTCATATTAGAGACATTTGACAGTGTTGAAAACGATGTAATAACATTACTCTGTGCGTTCACTCGGAGGCTACTATGAGACACTTCTTTCACACTACTGTAAGCTAAATCGATATTAGAATATCATTAATAAATGCTGGGTGGCTTGTGTTGATAAATGGCATACAATTAATTTTAAAACGTATTGTATGATGGAGAAAATGCTGTATTAGCTACTTAACAAAATAGTTTTTCTCTGAGGCATGGTAAAAACATGATACTCTCAGAAAACTAGATTTAAACAATAAGACTAAATGTGTTGAGCTATATAACAATAATTCATTTTCTGTCTATAAATGTAACCAAACAGTTGTTCCCTTGTCTAATAAAACATGTAATATATTAAAGCGTCTTTGGTGTTTCCATGGTTTCTACAAAATAAAAACAAAAAACGAGGGCAACGCAGATATGACGCCATTGATGATCCGTATCCTTGGTTAAAATCGCGATTTTCTCATGATTTACTAATAGTTACTGAACAAAATATATAACACTGGCCTGGTGGTTTTTGGATATTTTACATATTGTGACTGAAAGTATATTATTTCCATAACTCTTTTAAAAGTATTCCAAGGTGTATTTCTTTTTCTGTTTGTGTTGTTTTCAAACTCTGTTCCTCATTACTTTCTATCATCAGCTAATCCTAAGTTACTGATATTGAAGATTTGTTTGACACTTAGTAACTGATTACCATCAGTAAAAATCCACAATGATTAGCTGAGCTGGTGGGGAAAAGGTCAACCTGGTTAAAGTTGGTTGATCACATTGGCTAAGCTGGTGGGGATCTAGTTGAGCTGGTTAACTTGACTACTTTAGGTTGCTCTGACCTGGTTTCTCCAGCAGGGGTGAACATATTCTCCTTCCAAAGACAGTCTGTATAACCTCCTGCTCTGCGGCCTGGTGTCTGGCAAGGCCCGGTTTTAGCGACACATTCTTGGAAGATATGGATTTAGATTTACACTAAATTGATGCACTAAGGGAGACCATGACCAAATTAAACCCAATAAATCAAACGTAAAAATATGATACTGATGTCTTCACAGCTCCCTTGGCGGGACTGACCATTGGTACAATGAAATCACTGCAGTGTTTTGTGAACCTTGAACCTGTGAGTCACACAGGCACAAACATCCTGATAGCTGTTTTGTAGGTTACTACACTACTAGGCCAGATATGCCATTGAACAGGTGGCTTGTTTGTCAAGGGTGTGTATGTGTGCGTGTGTGTAAAATGATTCATGCTGACTCAAAGTTTGTGTGTTTGAGCAGCAGACAGAGCGGCTGGCATCTTGAGGAGGTTTATCAGAAAGCGTTCTGTGTACCTGCTGAATTAACCCTAAGTCACAAAGCAAGCTGGGATTGAGACAGAGCCATAAAAGAGTCATCTGATAAGCTTTAATGAAATCTGCACTGCATGGCCTGAGGAAAACTGTACCTCAAGAAAAAACGGCCTGCTCCACACATACAGCTCTCTGTGGAGAGACTGACACAAAGAGAGCCAGCTATAAATCAGTCTTAACGAGCACTGGTGGTCACCATGTACAAATACTCTGATGCATACACGTTTTGTGGATCTGATGTTTTAGCATAAATTTAACCCTCCAGTTCAGTTTGGGACTGAGAGACAAACATCTTCCATGTTTGGAGATGCAAGTTTAGAATGAAAATATAATTCATTTTCTCAGGTATTGAAGCTTTTTTCCGAAACTAAATAACAAATAAAAAAAGGTAATTGTCACTTTTTATCTCGCAAATCTGACTTATTTTCCCAAACTTGCAATTGTGAGCCATAATGTCAGAATTACGAGGTAAAAACTCACAATTGTGAGAAATAAAGTCAGAATTATGGTTTATAAACTCACAATTGCAAGATATAAATTTGAGGAGTTATAAAATCCGATTCTGAGGATATTTTTCACAGAATTGCAAGTTTACATCTCACAATTCTGACTTTATAATTTGCAATTGCGTATTATAAAGTCATAATTGAGCAATGTAATCTCACAATTTGGAGAGCAAAAGTCAGAATTGTGATATATAAACTTAGAATTCTGACTTTTTCTCCAAATTGTGAGTTTATTACCCGCAATTGCTACTTTATATCAAGCAGTTCTGACATTATAACTAGCAATGGTGAGAAATTTTAATAATATTTAACAATATTACTGTTTTACCATATATTTGTAAAAATAAATGAGCATATATAGACTCGAATGAAATCCCATTTTAATTTACTATGGTAGAACTTGGTCAATTATTTTGGCAGAAACTGTGGTTACAACAGTAAATTTTAAGGGTGTTGCAATTTTCATCAGGTTGCAATCATGCTATTTGTATTTCTTCAATTATTCCTGAGTATTTGCAGTCATTAATGATCAGAGCAAACCACCGTGTTTAAAGCATGATTCATTCACTGTGAATGAACACTCACACACGCAATTCTCTTTTATTCTCTCCAGTTACGGTTTTGCAATCCTAAAGAATATGACTTAATATTTCCATTACGCTGAGCGAAACCCATTTTCATTTTCTACTGTTCCAAAATTCATCAGACCACACAGTTTTGCGCAACATAAATAAACAATAGTTCCATGTCAGTGATTCGAAACAAAGCATCAGATTTAAACATAAAATTGGATCTATTTTCTTATCATTCACACCCTCCTACAAAGGGTGGTTCGTTTTCTTGTCTACAGTTGATGTGAATTATCATGCATCATTCCATTTTCAACTGCTCTTTAGACATTTATTTCTCATTATTTCCAATGGAAAAATTGGATTAAACAGGAAATGTCTCAAATTTGTAACTGTGTACATCGCTCTCTCTCTTTGGCCCTTATTGATCTGTTTACTGAATGATAAATACTGTATTCTGCCTGCTTAAATTAAACCAAAAAAAGTATGCGTATATAGAAAACTATGCAATATAGCACGCTACACTGACCGCATTTTAATCCAAGTTTGTTGTGAAAATAAAATATATTTTGGTCAAATCAAGAAAGTTAAAAATAGTAGATACTTTTTGTGGCTCATTTGACAAGCTGGAAATTTGAGCACATTGCATTGTGGGATATTGTACCTTGTGCAATGTTCTCTTTTGCATACAGTTCACAATATAAATAATATAGTGTTGAAATGGTACAAATAGTAAGGCAGTATGCTATTCCCAACCATCTCTCTCTCTCTCTCTCTCGCAGCTTGTTGGATCTGTTTGGAGGCAGACGGTTGCCATGGTGCGGTTGCCATGCGGCTGGTGTCTGACTCAGACAGGCCCACACACTGTCAGTAGGAGGACAAGAGGTGAATCACTATGCTGGACGTGTGTGAGTGCGTGTGTGATGGAGGCCACCATGCTGTTCACAGCTCCATCTGTACAACACTTACACCGTTTCTGATCAATCCTGTCATATTCTTATTTCTATATTGCACCGTTGTGTAATATCTGTCCTCCGTCAGCATAACACTAAAGGTCTAGCAAGCCTATTAGTGGATTTTGGCAGGGAATTCATTAGCTGAACATATTTTTGGCTATTTATACTGCCTAGTAGTGTGAAGTTTTACTGTATTGTGAATCATTGTTAAGTTTTTATGGTAAAGCGGTATATAGTGCTGATGCTGTTGATTAAAGTTGAGTTTACGAGGTTGAGAGCTGTAAAGTTGATGGCTTCACATTGTGGGTTTTAACAGCAGAAACGATATATTCACTTTTCTTGTACTACTGGACTAGATAAAGTTAATGATACTATATGTTAAGAATGTAGTATCAATCACATTCTACAGATATGATACACTTTGTCCCTTGACTTAAAAAAACCCATTAGAGATATGAAACACATTTTTAAAAAGAAAAAATGTATTAGATATGTTAGATATGGACCTTTATTTTACACCTGGTGTTTTAATCTGTCACTTTTATCCACTTCTGTTCTGAGTTCTTCAACGGAGGGTCTATGGGTGGGTATGGCCTTTTTCAGATCTTTTGATCTAATGACAAAATCTCGAGCAAATTTCTTATGAACATGCAAGGAGACGACGAAAAAGTCACAGAGAGCAGCAGCTTTCGTTTCTCCACAGATCAGGAATGGAGAGAGAACATTGTGCTTGGTATGTTTTTCGTCTTCAGAACAAACTTGGGTCTTCAGCCGACGTTTGAAATCCGCTCTGTGCTTCCCATAATATCTACGCATTAGGTTAGTAGACGGAGAGTAGACGGTCTTTTGTGGCAGTTTGAACGCATATGACCACATGAGCGTCTACACTACGAAAGCAATCTGGTTTAGAGTGGACAAGCTCAAAACTTTTTAGACCCTGTTTACACTTGCATTTAGGGTCATCCACTCTGTTGACAAAAATGCATCTTAATACCATGCGTAATCAGGTTCATAGATAGATAGATAGATAGATTGATAGACATATATTGTATTGGTAAAAAAAAAATTATTTAAGGTAACTAGCTAAAAATAGAGTTCAGTTTTTTTTTCAGAGTTTCAGACCCTATTTCTAACACTATTCATAGTAAGTGCCATTACCACAACTTCAGCTGCCCCAACTATCCAAACCATTTAGTTCTTTTTGTGAAAATACTTATACTATAGCAGTCTGTCTCTAAAGTTTATCAGCTAACATGTGGTTGTAAGAGTAATGAATACGTTGGCGATCTAAATCCTCTGCATGGCATGCTAAAATGTTGGAGGAGAGGCCATCTGTCTGCTCTGTTTATTTTGATACTCCTTCACGCTGTAAGATTGAGTCAGTCTCACGTAGGATGCAAACAACGGAAAGGAGGAGTGTCACTACTGAACCGATCATAACTCACTGTGGAGGTGCACCTGCAGGGTCTGTGTGTAAAACTGTTGACTCATGGGTAAAGCATCCAGTCTACACTTTTTTTTTATAATGCATATAAGCGCTTCCACACTGACATACCAAAGATAGGCGTCAATTTTGGAAGACCATCAGCTGTTGCTTTGGATTTTGGGATTTTCAGCTGAATCCCTCCCCTCTGGCTCATGAAGTGATATATTAAGTGTTCCAAATTCTTTCTCGGGATGTAGATTGGTCCAAGGATGATTTCATGTGCTCTTGGATGAACTAGTATTGTTGAATTATGCCCTCACTGTCTTGTGTAACTAAAGTAGGATGACCAGATGTCCTTGTTTGTTTTGTTTTTATTTTTTATTTGAAAAAATGAATGTGCTAATATGCTGATTTGGTGCCCAATAGGGCTTTTCACCCTTCTCAACCTTGGGTAAACGGAATCCTGGGTTATCTTGCTTCATGTTTCACACTGCTCATAATTTACCCAGGGTTAACAACTAATCATGGGTATTCATAAACTGATGTTTCATACTGTGTATTCCTAAACCCTGGTTTAACCTTTTTATTTGCATATTTGCGTTGTCAATGATTGTATGCATCCCTGTAATGCTGAATTTACTATTGAGTTTATTACTGAATGGAGATTTCGGACTATAAAGGTAAGTGGTAAAGTGGTGCTAACCCTGCTCCGGAGTAGGACTTCATATCCCCGGGTAAAAAGTGGTGCTAACCCCGCTTCTAAATAAAAGCAGTGTTTAGAATGACGATAACCTGGGTTTATTATTATAGATAACTGTTAGCTGTTAGCTTAGTTAATGACTGTAGCTGCCATGCAATAGCAAAATAGAAGCAAATAGATGCATAGTAATAAATGCATAGTATTTTGAATGATGCAGCCCAAATCATAAGTTAAAATATTAAAGGGTTAGTTTACCAAAAATAAAAATTCTGTCATTAATTACCCACCCTCATGTTGTTCCACACTCATAAGACCTTCGGTCATCTTCGAACACAAATTAAGATATTTTTGATGAAATTCAAGAGGTATCTGACTCCATAGACAACAATTTAACCACCACTTTTGAGGTCCAGGAAGGTACTAAAGACATTGTTAAAATAGTCTTTGTGACTGCAGTGATTCAACCTTAATTTTATGAAGCGTCGAAAATACTTTTTGTGTGCAAAAACAAAACAAAACAATATTCATTCAATATTCATTGTTCATTCAACAATATCTTCTCTTCTATGTCATTCTCATACATTGTTTACGTTCAGCGCTTCCAGGTTCTACGTCAGAATGTTGTCTCAGTGTTGGCTGATGCTGTTCACGTGAGCAGCACGACGCATGTGTGTTTGATGCTGGAGCCGGCCAATAATTAGCCATGTTCTGATGTAGAACCTGTAAGCAGTGGACGTAAACAGCGGTCACATGGACTATTTTTAACTATGTCTTTCGTACCTTTCTGGACCTTGAAAGTGGTGGTTAAATTGCTGTCTATGGAGGAGTCAGACAGCTCTTGGATTTCATCAAATATATCTCAATTTGTGTTCCGAAGATGAAAGAAGATTCTTACAGGTTTGGAACGACATGATCAGTAATTAATGACAGAATTTTCATTTTTGGGTGAACTAACCCTTTAACGAGAAGCCTCTGTAACCCACGTGCTATTGGAAGAGGATGTGCAGTGGTTTGCTTGATTTGTGGTCTTCTCTTTTGGAGCTGTGGGATGGACACTGTTATCTAAGCTTTTAGCATTAGAAATAACTGTAAGTTATGAAAGCAGCACTGGCCAGACGTTGAGCAGACATAACAAGGTCTGGATGGGTGAAACTGTTTACATACTCATCCCAAACAGGATGCACTGGTGTCCTCACTCTTTCCATCTCTCTTTCTCTCTCCTATGTCTGCTTGACAGCAAGTCAAGACTTTGTTGCAATATGATCTATTCAACTATTTAACATAAGTACCACATTCCAGCATTTAAGCTTGAAAATGACACATTTGCTTAATATATGTAACTTAGCGCTATACTGTAAGTGCAAATATTATGGAAATATATGGAAAATGTAATCCAGCAGCAGCCCAGAAAGCTGATTGTCATCTAAGCATTTTCACTGACTTCATGGATTAATTTATTGGGGTAGAGTACCAACAGACCAAAAAACACACAGAAGATGTTGACAGACAAACAAGGCCTCTTTCTGTCTTGCTTTGTATGGATGGATTTCGACCTTCCTCTCTGCTCTCTTTATGCTAACATATAAAGCTCAGATATTCTTGCGCGATTATGGCTTTTCGTCCTTGTATTTCTCCATTCTCTTTCCCTCTTATCTCAACCCCCAGTGCTCCCTTTCCACACTTTTCTCCATCGCCTGACTTTCCCCTCCTCCTCCCTCTCTCTGCCTATCCCGTCCTTTCCGTTCCATCATCCAGTGTCTTCCCATAGCTCCAGTTACATTAATCCACGGTGACGTCCATGTTCAGCAGGAGCCCCAGATGCCTGAGAGCTCCACTTGAGCTCTAGAGCTCTTCAATGGGCTCCAGTCTCTCCTCCTCCTGCCCCCCTCAAAACACATCCGGCCACAGGACACAAATAACTACATGCAGCTCTCGGTAATGATACATAGTGGACCCAAAGCTGGAATTACAACATGGGGGGAAATTGTGCTCTCTGCTCCCCTGCTGGGCCTGTCTCTCTGAGTGAGGAGTAGCTCAGAAAGCTGAGATCGAGGGAAGCAGGGGAAAAGAGAGAAACAAACAGATACAAATTATCCCCACTCCTCTTCATCGACCCTCCACATCTCCCCTACAAGATATTTCTTGGCCCACAGAGGAGATTTTGCACACAAAACAACATTCACATGCAGCGTTGAGTAGTAAAGTCAAGGGCAACAAACAAATGGAAAACCTCAGTGTTTTGCTCAGGTTGATGACTTATGCCACACTTGGAAATTAAATACTCACAACACGGTAGATTTCCACAATGCCCCGTTAATTGTTCACACTGTAAAAAAGAAAAGTTCAGGAAAAATAAAAAAGGACAAAGACTATACATATAGAACGATGGTTCACTCTATATGAATGGGAGAAACTGCAATGCGCAGTATGGCGGAAAATGTCCCACCCTTCTAAGTCAAAAGTCAATCGTGGATTGGTAAAGTCATTGCGTTACTGCAGCTGCCGTTAGAAGCTCTGGTTCCAATAGAAACCCTCCTAGGGTCCTAGACTTGTGTTTAGGACTGCACATGCGCATTGGCTGGTCTAGCCTGAAAAATAAGCTTTTTTAACAGTATTTGAGCATAAGAAACAACATTTATGGGACAGTTTATTTCAGATTTTGTTGCTGATTTGAAATATGTTATTTAAATGTGAGTCTGGCATGCAGTTTTCAGAATTCCCCCATTCAAATAGATAGGACTTGGTCTTGGATGCCCGAAATAGCTGCCTGGAGGCGCTGCAAATATGGCTGCTGAGTGAACAGACTTTCCTTGAAAGTCTTTTTAGAAAAGACATACTATACTTATACTGATACTATATAACGTATGTAAAATACTATGCAATTTTTGGTACTTTATTTTCTTATAAATTATTATATATTTATTATTCTAAGTGTATATATAATTAAAATATATAATTTTCATATTTTTAATAATAGAATTAAGTTGTTAAAATTATTAGAATTTTTGTATCGTTATTTTTAATTTTTTTTATATATTCTATTTTATTATGTACATTATTTATTTATATTATAATACATTATTTGTTACTTTTATTTTTTCTGCTTATGTATGTATATATACATATGTGTGTGTGTGTGTGTGTGTGTGTGTGTGTGTAATTATATTGAAACTATAATAATTATATATATATATATATATATACACAACATAATATTTAGTATATTATATAATATATAATTATATAATATAACAATTATTATAGTTTCAATATAATTATAAATTTAACATATAATTATAAGGAAGTTAGTTCCTTATTAAATAAATTATAAATTCAGCCATGAATTAAACAATATAGGTTTATCAGTCAAGCTGGTCTGTTTTTTGAAGGTTTTGGGTACTTGTCAGCTGGTTAGGCTGGTAGATCTCCTGCCAGCGAACTAAATCAGCTGAACATCTGCTTGTCCAGGCTAGCAGACCAGCTAAAATCAGCTAAATCTAAACTAACTAAGACTAGCAAACCAGTTTAGGCTAAATACATTGAACTTTTATCAAGAAAACAAGAAACTTTAGTGGCAACCAGTCAAGAAACCAGTCAGTTTTTTTCACTCACCTCAGTGTTTTTATAGCCCTATCGCACAATTTTTTTCTGTTGAAGGATCTTTACAACAGCTCAGTTGCAGTGTGGGTTTGTGGAAACCTGAGGACAGTATTTAAACAGGACTCAATGAGTGAGAATGTTGGTTTTCAGGGTGCTGCTGGGTTTTAATGACCGTTTTTATGCAATGTCTGGCAGTGCTCAGAGTTCTCAGGTGGAGTTTTACCACCCTTGTGTCACAGCAGAAAGATTTTTGGAGACAGGTGTGCTGGGACGGAGGTGTTCTATCCCTGTTTCCTCGAGAACAGAGACGCCCTGTGTTTCAGCAGCATCTGGACAAAATCAAACTAGGCCATACAGTGAGAGTACGAGGACCTGAGAAAGAGAGAGCAAGGCCTCCACATCCTTACAAATGGCTGCTGCTTTGCCACGGCCACTGTAGGGTAAAGCAAAGTTCAACAGGAAATTGAATTATAAGGGGCAGAAATCATTGCTCTTTGGCCAAACGCTCGACCATGTTTTGTCTGCAGATGTCTTAAAAGGCACGGCAGAACATGTTTTTGGACAGTTGCTAAGAAATGTCAGACTGACATGTTAGCTTTAATCTGAGGCAGACGTTGATTGTTTAATGATTTCCCAAACATGGTCTCGCATAGCAGATTAATTGCACTGAATTTTTGGCTCTGCGCTGTACCACATTAAGAGAAGGAGACATTTTCCCACAGTCTTTTATAACACTGGCCTATACAATTTCCACATGACATCTACATGTGAGAGGCCTATCATTAAGCCAAGCACTATTTCCATGTTCACTATCTCTAAATGTCAACATCTTTGGATTCTCACGACAGCCCTTTAACAATGACAGCTGTCAAATCTTTACGAATTAGAATGTCACGTTCAGCCTCCTGTTTGTCTCCTCCTGTTGTCATGGAGACCGAGATTCCACAAAGCATCACATTCTTTGGAAGGCTTCCTGAGCACACGAAAAATATGAAACAACAAAAAAATCTTATGAATATGCATACTGTATCTCCTATTGTGAAACTCATTTACGTAACCGTTATGTGAAGCCGAGTTTTTAAATGATTGATATTTACTCATTCAGATTTAATAGAAGCATTTTGGAATAACACCAACAACCAACAATTAAACGCTTCAGTAGGATAATATTTGTTTAGACAAATAATATTATGCTTAATAAATTAATGATGACAATGCAGTAATGATTGTATTGCATTGTATTGATTTCTGAGTAAATCAACAGTCCAGGGTCAATTGTACATGTCTATATAAAGTGTTTATCCCAACACAGTTTTCCTCCACTATTCTACTTCTCAATGCCTTCCTTAAAAAATAATTCACCCAAAATAAATTTTTGACATCATTTATTCGCCCTTATGCCATTTCGACGTGTTTTTTGCTAATGTTTTTAAAGATATTTTAAAGAATATCTCAAAAGCAAAATTTTGACCATACAGGACTATAAAAGTCATTGGGTTCCAAAAAAACATTTGACCTGCATATTGATTAACATATTTGAAACATTTTTGAAAATATTTTCCTTTGCATCCCACAGCAGAAAGAAAGTCATAGAAGTTTAGACTTACATGAGGATGAGTAAATGATGACAGAATTTTTTTTTTTGGCAAACTATCCCTTTAAGTACCTTGCTTACAATAGTCAAAGCTG
Organism: Opsariichthys bidens; assembly: GCA_037194245.1. NCBI lineage: Eukaryota > Metazoa > Chordata > Actinopteri > Cypriniformes > Xenocyprididae > Opsariichthys > Opsariichthys bidens. Next base: position 14,109,607 of record CM074288.1, on the reverse strand, counting down.
AATAGTGAATAGATATGGATATGTAAACATGGGTGGTCGTATGTTAATGTGCTCATGGTTGTGACATCATTATGATTTCTGATTGTTTTGGCAGCTTATTTTCCAAATTTGCCTTGTGAATATTAGATCAGTGGTTCTCAAATGGTTTTGCTTCAGGGCCCAAATTTTACAGTTACATTTGCGTTGGACCAAAAATTGTTTATTGTACTAAAAAATAAAAATGGGATGAAGCCATATCATGCAACCTGTCAGTTTTGGCATTGTGGCAAATACCATAGAATTTCATTTGATGCACAGCCTGTGATGTCATCAACATCTACTCCATTTAAAAAGCTGATAACGGTAAAGATAACTATAGCAAGGACTATATTAGCATCCGCACCAGTGGACAATGTCTTTCTGTTTATTCTAAGCGTGCACTGCCGTTTTGTCGCTGCCGCTTTAAATGCTTGCACACTTGTTTCATTTTGGTGTGGACTGCTATCCTTTTATATTTAGAAGGATTTTTAGAACTATATCTTTATAATTATCGTTATAGCCATCGTCCTTGGTGTGAACAGGCCTTTAATCTGTTGCATTGTTTATTCTCTGCTGTTGCAGAAAGGCTTGCGATCCATGTTTGACAGCCGCTGTGTCAGAGTATGCACTGTTCATTCAACGTTTATTTCAAAGGAACACGAAAAACATTCTTTCTAAACTTTCTGAATAAGGTGGTATATCTCTTAACAGCCAGGCAGACATTAGTTATTCTGCGAGTGGAAAGGGTTGTCCTATCCTTGACTTGACTGCGTGAGCCCTTGTCTCCGCCCTTGTCCCGAATACTGAATGAGAATGGAAGCACATTTGCTTAATCAGCAGAAAGCAGCCTGTGTTCACTCACAGCTGCTGCGCGCTGCATGCAGAAGAGACCAGACTGGGTCTGCTCGCCTTTAAATCAAAGCAAAGTAAGACGCTTTTGTCTTTTGTACGTCTTTCAGCCCTCTGGCTGGCTCTCTTTAATCTGATAACCTGATCAAGACCTGCCTCTCACTTTAATGGAAGACTTGGATCATCTCCCAGGGCACCCTGGGATTTGTAGTCAGCACTCCTTTGACATCGTCTTTGAAAGTTGCTGTTGTCCCCAGACTTCCTCTGCACGGTAACAGGATGAGGTTAATGAATAGCAAAGTGAATTAGTCCCAGTGGAAGCGGATTCCCAATTGGGTTGCTTCTCTCATTCTCTCGTTCTCACTCACACTCAAGCAGGAACACACCTTCTCTTTTGTACCACTCAACTGCACAGTAGATTGAGATGCATTGTGGTCCCAAAGAGGCTGATTACTCTAGCTGTAACCCAGGAGATGACTCTGTCCTCGGCCAGGAAACCAGGATGGGAGAAGTGACAGGAAGCTGGGAAGAGGGCCACTAGCTAATTAATTACAAGCGGGCTTGTGGGAATATGGAGCCCTAAATGCAAGTCATCTCCCTAGATGAGTGTGTGTATGTGTGAGAGAAGTGTGTGTAAATAACACACAGGTCCCTGTGAAGGGAGGCAGTTAACAGTTTGAGCCCAGGGCACCTAGCAAACCAGTGGCTGAGGGGGTTCCGGAGCAAAGCTGTGCTCTGTAAATGATGCAGATGCCAGATGTACCACAGTTTGCTTCCTGTTTAACCTTATTCTGGTGACGTCCTTTATGCTTTATAATCTCCTGAAAGTAGTTAACCCTCTACTAGCAGAGTTTTCAAATAAACATATGATAAACCCATTAAACATATTCTTGTGTTTAAATTTATGAATATATTTTATATAGGTGACCCTGCATCACAAAACCAGTCTTAAGTCGCATGGGTGTATTTGTAGCAATAGCCAACAATACATTGTAAGGGTCAAAATGATTGAATTTTCTTTTATGGCAAAAATCATTAGGATATTGAGTAAAGATCATGATCCATGAATATATTTTATAAATTTAAAATTGTGTATTTATTTTTGTGAGTGGATATGCATTGCTAAGGACTTCATTTAGACAAATTTTCTCAATAGTTGGATTTTTTTGCACCCTCAGATTCCAGATTTTTAAATAGTTGTATCTCGGCCAAATACTGTCCTATTCTTCGTCCTATTGTCGAATCAGTGATTTAGTTTGCACATCAAGCTGTCAAAATCACGTGAACTATTGAAATTGCGAAACACTTAACGCAATGAAGCCTCGTTTACTGAAATCACACACTCCGAACCACTGATTCAGATTCATAGATTCATAAAGCTTCAAAGCAGTGTTTTGAAATCGACCATCACTAGATGTTGTTGAAAAGTCGTTATTTTGTTTTTTTTTTGCCACACAAAAAGTATTCTTGTCGCTTTATAATATTAAGGTTGAACCACTGTACTCACATGAACTGTTTTAAATATGTTTTAGTACCTCTGGACATCTGAAAGTGTTAAATACTTCTCTGGCTATAGAGGCCTCACTGAGCCATCGGATTTCATCAAAGATATCTTAATTTGTGTTCCGAAGATGAACGAAAGTCTTGCGGGTGTAGAACAAATGACATAATTTTCATTTTTGAGTGGTCTAACCCTTGTTAAGCGCCCCTGCGTCGTCCATGCTGCTTTTTACAAAGTAAAAGTGCAACATACATCGGTGAGAAAACAGCCATTAAGAAACCATCTGATCATAGTTTGCACCAGCTCTGCAAGGACCTATTTAAGAGAGACTATATAGATCTCCCTATGACACTATAGTTTGAATTAAACCCTTTTCTTTGCATGACACATTGACATTACAGAATAGCTCTTTCAGCATTATTCTAAACAATATTGTATAAGCATTCATTTCATGTGTCATAGAATGGAAGAGAGGCTCTCGGGGGTGCATATAAACATCACATCCTTTTGATTTTCCCAGCAAAAAGCCCAAAGTCCTTCAAATAAGAGTTGGTCTAAAGGCTTTCATGGACAGCCTATGAAGTCAGGGAAGGTCTCTCTATCTCTTTCTTTTTTTTTTTTTTTTTTTTTGACAAGCTGTTCACACATTGGCAATAAAAAAAGATATTAATACATGAAAATTCTTACGTATAGTTCCTTTAAGAGGTATTTTGCATAGAATTTGGGCTACTGTGTGTGTACATTTGCTTTGCTGCATTAAAAATCCCTATTTATACTTTTCATATATATACAAATTTATATTGTATTTGCACAAAGGTACTCTTAAGCAACACAACCATATTTTGGTGGGTCGGCCAAAATTTGCTTGTTAATGATACAATGTCAGGGCAATGTTCAATTTTTAAATGAAAATCTAAGGTCTACTGTATAAAGCTAAAATTTGCTTTGTCAAGACTAAACAAATGAAGTTGGCTTTCAGTTTGATTCATTTCTGTTCATACACTCTGTGGCAGGTTTCGAAAGCAAAATGGAGGCCCACCATCTTTCCTGTTTTAGAGAAAGGCACAAAGAAAGGCAGTCCTTGGCACGTAGTACAAATAAATACATGTGCACACAGATAGATTTTATGCAGACTGTGACAGTAGTCCTTGGCGCACAGTTCTAATACATGCATGCTCGAAGGCTTGTCACTCTTCTTGTTGTGGTTGGTGTCTCAGATATGCTTTGATGAGAGTTAATCTTCTGATTCTCACACACATATGCTCTTTAAATCTCTACTATACAGCCGCCTGCTGTGGCACCAGACTGTGTGTTTGTGTGTGTGTGTTTCTGTGGTTGTATACAGGTGTTTGGTGTCTGTACAGGTGTTTCGTTAGTGATTAAAACTGCACTAAGTAGTTTTTACAACTTAAAAAGTTTTAAATCTCAAGGATATTATAGTATTTTAACAAATATTTTAAAACTCAAGACATTAAAAGTGGCTCAGTGGGGTGATGACATGAGAATGAAAAAAAAAGACATATAAGAGGTCTTTATACCATTAAAACATCCTGCAAGTTTCATTGCTTAAAAAGTCCTACTTATTATAAACAAAGCATTTATTTAATCAAGCTACAAAAATATGATATTGCAGGATCTGTGACATCATCGATGTATAGACATACATCATTTACATTTTTCATCATTTAGCATCCAAAGTTACTTACAAGGGGAGCAATTAGGGGTTAGGTGCCTTGCTCAAGGGCACTTTTAGTCATGGTATCGAAGGTGGGGAGAGTGCTGTTAATTCACAATCCCCACTTTCAATTCCTGCCGGCATGGGAATCGAACCGGCAACCTTCAGATTACAAGCCCGACTCCCTCACCACTAGGCCACGACTACCCTACATCATCACACCATAGGCCCCACCCACTGGCATAGAGCCGCTTAAACAGCTGACATTGTGTTATGTCAAAAGTGAACAGAACGCGTTATAATCACTACACTGGATACAGTATATAGATTTCTCATTCATTTTCTGACATACTCCAAGCACTTGAACAGGACAAATGGAAGAGCGAAAGAACATTTGCTTTGACGTGTCCAATTAAAACAGTTTGTTTGCTCTCTGTACAGACTTCAGAAGAATCCCAGCGATTCCTCAACAAGCGGATGGTTTATTTTAACGGCATCCAGGATCGTGTCGGAGAATTATGTTTGGTCGGAGCATTTTATTTTAATTTTACTAACAAGCCATTAAGGAGACACCCTTTAACCTTCTGGAGACCATGCAATCACTTGAATTTTTACCTGATAATGTCACTTTAAGGATTTAATTTTATTTGTGTACATAATAACAGCAACTTTGTGCTTTTGTAAAATAAAGAAAACAAACGGCACACTTTCTTTCTGAAACGCGTCAAAAGGCAGAAATTAACCAAAACTCAGTGTATACTTGCCAAACAGCTGTCTTCAGAAAGCTTCTACTTTTAAAGTCATATCAAAAAATAATATTCTCTTTTTATGTAATCTGTATGAAACCAACAAGAGGTATAGTCTTTTCTGTGGTCTATTCATACGGTAATCGTCCATGTGAGCCACTCGGACCTGTAAATGCCCCCATCACCTTGATAAACAAATCATCAAACTTAATCAGTTTCCTCTGCTTCTAGAAAAAGACCTACTGTGAGAAATAAGCCTTGGATTTACCTCAGAAGAAGAAGGCGATGTTAAGTTGTTATTGTTACATTCATTTGTACACATTTTAGGTGGACTTTTCCCAAACTATATGATGAGACTGAAACGTGTGAAATCGAGTGAAACATAAGATATGGGCAAGGTATAGGTAACCATTCATTGCTAAATATCTAAATAAATTTAAATGTTATACGACACAAAGATGTTTTATGCCCTATAATAGATTTTAAAACACAGTGCGATGTAAAAGTAATATAAGCATGTACACAGTAAAATGATGAATGTTAGAATGTTTGGACTAGTGTTCGCACTGTTCGTGAATATCTGCTCAAACATAGATGTTTAAAATGTGCTAAATAATAATAATTAGTTTCTAATATACAAAATGTCATTTTTGCATACAACACATATGTGCATCTATGACTACAAAATCAAGTTTTTTGATTGGGCAATTTTAGTTATAGCTAATGTAACAATATAGTTGCTTATTTATTTATTTATGTTTACAGTGACCAGATACTTCAAACTGTTTTTCTCTGAGAGCAGGTCAGCATTAAGGTTAAAAAGAACCTTTTTTTTTCACATACATATTTGTTTTTGTGTGTGTGTGTGAAAAAAAACTTAACTTTAAATGAACCTCAAAGGAACATATTAAAATAGTTTAAAAAAAAATCCATGTCATAAACCCCTTTAAATATTTGTATGTGGCACAAGAGATTGAAAGACTTTGCCATCACTGGAATAAATTACATTTTAAAATATAGTAAACAGTTCTTTTAAATTGTAATAATATTTCACATTATTACTGTACTTTCGAGCAAATAAATGCAGCCTTGTTGAGCATAAGAAGCTTCTTTCATAAAGAGTATGGTAGTGTAAATGCCGTGGGAGCTCCAGAGCTGGTGAGGGCAGCAGTGAAGCTGCCAAGAGGTCAAGGGTTGCGTCCAGAAGGGATACAGCTACGGCCGGAAGTGAGGCAAAATCTCAGAATAAATGACAGTAAATTAAATGTGCTACTTATCAAATTGTGTTTTATTAACATCTACACCTACCCCAACCCTAAACCTACCCTTACAATACTGCAAATACAGTTAGTAAATTAAATAAATAAATATTAAATGACGTAATATTGATTTGTGCATGTCCAGTAGCCGTAGCTGTATCCCTTTTAGTCTTTACCGAGATCAAGGTTTGGCGTGGGGGTAACATGAACCCATTAGCCCCTGCTGTAACGACATCACCTGGCTCTGAAAAGCATCTTTGTCCACTGATGGCTGTTTAAAATAACTATATATTTTAACAATATATGTTTGTATTCAACATATATAACATGATTGATTGCATACATTTTTATAATTAACCACAGTAAATCAAATCACATAAATTAATAGCCCAAGTCTTTCGGAAGTAAAGTAAAAGGCTTTGAATCTTTGAATTAATTCACCCCTCTTCAATTGCAGTCACCGATTCCCTTCTTCAGTTAGTTTGCTTCTTTTTCTCTGCAGAGAAATTCTGGCAATTACATTCAGCCATATGCATGTTGTTTACTGCTGCTAACAATTCTAGTCAATAATAATGGCCAGTTCTCTCTCTCTCTCACTCTGTCTCTGTTTCTCAAGAGGGTCACTTCTTTTATTTCTATAAGCAGATGGAAAGACACAAAGAGATGGATCCATTTTCGGCTCTTTTCTGCTCCCTCTTCATTATAATTCCCTGTGATAAGATGTAGACCATTCAGAATGGCAGCCATTTCTCAGGGCAGAGTACTTTTCAGGAGTTGCTAACTAGAGGCAGATCAGAAGATCGGACCACTGTTTGATGTGTGACGGACTCAAACACTGCTCTGTGTATTTGGAGACTGAGCTTAGGGGTACTGGCTTAATAAAAAGCCAAAGTGGACCCCTAAGACATATTCGCACACACACACACACACTTACCTTCATCATCACAGTGTATCGGTAACAAGGTTGAAATCCCTCTCCAACCCACTTGGATTTTGGTCTGTGGTTTAAGAATCTCCTTCACCGCAGCAGCTCATGCTTTAAAGGCATAGTTCACCCAGAAAGGTAAATTCTGTCATCATTTACTCACCCTCTTGTCATTCCAAACCTGTATATGTTTCTATTGAATGTTTCTGTTGTTTCTGTATGCAGGTCACCAAAGAGTTGGTTTCCAACATTATTCAAAAAAAATCTTAATTTATGTTCCACAGTTTTCATTTTTGGGGTGCACTATCCCTTTAAACTAGGAACTCCATGGAGAGGGACCTGTCAGCCTTGTGAAAAACACACAATTACCGTAATTAGCATGTCAATTGATTATGCATTCAGCCCTTCTACACTGTCAGAATTTATGACAGCACAATATCTAATCGATTCCAAGATGAATGGGCGGCTGTGTCTCGTTACTGAAACGAAATGAATGCTAAATACATGCTGTCTGTTCTTACAGACAATAAATGCTGCAGTTCGCTTTCATGTCCTTTTGCGTCAACTGTCAGACAGATATATCATGCAGACAGACTTCCTAAGTGCTGTCCAATGACTGTAGAGCATTCTAGGACATTTTGTACTCATCCGTTACTCTATTTGATAATATAGGTGTTTCCTCTTTGTGCATTGTGTGCACCAAAACTGTCTTTTTACAGTGCTTTACATATGATTGCAAACTGTGTTTGTCTCGTCTAAGAGCTGAAACTATAGCGGTATTTTACGACAAGATAGAAGCTCTGGTGCTGGAGAGAGACTCGTCCACAGCAATCATCTCTGCACTATGGGGCACCACAGATGGCTCTCATTTTCTCCTCTCATCCCTTTGGCTCTGGGGATGTGGATCTCTTCATTTGAGATGGACAGACAGCAAAAAAAAAAAAAAAAAAGAGAGATAGAGAGAGAGAGAAAAACTGAGAATGATGTGTCCGTGACCGTCATGTCATCGTGTTCATTTATGTCTTTTGAAAAAGAACAATAGGAAAAGGAAGGTTTGGGGCAGAGGAACGGAGGGCTGGGGTGCCATCTTAAGGTTTCCTTCTTGTTTTTTCTGTCAAAGCTGTTTGAAAGCTGCCATTTCCAGTCATTCGTAAAAAGTGATGTCTTTTCAATATGAGTCAGGGCCATGAAAGACAGCTGGAATCATTTTTGCTTGATTTCTGTTCTCCTGAGGGATAGTGGGTGGCATGAATAAACTATCAGTGCTTTAAAAAAGAAACAAAATGGGATAATGAAAGAAAACTCGATAATGTCACTTCTAACAGAGTCACCCTTTGAGTTCAAAGACTCAGCGTCATTAAAAAAAAAAGAATTTGCCTAGTAGATTTTGATTTATAAAAAAAATCTAATTTTACACTTTTCATTAAAGTTAAATATGTATTTCTTTTTACCAAACAGCATAACTATATATTTTCAAAGATTTGGACAAACATAAATCAACTGAATCAGAAAAAAGTATTACTATATATAATTTCATTATAGTCTATCTATCTATCTATCTATCTATCTATCTATCTATCTATCTATCTATCTATCTATCTATCTATCTATCTATCTATCTATCTATCTATCTATCTATCTATCTATCATCTCATTTAAAAAAAATAATTTGAATACCATATATATATATATTGCTTTAGAATTGCTATATTGCTTAAAAGTAAAGAACATTACTTTTCTTCACATATTAAATGTGTATTTTTGTATAAATCAAAGGGTCGTTCATTTGTGTACAATTATAAGGAATGCTCGTAGATGATCTGTCCTTTTCAAAGTCCAACTAAAATGTGGCACAAGACACAGCCTGCGGTCAAAATACAAACACAGTCTGTCCAGCCTCGCAGTTCTTTAAAGGATGGATCAGCTTGGCAGATCACCATCCTTCTCTTCTGGAGCCAGACCAGGTCCCTGGCCACGTCTGCCCTGATCACAGGAGGTGCGCCTGGGGCTACAGGCAGGTCAGAAGGATCTAACTGGCATTGGGAGGGATAGCAGGCGTCCCCGGGGCCCAGGAAGGTCCGGTGAGTATCTGATCATAAGAGATACTCACAGATGCCAGCTTGTTCATGAAGGGGGAATAGACTGCAACCACAACCCCGCTGGCATGACCATAGGCATTTTGACGGGGCACCGAGCTGCTCCATCTGTCCCAGAGAATCAAGCTCCGAGTTCAGAGCAGAGAGTGGAGCTTAACATGCCTATTCTGAGACACATCAGATTCCATCCCTCTGTCTTGCATGGCAGAATGCCAGTTTAGCACCAGGCCTGACAGACAGACCATGACCGAGGGCGATGCCCTATGCTACTTGTTCACATGAATCTGCTAACAAGTTCACAGAACAGTGAGGATGTTCGCTATTGATAGTGCTAAATACATCTTTGTTGAAAAAGCAAATGGACTAGCAATGAAAAGCAAAGTTTTGTTAAAAAATTTAAGAAATTGTTCATCCAAATATCCTGTCATTAAATACTCTGCCTCAGGTTGTTCCAAATATGACTTCCTTTTGTTGAGGTATATTTTTGAAGAATATCTGTTGATAAGAGTAGCAACGTCTGATACACGACTGATTCATTTTGAGCCAGATCTTTTCAATGAATTGGTTCCTCTGGTTCACAAAACTGGACTAAATAATTCATTATTGGATCAGGCTGATCTTATGCAATCATAAAAGGGGAGGATTATTTGTGAATAACTATTAACATTTACAAAGTGATGAATACATTATTTAAATTTTCTTCTTTTGTTTTCCTCATAAGATAGAAAGTCATACAGGTTTGGAATGGCATGAGTAAATTATGACAAAATTATGATTCGTACTAAACTTTTAATAAAAATAAAAATCCATGACACAAACAAGCAGAGAAGTGACTGGTAATTTAGTTATTTTTACTTGAATAAAAATCTATTAAATCAATATTTTAGTTGCTGCCATCTGCTCTCTGATTTGATGACTATTTATCTAGCCATCTTTAAACCCATATTTTCACACATATACACATGTGTAAAGACACTCACGTATATTATACACCTTTCAACTCCATCCAGGTGGGCAGGATGGAGCATGTTGCGGCTTGGAATGCAAAGGTAACAGAAAAGAAAGAATACATATTCCTTTTCCCAGCCCGAGGTAATGAGTGTGTAACACCATTTACCACCCAGAAGCTCTGGGCTGTTTTTTTGCTATATATTGTTTGATGTTGCTGTCAAAAATGACCTAAGTTTTAAGGTAGCTTTAAAGGAATATTTCAGTAATTACTGTGGGAACATTTGAGTGTTTTTAAAATGCTATGGCCTTGACAGTTTACCAAAGAACAGATCTCTGTTACAACATGAGCGGAGAGGGAAAAAAATAGGCCATTGGGTCAGTTTAGGACCTGTTTCCGACTGAAATGTGACAGTTCAGGAGGAGTATTTTTCACACCTCCTACCGTCACAGTATAATTAAAAGACGCAGAAGGTCGAGTGCTATGGAAGAAGTGTTAATAAGGCCCTCTGATATTATTATTCTCTTGATAAGTTTTGTCGTAGTTATGTATATAATTGGTCAGTAGTGGTTATGAATTGTCATTCTTGCGGTTAACACTGATCCACCGACCGTTTCAATGGAAACAACATAAACAACTGTTTTATGGCCCAATCTTAACTTCCAGTAGACTTCCACAAAGAATCAATAACAACAGAGTCCCTCAAGAGTAGATTACTTTTGATAACAAGCAAAATAATTAACAAGTAAATTGCATTTGCTAGCAAGTTAAAACTATGTCTAGCCAGTATTATTTTGGGTTACCACTAGAAGAAAAGAACCATTACTTAGTTAAAGACCAATTCATACCACACCAACAAACACATTGGCGTTTGTTGAATCGGTGTGATGCCCCTGTCTTTTTTCTCCCGACTGAACATGTTTAATCGTTTAATTTGTTGGGTTGTGGAATGTCTGAGATGTGTGGTATGGTTTTCCAACAATCGACAACAAACTATGACATAATCTGACCTGGCCATGCACCGTTGCCATGATGATGATGTAAGTCTCTAGTAAAGACTACGGTTGGATCGCGCAGACGCCTCACGCACATACAACAAAGCACTGCAAATGTGACATCGCAATTTGTCCATTACAAAAGTAAAATACAGTCAAAACATATAAAAGTTCAATACTCAATTTAAATAGTCCGTAGTGCAATCCGTGCCATCCAGCAAGAGCACCGCTCCGCAGGGATCAGGTCGATGGCTTCGGATTTCAGGTTAGTATTTTTATGTTTGCTTCAATACTTTAGTAAAATGAAAATATATATGATACTATATTATTAATCTAATAAACTTACCTGAAAATATTGTTAACATGGTTACACGTATGTAATTGTAGATCTCAATTTTTCCCCGTCAGAGTTGACTCTCTGTGACTCCTTTGTCGGTGTTTGTTGGGTGAACGTGGCCGTTTTTTCTCATGGAATTCTAAATCCAACGGCCAACGTGCTTGTTGGTGTTTGCTGCCATTTGTGAATTGGCCTAAATATGACAAGGTTACTACTAGATCAACAGACCAAAAGTTAACTTAACCGTGTGTGTAACCGTGGCAATGTGTTTGCATCTGATCTATATTAGGGTTGTGCAAAGATACATAATTTAAAAATTAACTAGCTGGTTTTAAGAATATGACAGAATAATTATGCGTATATAAAAATTTCAGAAATAAATTATTTTGCAAGTTTAAAATTTCAACTGAATACAACTGTTTTTCCTTAAGGATTTCAAGATCTGTAGAACTTGACACATCAGTCCTCATGAACATACATCTTTCAAAAGTTTGTGGTTGGTAATATTTTTTCATGTTTTTAAAAGAAATCTCTTATGCTCACCAAGGCTGCATTTATTTGAGCAAAAATAGGTGTGTAAAATACTTTTTTAAAACTTAAAATAACTCTTGTCTATTTAATGATTTTCTTTTTTTAAAAAAATGCAAATATTTCCTGTAATGGCAAAGCTGAATTTTCAGCATCATTGCTCCAGTTTACCGTGTCACATGATCCTTCTGAAATCATTATAATATACTGATTTGGTGCTCAGAAAACTTTGTTGAAAACAACATTTTTTTTGGATCCCCAAACTTTTGAACAGAAGTATAAATGTATGTGTGCAGAAAATACACAGTAGTTCTTGTGCAAGTAAACCAGTGTGCATATGACTGAGATCAAAAGTATCTGGACTAAACCATCAGATGGTAAGAAGAAACAGGATGCAGTCATTTATCTTTCTAACGCAGTGAATCAGAACATGGGTGAGGCCTCTGGGCTAGAGAGAGAGGAAATGAAATTCATTGTACAATATTTATATATACATATATGAATCACATATCGTATAGCACTAATGTTCTCTCTGACCCGCATAGTCGTCTGTGTAATTGTTTAGTCATTGTTCTACATGCTGCCATGGCTGGCAAATGTAGAGTAGCATTGCATATCCCTGTTGTGCCTGTGGGTGTAGTGTGACCTTTGCCCTCTCTCAACGGTGCTGTGGCTGGCGAGCTCCTCAGGGACTCGCATGGAGTCGCATTCATTACGCCTCAGTGCTTAATTAGCTGTTTAACGCAGCCGAGTGGAGAGCAAGCTGTTACTACTCACCACAGGAGGAGCTGTCTGCCCTGACACATTTATCAACACACTGCTTTGCTTTTCCTTTCTTTTCTTTTCTTTTCTTTTCTTTTCTTTTCTTTTCTTTTCTTTTCTTTTCTTTTCTTTTGACCTGTCTAGTCAGCTGTTATTAAAGCAAGTCAGGCTTGACTGTACTCACTAAACTGATAATTACATAATTAGTTTTTAATTTCTATTTAAAAAGTGTTACTTGTGTGCTGGCAAGCGTCTGTGCTGACCTGCAGTATTTTTCCTCTCAGTGTCGTCCAGCTTCGACAAGACAAACAAATACAGAGTGGTTGATTGATTTCCTATTGACAGTCTTTGTTACAGCTTGTCATTGTTACAGCTGCAGGCCAATCGCACATTTCACACAGAAATAAGTCCAACACAAACTTCATAGTAAAAGAAGCTCATAACTTTCACAAGTGACTGGCTCTGAACGCTACTATTGTAACTTGTCATGACCTGTATGTGAAAATTGGCTTTGGCAAGGAAATTAAATGTTGCCGAGTCATATCTTAAGTTACTGAAAAATACTAAATGTTTTAAAATGAACTGTATGGATGGTGGTATGACTTATGTAAATGTTGCAAGCAATTCACATCAAAGACATACAAACTTAATCAGGAAAACATCTGTTGCAACTTTTCCATGGAAAATTTACCATCAGAATTTCAGAAGTATACAGTATAGTATATTGTCTCCAAAATGAATAATATCATATTGTTGGGTTACTTCCAAATCAAGAATTAAGCTTCTTTTTTACTGTAAAAAAAAAAGGCATTTGGTCGGGTAATGATGAGTCTTCATTTGCGTCTTTGTGTCTTTTTGAGAAATATCATTTCACTGTTTAGAGCAATCTTCTTTTCAGAAAATGCAAATGTTCTTGTACTGCCACTCAGACAAATGTGATCTTTATTGAGGTAGAATTTGTCAATTCTGTAATGCTTGATAATAAAATGCATCACAGAATAGCCGCCAGTTTGGAACACTCTAATGAAGTGCAAAGCACCTGACAGTAATCTCACTTCCAGAGATTGTTTCCAGGGAAACTATAGATTTTAGAGTGTCGATATCATTGTTTGTAGGTTGAATAGAGTCTCATCTCAGCAACTCAGTAGAGTCAAGTGAAAATGAGAGACAGAAATATGCTTATAGGTGATGTGTATAATGGTTTTTCCGTACATTTTTCACAATGCAAAGTAATGGCAGCACTAAAAAATTGCTCTATTTGTTTAACCATCCTGAATGGCTCACCCAATGCCACGTGTTTGGTGCCGTGGGACTATATGTTTGAACAACCAATGGCAGTTTGGAAGAGTGTGAAGCTGTCATTTATTTTGCTATGGAAGGTTTTTAACAGCAAACATAAAAGACCCTTTCAAACATTTTTATGTTATGTTATTGTAATCAGAAAGAACAAAAGTCTCAAGGAGAAAATGGCATAAAGGCTGTAATCTAATTCAAGATCTCTGAGTGAAGTTGCAGAAATGTGCCAATTTAAGTGCTGTCTCTTTGATATTCATTATATGAAGAAGTTGTATGATTAATTCCCAAACCTGGAGTAACTGTTTACTGTAATGACTTGATTTCCAAGCTGACCTGTGTTTAGAGAGCTGGAAGTCTGTATATGACGACCTCCAAGATCCCACTCAACTTTTGTTTGTATATGTGTGCTTTGTGTGTGTGTGTGTGTGTGTGTGTGTGGGGGGGGGGGGGGGGTATGTGTTCCTCTGGCCCAAACCCTCCAAATCAACACATTGTGTGTTTTAAGTGAGGAGTTCTAGTCATTTTGCAAGAATCTCTAGCATCAAACTTTAAGGGCCCTATTTTAATGATCTAAGCGCATGGTCGAAAGCACATGGCGCAAGTGCACTTAGGACATGTCCACTTTTGCTAGTTTAATGACAGGAAAAATAGTCGGTGTGCCCGGAACCAAAAAGGGTTGTCCCTATTGTCTTAATGAGTAATGGGTGTGTTTTGGGTGTAACATGCAATAAACCAATCAGAGTCTCATCTCCCATTCCCTTAAAAAGCAGCCAGTTGCGCTCGTGCTATGGTGGATTCACTATTTACATGGTGGAATTTGAAAGCGGAAAAACTGACCGCTTCTCTAGTGAAGAAACGGATCTGATCATGCGCAAGGTTAAAGCAAGTGAGCAGACCATCTACGGGACAAGCCAGATTCCACCAAAGCATTTTTATCTTTATGCACACAATAACAATCTTTTACATTGTAATCCTTTTATTTTTAATATTTGGCATGTTTGTGTGCTGCAATGTGTCCCTGTGTGTGTAGTAAGCAGAGTTTACATGCGTTGTGCACCCTCCTATAGGCACATGTTACTAACGTGCTCTTTAAATAACAAAAAATATTGACTTCAGTTGGTCAATGGCGCAGTCTATTTCAATTGCCTCAAAATAGCAATGTGCCAACAATGCACCTGAACACACCTCGTTTTCAGACCAACACACCCATGGGCACACAAATGGCTGCAAATGCATTTGCTGTTTAAACAGCGTGGTGCAGGACTTGAAAATGATAACTGAATCTGGCTGAAAGTAGCAAAAATCACTTTGCGCCGCATTGCGATGGGTGTGTATAACAGTTATTTAAACTGGCATTTTTATTATATTTATTATTATTCCTATTTTGTGTGTGTTTGGTTTGCAGATATGTTGTTTTTTATATTGGAAGTGCTTTTTTATGTGGACAAGTGTTCCAACAAACGTTGCATGTAATAACATATAGGCAACACCAAGAAAAGGTGCGTGTCTTGACTTTTTAATGTGGCATAATTGTATTTACACAAGAATCATAATTGAGGGAAGCAATTTATCATTTACTTCAATGTTACATTTTTGACGTTGCACCTGTGAGCTTCAGGGCAAAGCAAACCTACCACTGCTTTGAGGCAACACCCATACACTCTTTTTTGTCTACTACAAATAACAAGTACAACTGGATTCCACTGAGACAGATTTATTTCAGGCCCTGTTTACACCTGGTATTAAGATGTGTTTTGGTTGATTGGATCACAAGAGGACAACGCTAAATACAGGTGTAAATGGGGTCTAAAACATTTTGAGCGTATCCACTTTCGAAAACGCATTCGACCAGATTGCTTTCGTAGTGTAGACGCGCATGTGTTCAAACAGCCACAAAAAACCGTCTACTCTCCCTCTTCTGACCTAATGCGTAAACATGGGTAGTGTGCTAGACAGAGAGGTTTTAAACTTTTTCGGTTGAAGACCTAAGTTTGGTTTGAAGACAAAAAAACATACCAAGCGCAATGTTCTCTCACCATTCTTGATTTCTACCACACACTCAGTGTGTTCGGCGTGGTCTTGTCGCTATCAGAACAAAAACTACAGCCGATGCTCTCTGTATGTTTTTTCCGTCGTCTCTAGTCGCATTCATATATAAATTGCGTGAGCTTATTTCGTCCCAAAAAGCCCATACATTTACCCACCCATAGACCCTCCCCTCCAAAAAATCAGGACGGAAGTGGTTGAAAATGGACAAAAGAGATGGATTAAAACATCAGGTGTTAACAGGAATGTGTTTCCCTCATCTACTTGTGATCAAATCGACCGAAACATGTATTAATACCAGATGTAAACAGGGCCTTAGTTTGTCAGCAGTATTTTAGAAGTTTTTAAATTGTAAATCTTGAGCTGGGCTGAAATAAACCTTGATTGTGCTCCGTCACAAATTAACATGACACACACTCTCTAGAACAACAATGCTTGCACACACTACATCTCTTAAAATGCTTGTACTATATCTTTGAGAATGTGACTCAGATATAATGGTTCAAATTTAACAAATTACATTTCTTATTTCATGAAAAAGTAATGTATGTAACTTGCATTCCTTGTTTTTATGAATGCAGTATATACACTACAACAGATCCTGTAGCAGATGGTGTTTAATTTTCCTAATCCCATCCTATAAAAGATGTTTTCTTGTAGGTATTATAACCTGCTTTTATTTGCAATGCTTAAGATTACAGAACTCTGTGAAAGGGCATGAATACTGACACCCACAATGTTGTGATGAGAACAGTAAATCCCTCAGCGGTGCCTCACCCGAGAATCAAACGGGCAGGATGCCAGTTCCCAACGGCGGGCACATGGGAACACATCTGAAGCCTCAATAGTTGACAGCCAACCACACCTTCATTTGTGAAGGATGTGGTCCTGTGAGAGCCATTAGCCTGGAGGAGGAGAAAGACAATGGCTGTGACAGCACACTGCTGGGATCCAAGAATTCAATAGTATTCTAATACGAGCTGAATGCGATTGTACAGTGTAGTGTGACAGATAGAGGTGTGAAAAAGTAAATGAAGCCGAGCTTTGCTGTCTCCGGTCATCAGACTGTCAGTGGAACTGAAGAGAAGTGCATAACTGCTATAAAATCACTTTCTGTCAAGCCTTGAGTGGGGAGACAGCAAAATAAAGTCTACATTTCCAGATGTGACAGACAAGGTCCTGAAGCAGCTAATCGAGTGACATGCGTGCATGTGCCCGTGAATGAGCATCCCGTGAACGAGCATAGGCATCCCGATCAGGACAGTCCTGATTTCAAACAGAGTTGCCGTTTGTCCTGATAATTGGTTTCAGCATTAGTTTGATTGCTTTACACATCACAAGTAAATACATATCGGTAACAATTTACAATAAGGTCTCATTTGTTAACATTAGTTAATGCATTAACTAACATGAACTAACATATTTTTACAATATTTATTAACCTTTGTTGATGTTACTTAATAAAAATGTTCATTTTAGTTCACAGCGCATTGACTAATGTTAACAACTTTTGATCTTAAAAATGTATTAGAGATACATTAGGGATTAACATCAGGATTAAAAATGCTGTAGAAGTATTGTTCATGTTAGTTCATGTTAACCAATGTTAATAAATGAAACTTTATTGTAATGTTTTAGTCAAATATCTGACTTTTTTTTTTCGGAAATCACTTCCATTGTCATCTTTTAAAAAATGGTTTAAAAGTGGAAATATTATGCTGATGTTTGCTTTGTCTTCACTTTGTTTGGTGAATTGTTTAGTGTCATTTACAGTATTAAATTTAGTCGCTGTTTCTTTCTTAAGTCTTTCATGAATCTGGCCCAAGGTGATTGGTTTAAACAAAAACAAACAAACAAACAAACAAAAAATCGGGAACAGAGTGCCAGTGTTGGGGGTAACGCATTACAAGTAACTAGAGTTACGTAATCAGATTACTTTTCAAGTAACTAGCAAAGTACGCATTACTTTTTCAATTTATAACAAAATATCTAGGTTATTTTTTCAAATGTTACTTTTTTACATTTATTGACTGACAGCTCTCCTGTTCTCATGGTGAGAGAAATAAAGTGCAGAGGTGTTGTGTGGCTGTGAAAAACATGTTGGTTATTGTAATTCTAGACTAAATGTGAACATCCATTTACTCATCTCACTTGCAAGAAAACATTCATTATTCCTCAAAACTAATAAAAACAGTGAAATGCACTCTCAGAACAAACCTGTAGTAATTAACTATATTAAATGACACAAATATACTTTATGTATTTAATCTCACTTTATTAACCAATGTCTTTGCTGCTGATCTTCAATGTCCTAATTCCACCATGCTAATAAGCAAAAATTACTTTAGATTAGATGTAGAAATAAGACTGTTGAACTTCCTTCTCCTGTATCCTATTAAATCCTATTTCATCCAGAATGGCAGCACAGCTGAAAGGTTTGTTTGAGCTGCGCCCTCTACTGTACAGGAGTAAATTTGCAGTACCTTTAGCGTGAGGCTTATTCATTTAACTTTTGGTGTGAAAGGGCCTTAACACTTGCCAACAATATAACTTTTTTTGTTAAAAATCAAACAAGCAAGCCTAGCCCAGGTGAGAAAAGTATCGCAAAAGTAAAGTAACGCATAACTTTTTCATAAAATTAATGCAATTAGTTACTTTTTAGGGAGTAATGCAATATTGTAATCCATCACATTTAAAAGTAACTTTCCCCGACACTGCTGACTGCCTATAAAGAAAAGATGACAAGTTCATCCAGAGACTAGTGTTTTCAAAAAGGAAAATTATTTTTCAGGACATATTTCAGTGATATCTGTCAGGTAATGGGTACAATTACACGATATCTGATATAGATGTTGAGATTGAGATTGTCATTGTGCCAAGAATCTCAGCCAGTCATCTGATAATTTAAGCGCCATCGCTTACAGACAGCAGCTACGCTGTCATCTGATAGAACGCTTCAGATCGGCACCTCTGCTGCAGCTGTCAGTCAACATAGTTTACTGTAGGCATTTGTGGCCAAGTTGAAATTGATTTATGATTGAGGGTTATTAGAGATAGTCTCTCACTCTCTCAGGAAGAGGGAGGGGAGGAAAAGGCAGATGTAAGGGTCAGATGTATTGTGTGTGTGTGCTCTCTGCCCTAAAGCTGAGGGTGACTTGGAGGTGGGGTCATGATTTGAGAAATGTCTAAAGTCTGGACATTATTCACAGCTGTCATTTTTTGACCTGACGTGATGAATGAGAAATATATCAATTTGTCAGGAAGACAGCTATAGTTAGTATATTGAACTATATTGTGCCCTTGAGGAAGACACTTAACTCTTAAGTTGCTCCAAGGGGATTGTTCCAATATTAAGTGTAATGTAATATATGTTTTTGGATATGAATATTTGGTAAATACTATTTCAATTTCAAAGAAAAAAAAAAGATTTTGCAATCAATATACAGTATATATGCATAATAGCGCATGTTATGCTGTAGTTTTGATCCTGTCCTGATCGCCCTAAAAATAGAGCTTTTAAAAATGTCTTCCATAGTATCTGTTAAAGTAAATAACTGTGAATATCTCTGAGTCAGCATTTAACAGACTCCTTCTTTGAGAAGCAGACATTCTCGTATGATCTTGTGAGGACAACAGACAGGTGCAATTATATCTGATAATGACTCCCTGAAGAATCGTGAGGAGAATAGAGGACTAGACATTACTGCTGATCAAATATCTGACCCACATTCTCACAATGCCCTTGTACATTTACCTTTTCTGACTAATGTATATAGACAGCTATTGAAAGCACACAAAAAACGGCATTATTAATGAACACAGAGCACTGCATATAACAGTTCAGAGCAATAGAGAGGAACTTGGAGATTCTATATCCTCTGATTGTATGTCTGAGGAACCTGAATGCTTAGGACAAAAATGAGACATAGCCATTCTCACACAATATTTCAATACGTTTGATAACTATCATGTCTACAGGGAGTTGCGTCATCTATAAATAGAGATTTATGAGCATTTTTGCGTATTTTATGAGTCTGACCTTCTTAGACGCTTTTCTGAGTTTTGTACATTAGGGATGTACCAATATAAAAAATTCCAAAAAAACCCTAAAAAACAATTCCTTTAAATGCCTCAAGTGACTTTATGCATCAGCATAAAAGAGATCACTTTCAGAATCCATATGGAGATTACTAAATTGTTAGCATATTTATAGATTAACTGTAATTAAACATTACATTATGACATTAGATGATGGCAAATGTAAATAAATATTAAAAATAAGGGAAATGAGCATGCACAATTAAATATCCAATATCAACAATAGCTATAAATTTAAAAACAAAAATATCTGTGTCTGAATGATGAGCTATGACCTTACATCTCAAAGCATGCATTAACATTCAGATTGTCTAATTAATTGAGCGATTCTCTAAAACAGCAAAATCATACGTTGTTAATTTCCCAGATTATAGCTCAGTGTGTTATTGTACAGTTTGGAATATACTATATGATTTAAAGCATGTATATTTTATTTAGTGTGTTGTCAGTTTATGCTTGTGGGAAATACACTAATTTTTTTAACCATGAATCTTACATCTACTTTTCATACTCAGCATATCAGTATCTCATTTGCATATGGAGAGTCAAGCTCAGTTTTTCAGAGCAGCGGGAAATTAGACGCTTCCATACTCTCTGTGGCTGCCGTACAAAAATCACTGTGGCAGAAAAATCTGATCATTTAATAAGATCGGGTGTTTAGGGATATGATTAGATGTTTTTATGGTTAGCAATCAGGGAAATCAAAAGGTTGATATTAATGCAGGTGTGCTAATATTTTCCCTCTAACTGTACAAACACAAACACACACTCTCCTCCCTCGCCTCACTAAACTAAATAGTACTCACTAAACACTCACCCTAAGTTGTGTCTGACAATATACACACTCACAAACCCAGCTCCATTCAAATTCACCCGACAGTGTGGACGAACTAGCAGTGTGTTTGATAGCAAGGGATGTGATCCCCTTAGTTTCTCTTCAAGTGGAGTCAGAAATAACATAATTGCAAGTTACATGCATTGATGACCATGCAAAGCCGTTTATTTACCAGTGGGAATGCTCAAGGATACTCGAGTTGCAGAGTTGTGACGTTGAAAGGGTGTCTGCAGAAAAGATGGCAGAAGTTGATAAGTTATTTCAATTAGGTTACAGTGCTGTGTTTATGTAATATTAATATGTTGTTTACAAGCTTATAGTCTATTAATGTAAAGATAGAGAGAAGTAAAAAAAAACTAAAGCTTGTTTCCAATGTAATTTTCTTAAAAACACGTTTTTGTTCATTGAAATAAAGCTGATATAATGTAAAATATAAATATTAGATGAAAAATTGAAACTCAAAAATCTTTATAAAATAAGTTTAGTTTTAAAATGACTAAAACTAAAACTGAAATCAGTCATAACTGAAAACTAAATCTAATAAAAAATTACAAGGACACAGCAAGATTACTAAAGTGTAATCCAAAACTAAAAAAATTAAATGAAAATTGCACATTTTAAAACAAAAGTAT
This sequence comes from Opsariichthys bidens, assembly GCA_037194245.1. NCBI lineage: Eukaryota > Metazoa > Chordata > Actinopteri > Cypriniformes > Xenocyprididae > Opsariichthys > Opsariichthys bidens. Next base: position 14,088,060 of record CM074288.1, on the reverse strand, counting down.
TGGTTTACATATATGTATAGTTTGAAATATGGGTTATAGGCAACAAATATCCATATTCTGTAAAACAGGTTGCGTTGCTTCTAATTCAGGTCTTTTTTAATGTATGTACTTTGTTAAATTTAGAGTATTGTATTCAAGATGCCTTCAAGACTACCAAAGATGACCATAATCAATGTCCATCGTATGTGTAGATTGATATCTAAAAGTTTTTTTTATTATTTTTCTTCTCACTATAGTGGGTTATAACATTTGGATATTAAAATGGAATAAAACCCCAACAATAAAAAATAGCCCGCTGGATAGCTGATACATTAAAGGGTTAGTTCACCCAAAAATGTGTGTCATTGATTGAATTCTGTCACCCTCATGTCGTTCCACTCACGAAAAACCTTTATTCATCTTCGGAGCACAAATTAAGATATTTTTGATCAAATCAGATGACTCAGTGAGGCCTCCATTGACATCAAGATTATTGACCCTTCACCGGAAGTTTGAATGACAGGCAATCTAACCAATCATCACGAGTTAGTAGATTAACGTTGGTGAATTTGAAAAATTGTGTGAAACAACATTCCTTCTGATGTCCATTCATGTTTATTTTATACTATAAATGAACTAGTATGAAGAGATGGTTGTTTCACGAGCCGCTTGAAGGAGCTGCAGTGATCTGTCACGACACATTAAAGAGACACTATATGGTATTTGTTTAAACTTCTTTAAAAAATTACAATATTTTAAATATGAAACTGTTTTATATACGTTGTCAGTGTCCTCTTTGATCCGCAATGTATTTTTCACTTCGTGAGAACATGATGTGTGGCGTGAAAGCGAATGACTTGTCAGGCATTGCAACGGTAGCTAAAGGGGGCGGCTGTTTGCGAAGAGTCAATTAACACTTTCAATGCCCAGAAAGATACTAAAGACATATTTAAAACAGTATCGCTAATATAACCTCAATGTTATGAAGCAACGAGAACACAAAAAATAAATAAATAAATAAATAACTTTATTCAACAAAATCTAGAGACAAAGTCACATGATTTCAGTAAACAAGGCTTCGTTATGTCAAAAGTGTTTCGATAAGTTTCAAAATTTCAATGGTTCATTTTGACACACGCTCCGAATCACTGGATTCGAAACAAAAGATTTGTAAAGCTTCAGAGCTTCATGAAGCAGTGTTTTGAAATCGCCTATCACAAGACATTGTTGAATAAAGTTGTTAATTTGTTTTTTTGGAGCGCAAAAAGTATTCTCATTGCTTCATAACATTAAGGTTGAACCACTGTACTCACATGAACTGTTATAAACATATCTCTAGTACCTCTCCGGGCATTGAAAGTGTTAATTATCTTGCCATCAATAGAGGCCTCACTGAGCCATCAGATTTTATCAAAAAATATCTTAATTTGTGCTTCAGTGATGAACGAAGGTCTGACGTGTGAACGACATGAGGGTGAGTAATGGCAGAATTTTAATTTTTGGGTGAACTAACCCTTAGTCCATAGATACCGCCGTCAGTTCAAACTGCCATTAACACTTTCTCTAACAAGTGAAAGTTCGCAGTGCTTCATGGGACTGCTGCTTATTCCTTCACAAAGGATATTTGTAATTTTTTCAAATCCTTTTTTACTATGACTCTTAGAGCTGGATGGTTTGGTTCATGGCTTAGAATTCTTGATTGATTAAATGTTTTGAAATCCCTATAGAAAACATGAATGGGAAAAATATACGTGGGTCATTTTTGCGCTCTAGCTGATTCTTAAGTTTTAAATGTGCCACTCCTAATCTTAAATATTTGGCAACATTCTTGATGACTGTCTGTTTGAGAGGCCATTTATTCACTTATATGACTGCCTCTCTCAAGCACAGAGAATCAGTCTACCTTTTGAATCGATGCCCACATGTTCATGTAGGAGTATGACATTGTTATCTATGTGCTTAACTTCACATATTCAAACATCAAGTGTTCATTGAAAGGAGCAGAGCACCACTCGTTTGCGATGGAGGGATGACTTGTCTGTCTTTCCTGCTCTCAATAAAGCAGGGAGGGTTCGAGAACCCACTCTCCCTCTCTCACACTTTGTGATGTCTATCTGTCTGTATCCCTCATCTGCCTCGCTGTCTTACACACATGAAGTCCCACAGGCACTTATATCCACTCATATGGTGGGTGTAGTTGAATTTTGGCCATTTTGGAGAAGATTTTAAATGCAAAGAGGTGGTGACTTGCTCCTGTCCTCCTCCACGGTTCTTTGGGCGTGTGTGGGATGGACAGGCGCATCTTTAAAGACCTTGCTTTGCAATAGGGGAGTGTGATGATGATGGCACAGCTCTTGTTCCCACACGCAGGTCCGTATTTATGAATTCTGGAACCCGTGACTGTATATTATGCTGTGCACCTTACTTATTTTCCAACAGAATTTAAGGTGGCATTGTGACCTGATGGATAGCACGTTTACTCTAATGAAATGATATGAGGTATGTATTGAATATTATATTATAGATGCATCACACAAAGCACAATTAAATTTCAGATTTTTTTTTTTAATTAAATTAGTATTTTTATGCTATATTATCATGTAAATTATACTTGATCTTGCTGGAACTGATGCTTGTGGGACAGTTATACAACACTCTAAGCACAGAAATCTCTATTGATCATGGAAACCGATGCTGGAACATTATCTATGTTCATGAACATAATTCCCAACACTCTGCATGACACAGGAATGGATCAAATATGTCTCTCTGACAGCTTCGTGGCACCGACTGACTTAGCCTGCATTATTTATATCTTTGAGTTATGAGTAGAATGGGATCAATTAATAGATATGTCTATTGATAACTCTAGGGATTGAAAGACAATGCTTATGGGTTATCAATTCCTGTCACTCATTGGCTCTAGAGCCAATTTCTCAGTTTGTTATAAAGTCGGCATGATCCAAATCCATTGTGTTCATTGACTAACTGACTTGAGCTTTAAAACAAACGTCCAATCACTTGCTGTCAAGAGGAGGTGTAGTGGAGGATGCTTGGCTTGTTTTGTTGTAACGAGACGGTCACAGTATGTATGATTATTTTGCATTTAGGAACCTTAATTTTTTATGTTCATTGTTGTAATGAGATTATTGATGCAAATGTTTATTGTTTTATATACACAAAGTCATTGCCGTTTTTAAAATGCAGAGGAAGTATGTTTTATGTTTATTGTAAAAGATACCAAGCACAATGTGATTCTAGAAAGCATTTAATCTCTCAGAGCCAGACTTTTTACTATTGGAAAAATCTGGTCCAACCACAGTTGGACATCTCAGAACAAAGCAATTATGAAGGCATGTTCAGGATTGCAAAACTCTTGAATAACTTTCAGTTTTCAGTGCCATGTACTTCACAAGATTCGGCAAATCCAAGAATTTGTTCTTCCTTGGGAGTGCTCATTATATCAACCTAGTACCTTGTAAACATGACTTTGTTGTTGATGGAGTGATAAAACAGTTTTGAATACTAGAAATGATATTTAAATCAGCCAATCAGATTACAACTGAAAATTGACTTGGATTTCAGCCAGCGTTTGCCATTTTTATGTGCGATACATATCAGATGGTCCATGATGCATTGGCAGTCTATTTTCATGCCATCTGAGGCTGATATGAGAAAACTTTCTTATGGTTCTTCTTATAGCATCAATAATGGGCAAGGGTGTCGTTACTGTGGGTGGATAGGCAAGATAAGACATGACCACAACACATTGTTTTAACTACTGTACAGAACAATTCTGAATTCTTTGTTCTAGGTTGGTTTCAGAGTTCAACCTACTTCACTAACATACTTTTGTTGTTTTTTAATAGAGAAGACAAAACCAGCAGAGAAGGAAAACTCACTCTACCATATTGATAAAAAAAAACAGCATTTCCTCCCAGGTTTATGTGATCTGACAAAAAAAAGTGCACGCCTAACAAATTTAAAATACAGAATACAACAGATTAAAACTATGACAAATGTAATTGTAAATGGAAAGCATAAAAAAGGACAAATTGTATGCTCTTGGATAAATATAATGTTTTTGAATGTGTGACGAAGTTTTGATGAGCAAAATTTTGAATATTTTATGTTTTTGCATAGTGTGCAGGATTTTTCTTCTCTGATTATTAGCCTTGTATGTGATAAATCAATTAATCAGTTATTTGTAAGTGAGCTTGGACAGCCAGTGATTACAACGCATTTTCATTTTATTAAAAAAGCAGCTTTGACATTTTGTTTTGAAGGTAAATTTTTTTTTAAAGGGTGTAGATGACAGATTTGATAAGAAATTACAGATTTTCTAACAGATTCATAACAAATAGACTGACTGAATTTATGAACGTGAATGTGTGAATAGACAAACACCTATTTTTACCTATATAGAAACTGGGTCATATTTTTAACGATCTAAAGGCTTAAAGCGCATGGTGCAAGTGTGCTTAGGGCATGTCTGAATCTACTTTTGCGAGTTTAACAACGAGAAAAATGGCTGGCTTGCCCGTCGCATGGTCTAAAAGATCTGTCCCTATTCTCTTAATGGGTAGTGGGTGTGTTTTGATGCAATAAACCAATCAGTGCCCTGCAGCAGAAGAAGAGAACATGCATCATATCCCTGTAGCTGAATAAACAGTAGATTGAAATGCTTTGATTGATGAAAGATGAATAATAAACACACGACTGCCTTCTGTGTAAAAAGCCACATCATCTCACAGAAGGATGCTCACCTGCCGTTATGAAGTGAGTTTTGAATAAAAAACATATTACTAAATGTTGTCTTTTATTGGACAAGATGTTAATAATTGCCTCTCATGTCTGGAAAGATGTTTGAAGCACGTTGAGTTTTCAAATGTACATTATAAACGACTCAAACTCACAGTGCTTTCAGCTGGATTAGCATTTGGATTCATAATTAATTGACAAGCTGTGCATAAAAAATAATCGCAGCCTTTGCGATTTCATAATCGCACTAAGAATCACGTTTAAGCGATAATCGCGTTCAAATTCAATGTTTCGTATCGTGCGATAGGTGCAGCTCTATTACATATTACTCATTTGTTCTTTAAATAACAAATAAGTAAATAAATAAATATTGAGCCATAAACAACGTGGCGTAGGACTTGAAAATGATAACTGCATCGGGCTGAAATAATTTTCAGTCAATTATTCTTATAAGGGTTTTTTTGGCAGGGAAAGTTGCATTAAAAATGTTATTCAGCTCAAAAATCTGAGGCGGCATGTATGTGTTCTTGGTTATTCTGATAATCGTTGTAGATGGTAAACTTTACCGGAAAACCCTTTTCTGAATGCAAATGACATTTGAGAAATCCTGTCGGTATATCATGACTGCGTATGTTCCTGGTACTGTGACAGTAATGAGGAACAGAGCTGGTTTCTATGGTTTCTGTGGAAGCGGTTGAGGGCACATACTGACACCGGTAATGATTACTGACACTCATCCAACCAGGAGAAGAACAGCAGCTGTGGATGTGTGTGTGAGAGACAGACAGACAGCGCTTCCTCAAGAGTTGTCAGAAAGCGTAGGGAAAAGAGAGACAGAGACAACCTGAGAGAGAGAAAGAGAGGGCGACAGGCTGACAGCGAGACGGACGTGGCAGTCAGAACTAATGGGTATACAGCGTATGTGTAACTCCTGCCAGACACTGTAGTACTGTGGCTAATGATGCGTCCTGTCAGTCCATTATCTATTAGAAACCACACTTCCTGTCTTCAAATATACCGTATGCACACATGCTGACCTGGCTGCCTGGCAGGACAGCTACTGTTATTCGCAGGGTTAGCCTAACACATATGTGGCATTCTGTATGTGGAGACAGGGAAATAAACAAGACTGCATTATGTGAAATAATGAATAGAAAGGACTGCATACCTGCTGAATGATTTACAGCTATGAACAACCAACTCACCTGATCTGTTTGTGGCTTCCACAGCGGCAGATCCAATTGGTTATGTATACATAGAGAAAACAACAAGACTTACAGTCATATATTTGCATTATGAGTAGAACCAACGATCATATTTATTTTATCTGTGTGACTGTGTCCCATGATAATGCTGTACTAGGTTTAATCTCAGTCTGACATTATTATGAATTATTTTATTGTCAACTAGACATCAACATTCAGGGATTCGTACATTGAAATAGGAAATAGCTCCAATACTTAAGGGGCAATTCACACTAAGGACGATAACTGTAAGTTTTAATAATCATTCTAATTCTATGAGAACAGTGAGGCCCACCACAGCTGGAACAATAATGACACAGAGGAACGATAATAAAAGTAACGGTATCGTTTGTTGGTGTAGACGCAATAGTTGTTGTAATAGTTATCTTTATAGTTATCGTTCTTGGTATGAACCGCCTTTACAGTCATGTGTATCCTAAATGTGATTCATGTACAATCATGTATTTTTCGTGCCATTTGTCAAATCCTCCACACTTGAGCTCTGAAGATCACATTATTCACAGTTTTTTGGCTCATTTTGAGTTAGACATGATTGTTGACTCCAAACAACTGCAATTAGATCCTTTCCGTTCAGTTCGCTTAGTGAACCGATTTAACTGGTCGGTTGAAATTAATAACTTGTTACCGAATCGGCCATCAGCACAGAGCGCGTATCAATTTCTTCAGTTTGAAATAACAAGGAACAATGTTTTTATAAAATGTTGTGGATTAAAATTATAATAATAATAATAATAATATGCTTTGGAATGTAGTGAAATAAATGTAAAATATTTTGAAATTAAAAATACTTTTGTAAGTACAGATAATGCGGGCCTTAAGTAGCCATCGTTCAAACAAACAAACAAAAAAAACTTTCTGGTTATTTATTGGTTCATAAAGGCGTTATTTGAGCCACGCCTGTAAACTGTTGTGTCGTGTGAACAGAACAATTCAAAAGTCAAACCTCTATAGTCCCAAAAACTGTTAAGCGTAAGGCCTCGATATGCTTCGGGAGAAATGGAACAAACTGTTGGACGTCATTTTGAACAAAATCAGAGTTTAGAGTTTGTTGCAGGAGTTTGAAACTGGGTTTTAGATTTGACTGGGAGCACCTTTGAACTACCTTTGGTCTGTGGCAATGATGTAATAGGTAGGTGTGCTCTGAGGCTCCGCCTTCTTTAATCTTCTCCAGTTCATTTTTTCTGTTCAGTCCATCGAGGTCAGACTTCTGCGATTAAAAACAGGAATACACTGGAGAGCTCATTAGAAACTGAAGTTGAAACAGACACTTAAACCATTTTATCATGTTTAATACTATAAAGCGGCTTGCTTTTAAACCATCTATATTGTATAAAGTGCTATGTAAATAAACGTGAAGTGACTTTACTCAGCAGTGTTAGCGTGGTCGGGATGTTCGCTAACAGTACCGTTGGTTACGTATTTCAAACTCCATTTTACCTCTAAGCGAAAACAAAAAAAAAAACGTTGTCATGAGTATACCTGGGCCTTTAGAGGTGTAAAGGACCCAAAGTTGACCAAAAATTGTAAATTGTATCATTATTCAATCATCCTCTTCTTGTTCCAAACAAGAAATACTAATTGAATTTTCCCCCTCCATTCAATGAAATTCAATGCACTCAAATTTGAGGAAAATAATGCTTACAGGTTTGGATCTACATGAGCCTGAATAAACAATTATCACGTTTTATTTTTTATTTTTTTATTTATTCACTACTTTAGACTAAGGAACAGTAAGAAGTAATTTAGTAACTGCTTGTCTTCTCCACAACCAATGCCACCCACATTTTCTTTAGAAAATATGAACATTTATTTTTATCAGACATTGTTGCAATCAAGTTGCTATTGACACATTAATTTAATAAGTGAGAGAGAGGGTTTGTAGCGTGTGAATGTATGTTTAGTGTTTGTGTATGTATGTGTGGGTGTGGCTGTATGTGCAGAACAGTCGTGTGTGTGCTTGTGTGTGGGTGAGTGGGTTCAGATTAGTGTATGAGTGTGTTTGTGAGCATATGTGTCTGTATGTGTTGTCAAGTGGGTGTAGGTCATGTGTGTGTGTTGTGGTATGTGGGGAAAGGGCAGGTTAGTGGGTTACAGTCATGTGTGCTTGTGTGTGTGTGTGTGTGTGTGTGTGTGTGAGTGGGTTGCTGCAGCTCTATTGGCAGTCCTCCAGAATACTGGAGTCTGTGTGGTGATCTGTTCTGCTTTCTGAAATATCGATCACACCAGAAGCCAGAGGCGATTCAGACACACTATTTAGACATACAAAAATACAGCAATAGAGTCCATTAGCAAGTTTTATAATAATACCGCAGCAGTCATTTTATATTTGCAAAGCAAACAAAGAAGATTTATGGTGCTACTAACAAGAACTAATGTGGTAATATGGCTGTTTGGATATACCGTGTGTTTGAAAATGTATTATAGAAATGTCATGTACCATGGCAATAGCGTGTTTTTGGATATATATCATGCTAATACCATGGTTGCCGGGGCATGTACCCTGGTTTTGATGTTTTGATCACATACCTGTACTGTGTGAATGGCCCCTAATGCACGTATTAGAGAGCGAGAGTGAGAAAGAGAGAAACCAATGTTTTCCTTCAGAGGAATAATTTAAATGAATTTTAAAAAATTGTTATAATATTTGACAATATTACTTGCTTTCATTATTTTTGAAGAAATAAATGCACTCTTGGTGAGCATATTGATTTAAAAAAACAAACCAATCTTACTGTTACCAATTTATATGTGTCTAATTAGTTCATATTTGACTAATTATGATTAAATATCTGAAAACATTGTGCAATTATTTGATTAAAAGTCAATTGAAAGCCATAATTATTACGAAGTTATAGACAGTGACATCTCTCACAAAATAAATAAATGTATTTTATCCAATGAAGGGATGAAAAAATGAAAGTTGGAAGCACTGATAGATGTGAGGCAGAAATAAAAGTGTCAATCTGCGGGTTAATTAGTGAGTAACTGTGTCACTGCATGTGTGACTACGATGGGGGTTCATGACACCACTGTTAACCTTTCTCATTACCTTGTGTGTGCGTGAGCGAGAGAGACGGCCTGAGAAGAACCTCTTAATTTGTGTTACACACATCCATCTCACTTTGATACATTTTTAATAGGTATCTGCATCTTATCCAGAGAGCTGATTGATTCTCCCCTCAATTCTTGTCCTTCCCAATTAATCCTCTTTTTCATTTTTGGAGTGTTTCTCATCTGATCTCTCTGTCTCTCGCTCTTCATATTCCCTGTTGAGAGTGTGCAGCCCACGTTCACTTTTCTAACTCATAGAGACTGTGCATCCCACACGTGGAGAGAAAGATTGAGATGGAGGAGAGATGAGCGCAGCGTGTGGTACGTCCCATGTGACGCACGGAACGCCAGACAACAGGATTCCTTTTTCAAATCTGCGGGATGAATCTTCACAGGAGCTTGTGTGCATTACTGATTATAAACTGAGCAAAGAAATACAACTAACGTTGAAGAGATGTGAAAATATGCATGCATGTGGTTTGGTTTTTCATTTATTTGATAGAGACGAGTTGGATAAGGCGAGTGATTTAAAGTGATAGTTCACCCAAAAATGAAACTTTTTCTTTAACTACGTCATTTCAAACCTGCATGACTTTTCTCTAAACTGATTGAAAGTTGCATGAAACAGAAGTTGTGATCGTATTTCTTCTCTATTGTGATATTTATTTGCGTGAAGCGGCTTCAACAAGAAAAAATGTCAATAGGGAATTGATTGGATGGTTGTGGTTTGCTACTGCTGTGATGTTATGTGAGTGACAGGTTGCCCCACCCTTGCGGCAGTAAACATGTCATCAGAGAAGAGATATCACTGCAAGAGGGAGGGGAAGTTATTTTGATGAAAGTTTTCGAGGGTGAATGAATCTTAAAAAACAATGTTATGAATGGATAAATCTTTTATAATCAGTACAGCAATACTCCATATGAAAAGAATTGTCAATTTTGATTTCATGGTGACTTTAAGTCAACATCCCACAGTGAGTTGTAAGGTGTTCCTGTTTGATTTACTATGAAGGACTGAAATACAATATACTGATCTGAGTCATTGACCCTCATTGAGCAGAGCCTCATTGAAGGATCATCAGGGTCAGTGAGTTGAGCTCTTTTTCATGAATGAATCATTCAATGATTTATCAACTATTTAAAGAATAGATTTGGTTCTTGAATTCAACTCTTCGACTCAATGGCTCACAGAAGTTTTAACAGTGGGAGTGGAAGATTATTAGTAAATAATATGAATTTTTGAGTATTCCACAAAAAAAAACAAAAAAAAATGGTTTGGAACAACATGAAGATGAGCAAATAACTATTTCTTTAATTTTAGTTATATACACACACAAACATATATATATTATTTATTTAAAAGATTTATTATATATACATACATATATATATATATATATATATATATATATATATATACATACATATATATACATACATATATATATATATAGTATAAATCTTTTGCTTCCTATTGCAGTGCCTGTTAAATAAAGAGAGAAGCTCCCACACACACACATACACAAATACAGACATACAGACACGCCACCCCCATCCCACTCCGTCTGACGCCCACAAGGCCCCCCCTGCTGTGTCTTCCTCCTGCGAGCTCAGCTCTTGGTTTCTGAAGCCAGTGGGAGGCTCTTTCATCTCTATCTCACCAGCGGGCACCGCAGTGCCAGCCTGGCATAATCGGCCTGGCGCTGACATTTTAGCATCTCTTTTAGCTGGTCTGCTATTCCTCTTCTCCTGATGGCTCTCTGTCTCGCTCCATCTCACTGGGTCACCAGCCCTTCAGCGGGAAAAACAATAGAAACCTGCAAATTCTGACAGAGCTCTGGCCTAGTGCATGTGCTCCAGACATGATGAGATAAGAGGATCAGAGGGAAATGTACAGTTTTTGGAAGTGAAATAGAGCAAGAACACTTATGATTATATGATGCTAACCCTAACCCTAACCCAAAAGTTGACTTTCCCAAAATGACGCTTCACATTTGATGGTTTTTCATGTAAATAATTATGTTTCTTCCATTTTTTTCAGTTATGTACAAGGGTTTAATATGGAGGTTTGTTTCCACCATGGAATAAAACAATTTGAAAGTTAATTGTGACTTTTTATCTCTCTATTCTCTATTTTTTCTCACAATTGTACAATTACGATCTAAAAGTCAGAATTGCGAGACAAAAAAAAAAAAAACAAGTCTGACTTTATAACTCCGAATTACGTGTTATGATGTCAGAATTGCGGAATATAAACTCGCAATTCTCAGAAGAAAGTCAGAATTGTGAGATAAAATGTTTATTATTTACATATTCATCTAAAAACTGATCAACAGTGTTGGTATGGTTAAAATTCGCAAAGTTTGGTACTTCGCTTTATCATTCTGTACATATAAGTGTGTAAATAATATTATACTGCCATTTTGAATCATTCTCTATTACCTTTTTTTTTGTTGTTACACTGGCCTCCAATCTCACCAAGGTTAAACTCCAAGGTTTAACCCTGAGAAACACATTGCCTTTGCAGTAGCTTCCACTTGTTTACGTATATCGCTTGACTTCAGAAACCATTGTGACCACTGTTTGTTTGTGTGTGGTGAGATCCAGCTCAACTTTTACACATCTCTCATTGCAGCTTCATTTAAAACCAGCTTCCAAACCAGCCATCCCTTTAGAGTGCTTGCTGGCTTGCTATCTTTATCCTGTGAACGCTCTAACCCCACAGTCTCGCAGTATCTGTAACCCTACTACAGACAGGTTCTCCCAACTAACACGTTCATACACTCACAACCACAGCGGGAGTTTAATGGCTCCTAAACGTAGCCCAGAGGGGCCGCACCCTGCATACTGTGGGATGCAACGGGAAAGAGAAATGACTGCTGAGGAATCACCAACTGTGGGAAACTGTTTAGTTATGTTCTTACGTTTTTAAATAAAGCATCTCTTCATTAAAATATTCTAAAGATAAAATAAATAATAATATATATATATATATACAGACACAATTTTTTAGATTTTTGAAAGAAGTCTCATGTAAAGGTTGAGCAGGGCCAGTTCTAGACATTTGGAGGCTCTGGAAACAAATTCTTACCTTTTTATTTTACATCTGTTATTAAAATTTGTATATTTTATTTTTATATGTCCATATTCATACCTTAATAGTTTTTGGACAGGATTTCCCCCTCCTATTGATTTATTGCAATGCAATAAATACCTAAAATATGTATTATACACTCTTAAAAATAAAGGTTCCAAAAGGGAAAATTCCACCGTGATGCCATAAAAGAACCATTTTTGGTTCTCCATAGAAGTGAACTTTCAGTGAACAATTCTTAGTTCTCGATGGAACCCATTGTTTTTCTTTGTGTGAAGAACATTCTAAAACAATCTAAAGAAAAAAATCCACAGTAAAGAACCTGTTATGGAAAGGATCCATGGATTTCAAGAGACTTTATTTTTAAGAGTGTATCAGCCTACACAAATCAACTGCTAGTGAGAGTGAAAGAGACAAACTACTAAGCAGAAATACTTAATTTCTTCATAAAATTGAAAAACTGAAATTGAGTATTATGTTAGAGCAGTAAACAGCAGAATTTAAAAGATACAGACTGAGGTACTTTTTTGAAACATTAAAAAAATACCCCAGTGCTGAAATATTCTAGCTCTTTGACTTTGAATACAAACTTTGCTTTTACTTCATTATCTTGGTTGTCAGCTCCCGAAGCGATGTCATTCATTGTAGGCTATGCATAAATTCAAAGTATCAAAAGGGAGTCTCACACCGGACCAGAAGCTCACCGCCGCGTCGGACATTCTACACTCACGAGCTCATTTTTGAATCAACTCCTGATAGAAGAGTTGCACAATGACTGTTTTAACTTTATGGCATCGCTGGTGTGTGTACACTCACAGAAAACAATGTGTTCGATTGTGTTCAAGCCCTCAAGGTTACAGTTATCGCCACGAACCTCGTCGGAAAAGCAAAGGGGGAGGTGTTGCTGTAATCTATAGTAATATCTTCTGTATTACTCAAAAGTCTTTCAAATATATTTCTTTCGAAGTGATGGTGCTTAATATAATGTTATATAATGTAAGTGACAAATCCCATTTGACATTTGTGCTGGCTACTGTATATAGGCCACCAGGACACCATACAGACTTTATCAAAGAATTTGATGATTTTCTATCGGAGTTAGTACTGGCTGTGAATAAATTCCTTATTCTTGGTGATTTTAATATCCATGTAGAAAATGAGAAAGATGCATTGGGATTGGCATTTACAGATATTCTAAACTCTATTGGAGTAAGACAACACGTGTCAGGACCCACTCAATCATTCTCTAGATCTAATATTGTCACATGGAATGGATGTTGATGCCGTTGAAATGTTGCAGTGGAGCGATGACGTCTCAGATCATTATCTAGTCTCAGGCATGCTACATTTAACCAAGGCTGCAAAACGGCCTCTCTGCCACTAATATGGTGTATCTATCACTTCCACCACTAAAGATTGCTTTATAAATAATCTTCCTGATCAGTTTCATCATCTTAGCAAACCAGATAGCCTAGAAGAACTCGATGTCGCAACATAAACTATTACACTCTCTTTTCTGTCCACTACAGTATCACATCAGACAGTGCACTGTAATATCCCTGAGGAAAAATTCCATTCATTCGATGCTATAGGAGAGGAAGAATCGTCTAAACTTGTCAAATCATCGAAACATTGATCCTCTTCTTAATATCATTAATTCATCTTTATCACTAGAAAATTTTTAAGCTGGCTATTATCAAACCTCTTACTAAAAAAACCACAACTTGATCCTAGAAAATTAGTCAATTACAGGCCAATCTCCAATCTACATTTTCTGTCAAAAATATAGAAAAGGCTGTATTATCGCTACTTCCTATTTGGAAAGAAATGGTATCTGTGAGGATTTCCAGTTAGGAATTAGACCGTACCATAGTATTGAGACTGCTCTCTTTAGAGTTACAAATGATTTGCTCCTATCATCAGATCGTGGTTGTATCACGCCTGCAGAGCCAGCTTAATGTCACGTCACGTAACGTCTGCAGAACCAGCTTGATGTCACGTCACGTAAAGTCTGCAGAACCAGCTTGATGTCACATCACGTAACGTCTGCAGAACCTGCTTGATGTCACATCACGTAACGTCTGCAGAACCTGCTTGATGTCACATCACGTAACGTCTGCAGAACCTGCTCGATGTCATGTCAAGTTACGTCACGTCTTGATGTCTTGGTTCTGCAGAGCCAGCTTGACGTTACGTCACGTCACGTCATGTCACATCTTTATGTCTTGGTTCTGCAGAGTTTCTGGCTCTGAAACTGCTGTCTTAGAACCAACTTCTGGTCCTCATCCTTAATTTTTAGCGACATCTGAGTGATTTATGTCCCTCACCCAACATATATGATTTAACATTACTTATAATGTACAGTCTAGAATATAATTTTTAAAAGAAGAAAGCTTAAATGATATCCGAAGCATATTGGTATTTTCTTGCTTTGATGGCCCACTGTATATTATCTGATAAATTTCTTCAGGACTAGCCTTAACAGTGATTGGAAGTAACTTTTAGAGCAGCAGCAATCCATTGCATTTTCATTTTGTGGTTATGATCCGTTCATAATGAAGTGTAGAAACTACAGCCTTTTAATTTTGTAAATGTAACCTGTTTTTGATTTGGGACCCATTAACCACTGAAATGATACTGTTTGACTGAATTATTGGTTGATAAACCTTCCCATCAAAGGTTTTATTTAAAGTGCTTGTTTAGTGGATGTACTATGCTTTTTAAACAGCACATGGTAATGAGTAGTGGATGTTTAAGCACAAATTATGTGGCATAAGTTTACTTGTAAATGTTCCACAGTATTTTATTTCCTCATTTCCTGAGCAAATGCTCAGTTCACTTTACAAGACTTTTAAATTTTAATTTAAATATTTAAATGTACCTGGTTTTATCCTGGTACTGTTAAGAACCAACTCTGTTCAACACCAAAAACATGATTTTATAATGAACATTATTAAAAATGGCTGGTCTTTTATGACATTTTTTTTTAAATGAATAATAAAAAAATCATTCATCATCGACTTTCTTAGCTTTAATAAAGATAAATGTATATGCAATTCATACCGTGAAGACTATGCAGTGTCTTATTTTTACATTTGACTATTCAATTTCTGCAGTAGCTCTGAATTCTACTTAAATAGTCTGTAACTGAAAAAATTAAAGCCCTCATTTGTATCCTTTTTATAATGTATTTTTTACTATTTTTTGTAATTTGTATTTTTATTCTTAATAATATAGAGATATTTTGTTATCGTGAAATAAAAATAAGAAGGTACACTGAAGATCGCCATAATGTCCACCATAATTTCCAGTCTGAGAGCAGTCTCGGACCTAAAGTTGGTTCTGGACTGATGCTGTTGGTATGTTGGCCAGTCTGTCATGTATGGTTCTGCAGGCCAGCAGTCTGAAACCGCTGTTCTGCAGAAACAACTTCCGGTCTGAAAACTGTTACTGACAATTATTCTGATTTTGAAAATGTATATTTTCATGATGTATGTTTGGCGAGATTAAATCTGAATTGTCAGTAGATAATGTTTGTTTGCATGCTGTTAATTCTGGATATGAATTTTTGACTTTGTTTTTTACAAACATGCATAAAGTATAACATAATTGTCCATAAGAAAAAACAGCAGTTTCAGGCTGCAAGCTGGCTCTGCAGAACCGGGACAGCAGTTTTAGGCCGCCTGCAGTTTCAGGTCGCAAGCTGGCTCTGCAGAATTGGGACAGCAGTTTTAGGCCGCCTGCAGTTTCAGGCCGCAAACTGGCTCTGCAGAACCGAGACAGCAGTTTTAGGCCGCCTGCAGTTTCAGGTCGCAAGCTGGCTCTGCAGAACTGGGACAGCAGTTTTAGGCCGCCTGCAGTTTCAGGCCGCAAACTGGCTCTGCAGAACCGGGACAGCAGTTTTAGGCCGCCTGCAGTTTCAGGTCGCAAGCTGGCTCTGCAGAACTGGGACAGCAGTTTTAGGCCGCCTGCAGTTTCAGGCCGCAAACTGGCTCTGCAGAACCGGGACAGCAGTTTTTGATCCGTTAAGTTCGAATATGTGAATATATTGCCAACTTTACTGACCGAATTTCCTTATATAACAAGTTCAAACTCCAAATGAGCCGCACATCTTTTGTGTGTATTAATGCATGGAGCTGACTGAAACACTACTGCCAGCCAGAGGGACATTAAACAGGAAGGTTTTGCAAGGGAACAATATCTTTGCGTTGGAACGCAAAAATCTTTGCAAGGGAAGCAAAAGATTTTTTACAAATTTTTTTAAATTCTTCCCATCCCAATTGTTTTCCACTACCACGTACCTTTAGGGGCTCCGTAGGTTCTAGACATTTGGAGGCCCTAGGTAAGATTTATGTTGGAGGCCCCCACTCCACACGCCTCCTACTAATAAGCACTGAAAACAAATATCATTTCTTACCTTTTTATTTAACATCTGTTATTAAAATGTGTATATTTTATTTTTATGTCCATATTAGGTAAGGTAACACTAAGGTAATCTCTTATTTGTTTGTTGGGGATGCTATCATATTTTTTGTTGTTGTTGTTTGTTTGGGGGTTTTTTGTAGTAATTTTTTCAGTAATTAATTTACCCTAACACACTCTACAGGGCTGCAGTAAAATGAAAGAAAAGGAAAACCGCTTCAGTAAATGAACATCATTTCTTAATCATTTTTTGGACAGTTGATTTATTGCAGTGGCATAAATGCCTTAAATATGTATTATACACTCTTTGAAATAAAGGTTCCTAAAGGGAGTTTTTACAGTGATGCCATAAAATAACCTTTTTTGTTTCTCCATAGAATCTTTCAGTGAACAGTACTTAATAGAACCATTTTTTTTTTCTTAGTGTGAAGAACATTCTAAAAAAGTCTAAAGAAACTCCCCCCCCCCCCCACACAGTTAAGAACCTGTTATGGGAAGGTTCCATGGATTGTAACGGTTCTTCATAACCACAGAGTGTATCAGCCTACACAAATCAACTGCTAGTGAAAGAGAGACAAACTAGCCTACTGAGCAGAAATGCTTAGTTATTTCACAAAATTGCTTATTTTTCATTAAATATAACTAAAAGATTCATGTTTAGAAAACTGAATTAAGTATTATGTTAAAGCAGTAATGTAAACAACAGAATTTAAAAGATACAGATGTTACTTTTTTTAAACATTTTCCAGCTCTTTGACTTTGAGTATGAACTTTGCTTTTACTTCAGTATCTTGCTAGTCGGCTCCTGACACGGTCATTCATTGTCTGCACAAATTCAAAGTGTCTACCAGTCTGGACGTGTCGGCGGTGCCCGCGCTCTTAATAAACCGGCAAATGATCTATTTTTAGAATAAATTATAATTAATTCAAAAGTGATGATGACAACTCGCACATCTACGTTACAAATTGCACTTCTTCACGTGCCTGTTTTCGCTTTACACCCAGCGAAGGATGTTCGTTTTCGGCACATCATTGTTCGGTGTCTTGAAGTCAGTCAGCTGCAGAAAAGCATTTTCCTTTTTTCATATATTCAGAAAGTGAGACACACTTTGATATGGTGACAACAGTTGATTTCATTACAGGTGAGAGTCACCCTAAATTCATCTATATCCAATAGAAAAACAGCCTAGTATTTTGCTCCCCTATGATTATTTTCATCTATCCCTTTAGAGACCAATCACAGCTGGATGGCCTTCAGGGGCAGGAGCTGGTTGAGGGTGCTGTTCATCCATGCCTGGTGCTTGTGATGGAACCACCAAAAACACCTGGGATTTTTGCCCAGAATTTTCCAGCTGGCTAAATTATTAAAGAGGGCTGCTGAACATCATCTATTAAAGTATCAATTTGAAGAGCAGCCATGACCAGACCAGAGCACATGGAGGTGTAAATCTCAGCTTCATCAGAATTAAATCTATAGTGCTTCCCACAATAAATATATATATAGGAGTGGTGAATATCTGGAAGTATACAATATTTTCTTGGAGCATTTAGAACAACTTATTAAAAATGTGGATTTTTTTAGGGCAGCTTTTTATCGGTGTGTAAAATTGCATATGTGTGGTTGAGTGTCTTTTAGCCCAGTATAGCATCTGGACAGACACAAGAAGAACCAATAAACCAACTTCATGGTTTTAGTCATTCCCCCGGGAGATTAAAGAAACTACATTTCCCACAACATCACTTAGTCTTCATCAAAATTGAATCTGTCGGGCCAGACATCTAGTCACACACAGGGTCAACTGGAATCGACTGATGCTCATCCCCCGAGGTCCACTGATTTAATAATGCCATCACTGTTCAATGACACGTTCAAAACGGAACACTTCTCCCAGCTGTCCGACAGCACGGTTTTTCAATTCAACAAGAAACATCCATCTAGTCATAGAGACTTTTTAAAGAAAAAAGGGTTTAATTTTAAGTTAAGACAAACTGAATTGGCAAATTAAATTTTGCTTAAAATATTGCTTGTTTTTTATTTAAATTATTTCATTTTTATTTTATTCCTTGCATTAAGTAATAATAATAATAATAATAATAATAATATATATATATGTGTGTGTGTGTGTGTGTGTGTGTAATTAACATATTTAAAAAAATTCTTGTTTTGTGATTGTTTCAGTTTGACATAAGAATTTTTTTGCTCTATTCACATGTCGTACTTGATCTTAAATATATATGAGGTACTACAGCCTCCTGAATTATTAATCAACAAGATTCCTTGATCATGTAAGCTGCTATACTTCCATCAATGATAAAAGCACTACATTAGATCTTCATTTCACCTGTAAAGCAGGAGCCACAAAGATAGGAAACCAAATAAACAGATTTGCTTTTCAGGATCAAAACATTATATGCCACAGAATGAATATTGCTCCTGAATTTAATTCAGTAAAGGTATGTCTACAGACACTTCTAAGTGTGAAAAGGGTCTTGGTGGAAAAATATCTGCTGCTGCCGAGCAATACATACACGACACGCTGCTTTGAGTGAGATATGCTGCTGCTTTACAATACAGCATACATGATCTATACATGTGGTTTTCTGAACGCACACAGCAACTGCTACAGCAAATGATAACCAAATATTTGAAGATTCAGTGGCTAATAAGCTTGCTGCACATACAGCAGGAACCAATCAGCTGTGCCCTATAGAGAATGATGGGATTGCAAACAGATCGAGTTAAGGACAAATCAGCCTGCTAGAGTTTCATGACCGAACTTTGTATTTGTTATTTCAAATGCTGTTCCACCGAGACTGAAATAACAAACAAAACAAAAGACTTCTGGACAAACAACTTTATTTTTGATTATGGGTCTATACACTGTACATCCTGACACTGCAGTATATAAGCCGAACTACTTTCAACTCTAATCTCATAGAGCTCTCTATCTTACATTATAGTCCTTGTGAGGGGAAAGGGGAGGTCTAAGAGGGAGAAATTGGCCAGATCCAGGTGTATAAGTGGCATCAGTAGAAGAAGAAAGCATACATTAATCTCTTACATAAAAATAATTTCAAGAGTTGCAAAGTTTATAGTATATTGTTATAGCAGCAGTGAAGGGCTAATATGATATCGGCATGGGAAAAAAGAAAACAGATCGCTAAAACAAGAATCTGAATGTCTGATTCAACCAGAACTGATGTATTTGATATTTAGTTGAATGTAACAAAACATTGATAACTGAAAAAAAGAAAGGCATTTACCATAAAGATTCTACTGAACATTGCTATCGTTCTTTGTAGCACAAAAAAGGGAAAAAGCAGACTGAATATGCTTGCATTGGGAATACAACCTTTGAAATAATTGTTTTAAAAACATTTTCTTTCTTTTTGTTTTTAAAAACACAACATAAAATATAACAACTATTATGCAAGGTTTTTTTTCTCATTCTGAAAAAAGAAAAAAGTAACACAATATACATTTATGATACAGTTTTTGTAAAATGAAAAGAAAACGGCTATATACATTGGTGAATTTGTACTTTCGTCATCAGACTGGCTAATCCTGTTCATTTATCAGCGATGTTATGTCGTTATTGCTGTGTTTTAGCTTTTTTGTTAGCAAAAATGGCTCTTTTAGAAAAAAATCCACATTTTTTGTATTATATTGGGAGCAAAGGAGCCTCTGTGATCAATTTCTCCCTTTTTCATAGAAAACCGTGAACAAAGTAAACTACACATATGAATTTGCGTGTAAAAACAACTACAAAACAACCTCATCTGAAATCATTTTTTTAGTTTTTTTTTATTCATTTCTTTTTTTGGTCTGTAAAAACGCACAGCCTCTTGCTACTGTTAAGACACTGAGCTTACTTTAGACCCCCGTTTAGTTTCTTCGCCGTAGCCTGCAATGTACAGGTCAGGGCATATCATGTCATTTCAAAGGCTCTTTTTACAGCTATAGCAAAAGTAACCTCTTAAATATATTTTTTATTCCTTAAAAACAGAGAAAGAAAAGAGATTATTTACTCTGACATACATTTAAAAGCTATCTTAGTATAAGATTTCAATTCTTTACCAGTGGCAATTCGAGCATTAAATTCTGCTATGCATTTTTCTTTTATTTAATAATTCATCGATTTTTGAAGAAGAAAAAACATCAAAGGAATACTGACAAACTGGCATTAAAACCTATCTAATAAGCTGTGGCTGCTCTTAAGCAATGATAGTCAAGTTTATTCTGGCAAAATGGGGTAAGCAAAAGAGTGCTCCCCCAAATGACAGTGCAAATGGGACGGCCCGCTTTCATCATCTGACCGCTGTCTGAAGCAGTTCAATGCACCTTACAGTCGATCACTGTGGAAACGAGCTCAATAATTGTTCCTCTTCTGGAACCCCAAGGGCCCAAAGACAGGCACTTGAGGGTCGCCAGCATTGCATATGCACATAAGGTTTGTATTTAGCCCAAGAGTAATGCCTTTAATGTTGCGTTTAAGATTGTTAAGAGCTGAAATTTATTGTTCAGAGGGTTTCGTTTTCCTTTGTAGTTAAAAACAAGATTAAAATTGCTTTATATTGCATAACATAATCAAAAATTACATATACGGTTTTAATGCCCAATAATGAATATATGAACGGCAGACTTTATCTTTTTCTTTTAAATTCCATGCATATGAAAGAAATTACATAAGCTTGCTTTTGAAAGAAGGAACATAAGCAATAAAATATTCACACAATCTGAAAAAAACATCCGTTATAACAACAACATCAACAACAAAATGAAAAGAGCCAAAACGTAACATACATTCTGATTGCATTGTACCCAATGTATATAAATCACTTATAAAATATATGTATTTTCAACAAATTTATCTCAGCTAAGTGTGTGAGATTTTGAAGATGCATTTATTAGACCATCTAGACTCTCATTTATTCATCCATCCTCGTCTTTGTTTGTACACAGTAATACGCTCTTGCTCACAGCTGAGAGGAGCACCTGCATTGATATTTAGACTCCCTTTTACCAATGCTAGACAATTTGTGTGTCCGATAAGTTCTGAACGGCTTTAAATTTGATTCGGAAATGTTCAAAACCTGTAGGAATCTAGGACAGTAACAATAACACTTTAGCAACGATTATAATCATATCGATAACTATGGTAAATGTTGAATCAAAGTCAGATTGAGGGGACGGCTGTGTGCACCATCCACATTTCAGCAAGCAAGCATGTAGAACCTTTTTTTTTTTAAATTCTTGCGGTTTTATTTACAATAGTTTGTCTTAAACACATGATTACATTGCATTTATTAGAATGGCATATAATTAACAAAAATGTTTATTTCAATTTTATACTTAGGAATACTAAAAACTCTCAGAGATAAATGTGTGGGAGAGTGTGGGAGCGTAATGCATTTAGACAGTATTTTGTAATGACAAAGTGCGATTCATTATTGTAAAGTTAAAAAAAACAAAGCGAAAAGAAAAAAGAAACATTTTCATATTTACATATTATAATTTACTTAAAAAGAACAATTTGTGGTTCTTGATCACATGACACCTCCTGCCCTAGAAGCCGTATTTTTTTATGCTTTTAGTTTATTCCTAAAAAAGTGGCCACCCACAATTGTGAGCCGGGACAGTTGTAAGCACCTCAGCCCACGGAGAAGCTGTACGCGTGTGTGACGAGAAGAAAACCCAAACAGTCACGGAGAGCAAGAGCCACAAACCTCCAATTGCACACTGACCGTGATATTAAGATCCGTGCTGGTGGCGTATCACACGACAGCTTGTGAGGGGAGCATTTGTTTGCCATTAAAAGAAAGTGCTCATGGCTTGATCATAACACTTACCTGAAAACAAGTATCTCTCCCTTTCAACAGGGCTGAACTTCTTCACCTCTAGCTCTCCAAAGCCCTTCAACGCTCTCCTGACCAGTATCTCTTTAACATCGTTAAAGATACAAGTGTGTGTAACCATTTGTCTCCAAGGCTTTTTTTAACCAGCATGATGTATGTACATGTAAAAGAGGGGAAAATTTGAGGCTCTGATAAGTTTTTATCTCACACACGCTCACTGACAAGTCTCTTAAATAGCTTATTATGAAGTGATTTTCACCACACTTCCTCAAAACGAGTGAGGAAACAGGAATTTTTGATGGGATGATAAGGAGGATGAGTCCTTGTCTCTTCGATAACAATGCGGGGAGGACAGCATGCTGTTCGGGTCATCATAAAAATCGCCGTGTAAAATTTTTCGCTGTATCACCAATTTGTTTGTCATAGAAAAGTCTTCATTTCAAAATGTATTCAGTTTCAGGCACAGTTAGCTTTTGTGCTATTGGCTTCTTCCTTTCCAAATGGACTTTTGCATTTTTTTTTTCGTCTGGTTGGAGGCGAGGTGCATTTTCAGTGCTCTCAAAGTAAAACATTTTCTAGAATGTGTCTAAATTCCCTCAAAAAACGTTCAGGATGCCTCCGGTTTTGCGCTGGCTGAGAGGCAGATGGGCGGGGCTCACCCGCATGCTAGTTGACATGATTGGGCGGTTGGTGCTGTCAATTAGGGCGGTGTTGATGTGGATTGGGCGGAGTCAAGACATAGAGAGAGGATTAGTTGTTGGAGTCTTTGGCGGGTGGGGGAGGTGCGTCCGTGCCGTTCTTGCTGGGGCTTTTGGGCCACAGCTGTTCCTGTAGCTCCTTGACCACTCTCTCCAGGTGCTCCCGTGCCTCCCGCTCCTGCATCAGATCGGCTCTCAGCTGCTCTCGGTCTGCCTCGGCATGCTGCAACTTTACTTGCAGATCCTCAATCTGAAAATACAGCATATAAAGATAAATAAGGTGGCCACAAATTGCCAACAAATCATATAGAGTGACAAAATGCTACAGCGCCGTCTTTAGTCACATGGTATTGCACAATTCAAAAACGTATTCTCTCGTTGGAAAGATTTGTTTTTGTGAATCATTGTTATTAGTATTATTTATATACTATTTTAATTTGTCATTTTATTAGTTTATGTTTCTATTTAGCTTTAATTTATTTTTATTTTAGCTTTTAATATGTATTTACAATCTAAGCTTCCTTTCAGTGAATGATTTTTCACAGTTTTAAGTTTAGTTCAGATGGTCCCAGCAATTTTATTAGCTTGTTATCTATTTTATTATATTATTATATATAGATATGGATAGTGATAGATAATGCTCTTATAAACGTCTGCTAAATGACTAAATGTAATGCTCTCATTTGAACTGAGAACCTTATTGTTTTTGTGCCACATAATTACTGTTCTGATAGTAAACATAAATTATATCAGCTGCTACTGATCGTTTTAGATTCGTCTCTAGTCTAGCTAACTACTTTTTCACAAGGACATACAAATACACAAACAATGCCAGAGATGTCTCTCTCTTGTTTAGTCTGAAGCACACATCCCTGACAGGAAGTTACACGGTTTCCTTCTGAGAAATGAAACGTATCTCATCAAATGTGCAGGGCCACACCTAGTCTGAGAGTTCATTTGAAAGTGTCTGTGGGCAGGGTGTCATGTTGCATCAATCCAAGCATACTTTAGATTACCCTTCATTAAACAGTCACTTGTTTATCCAAAGCCACTTCCAGTACATTTACAGCACAGGGACAGCCACAATCAGTGGTTTAGTGCTTTAGGCATAATAGTTCTGAATCACACCTTTGAACCCACAACCTTTCGGTTACTAGCCTAGATTTTTAAACATTAAAGGGATGTTACTGAACTAACCTGTGCAGAGTACTTGGCTCGCAGACGGCCAGCCTCACAGCCCTTGTCGCACACTCGTAGCTGTCTGGCCTGCTCCAGCTCTCTCTTCAGCCGTATGCGCGACTCGTTGGCCTCTCTCATCTTCCTCTCACTTTCGGCACGCAGGCGTTCGATCTCCTTGCGCAGGTTCCTCTTCGCCTCAGTCGCCTCACGGAGCTTCTCCTTCTTAGCAACGCGGAGAAACTCCAGCTCCTGTAGAAGGCATGGGAATAAACTGATGATTATTCACGCTGTTAATTAACATGTGATGACACATACAGTAATAGGGCATGAACATGAAATAATGAACATGAGCATAATGGATGTCTGTGTAAATCATAAATCCATTAATAGGTCAATTTTCCCACTGATTGTAACGCTAAAATTTATATAAGAAAAGTTTTACAAAATGGTCTAGACTTCTTTTACACACTAGGGTGGGTTTAAGCCATACTTGAACACCAAGTTCTCTGAATTCATCAAGGATGGAGTTGAAAAGGAGTAACTCCCAGGTTTATCATGTGGAGGATGTGGATGATACATGAGTGAAATAAAGTTTGACTGCTGCTAGAACAATTTGTGCTGTGAGTTTCAGTTGTAATACCCTATCTATCTATCTATCTATCTATCTATCTATCTATCTATCTATCTATCTATCTATCTATCTATCTATCTATCTATCTATCTATCTATCTATCTATCTATCTATCTATCTATCTATCTATCTATTAATAAAATGATAAATGATTACATCTACAATTATTAAACTTACTAATTATGAAAATTATATACAATTACATAATGTATATATTTAAAATATAACTATATGTAGATATTAAAAGTTCAAAATCACATAAAGGACTTTTGTCCCTACGCAAAGCTGAAATTTGGGTTGCACCTCCAGTGTGCTGTTGTGTAAATCCATTCTTATGTAAATTGTTGCATTAAATTCAAAAGTACAATATACTTAAGAATGGATTTATAAATGATTTACAAAACAAAAAACAAAAAAAACCCACCAAAACCATTTGCTTTTCATGTTTCATGAATAACGTGTGTGTACCTGCTGCAGGCTCCGTTTGGCCTGTAAGGCAGATCCGAGCTTCTCTTCTTGTTTTACCCTCATCTTCACTATCTCGTGTAGAAACTTCTCCTTTGACTCTTTTGAGTCCAGGCCGCTGTCCAGTGCCTGCCTCAGCGTCTCCAGCTCCGACTCCAGGTTCGTCATGGCGTGGCCCTCCCCTCCAGACACCAGGGGGCCCTCAGGGGGTCCGCTGGCTGGCGTCAAAACTGCTGGTAAGGTGGCTCCGGGGCCAGAGGGAGAGCTCAAGTCTTTAGCGGAGCTCGAGGATGTAAAAGATGGGGAGGAGAGTGAGGAAAGTGATGAGGTGACTGGGAAAAAGGAAAAAAAAAAAACAGAGATGAGGTTTTGAGTGGTGGATCAGACTACGTGGGTTTCATTAAATCATATGTCGGCAGCAAAAGGATTGTTTTTTCAAGCACCTGTCAAATACACAAGACATGCTTTAAAATGAGCCATAAAGGATCAGGAACGAAAGAACCCTCATTGATTTTCTGCCGCATTCACATAAGAGCTGTTACCGTTCTAATCCACCTCTCTCGAGCGCTCAAGGTTGACTGAAAATGAACTGTGCGCAAATGAAGTGTGAACAAAATCTTAATGTATTTAAACGAGCACTTTTGTTCCACAACACACCGACATAATTGGGTGTCGCAATTGCCTTTCTAACATACTTCTCAGATACATTATAGGAATTTGACATTAATTTGAAAGAAAATAATTTTGATTTGTCCAACAGTTTGTAAAAACTTTATCAAGACATTTCAGGGGGTTTAAAAGCAGTAAAGCACATTTTTCTCAAAGCAGCTTCATTCCTTTGGACAAAATTTGTTATTTATTGTAAAGTAAAGTAAAGTTGTTTAGTGGTGGCCTTACTGTTAAAGGTGGATAAATCTCTGGAAAAATAGTACCTTGTGCATACTGTGTGCAAGTTTGTACAGAAAAGGTTTGTAAATGATCTTAATCACACTAACACTAATTGCGGCTTTACTTTCTAAACAGCGTGTATTTTGCGTTTTGTGTTCGCATTACTTCAAAAGCAATTTCTGATCATTCGAAATGACATTCAACTGAAATGCTGCTTTACTGCTCAAGAAACATTTCTTCTTGTTATCAATGTCGAGAATATTTGTGCTTTTTTGTGATATTTGACACCACAGGAGCTGTCAATAAAGCTTAACTTGCTTTGAACCTGGAACATTCCTTTAATGAGGTGGAGCAACAGTGACACTTTACTCACATTCCTCACGGCTCTCCACTTCCACCTCCACGTCAGAGTCTCGCTCACCCTGAGAGGGCGGCAGGGGCTTGCTGGCAGTGGCCGAGGGGCAGGGTTGTGGGCTGGGGTGGGTCTCACCCGTCAGCCTCCTCTTCCTCCCACGGCTAGCTCCTTCACTTTCCGCCCCTTGCGGGTGTGAGCTGCAGGGGGCAGAAGGAGAGGCCTGTCCTCCTTTCTGGAGGGGCGTCAAAGCTACGTTGGGGGCCACAGCGCTCTCCAGGCTCTTGTAGTTGTAGAAGCTGTGGAAGAGGATTTGAAGTGAGTGATTGTGTGACTGCTTGTATCGTGATGTTACCTAACACCATCTTAAAGAGTACGGGTGATTTAAAAGTGATTAATAAAGACCAAATGACAGGAAAAAGCAGCCCACAAATAAAGGGTGGGGAGAGAATAACAACGGTTGTTTCAGAGAAACTGAACTGGGCTCCACATGGTGACTCACCCAAGCCCTCTAGTTATGATGGTAAAGCTAAAACCACATGTATCTACGCAAACAACAGCCAACAAGCTTGCATCATTGTCCTCTGTACAGAAGATCCAAAACTTTTGCTGATTTTCTTTAGAAAAACCACAGTAAAGCCTGACTAGCAAGCTGGTTTTATGCTGGTTTCACACAAATCAACATATACACACCCTTTCTTACTGTTACAGTCTTTGTGTAATATATCATCTTTAATAAAAAGATGGTTGCACAATCAGTGAAATGATAAATTATCAAGCCAGCTGAGCAGATTTTTTTGCATTGCAGCAACAATATTGTATAAACCGAGATGGTTTTGTTTAACGGAACAAACCAATCCAAAACATATAATATGATGACGCGTATTGACCAATTAGAATAACATTTTTCAGAGTGCCACGTAATATTTGTTATTGTTTACCTGTCACGTAACATGCTAGCAGGTCTGCCTGCTCCCTCCTTATCGCCAGCAGAGATGTTTGGAGACCATGGCCTGAAGGCAGATGGTCTCTGTCTGGGCTGGATGCAGTTGAGCCCCTGAAGTATGACAGAGAGAAGTTAATAGACATCAGTTGGGTGACATACAAGTTTTTACAGTAGAGAGCACAATCAAAATGCATTCCAACATGAACACAGCGAACAGAGACCATCAGCAATTTTAGCACCGAAAACATTATTTAAGAAATGTTCGCTGGAAATCTCACATTTAACTGAGAAAGAAAGCAAGGTTGAAGGATGACTAGCAGCACAAGTACGCCGAGGTCACTGTGTCTGCTTGAAATCGGAGAACCGTGCTAGCCTATTTGCAGGCTCTCTTCATTTTAGGAGAATTGATTTTTTACAAAAGAACATCAGTTATTTTGGGTTGAGATCTTGTTTCAGAAGAATCTGATTCTCTGTGGCAAGAAAACAGTTGCTTGGCTCCAAAAATCTCCTCAGGAATGGCCAAGTTTCGTAAACAGACTCGTATATTATTAATGCATAGATAAATATATAATTATCTGAACTCTATTTTCATACAACTAAACACACGTATCCACTGACAGCAAAAAAAAAAAAAAAAAGATTTGTAACCTTATTGGCTGACGCAGAGAGGGACCGTAGCCAATCGGGTTGCTTGTCTTTGTCTCCAGAGGGCGACTGTGCTGGAAAGTCATCATGTTTGGACTTCTTGGCAGGAATGGGATCAGACACCTAGAGAAGGAGAAAAAGAAAGCCAAAGAGAGAGAAAGGATGAGTGTTGCTCAATATGAAGAAAAATGATCTCATCTGATTTGGTACATTTCATGTTTCTGCATTTGGTTCAGTGCACATTGTACTGCCTAGTCAGGCGTTCTGATGCCCTACAGCCCTCGAAAAACTACAGTGCAGTAATAGTAGGATCGATGCAAGCAGACGCCCACGTTAAATGAGAGCCGCACTAGAGGGTGTCTATCACCTCAGACAGAACTGTGAACTGCAGGAGACAGCTGCAAAAGGGAACGTATCGCAGGACTAAAACTGCAAACATTAAATTTAGTATGAGAGTTCACACTATGTGAGACTGCATGTACGTGTGTGCGCCGGAAGGAAAAGGTCCGTTGTATAGCTCAGACGCTTAATAGGACGGCAGGACCATCTGCTTTTATGTTGCTACATGAACACTCGAGTGCAAATACACGTCAAAGCAGTATTTGTTTAGTTTCGTCACCAATGTTTGTGCGATGACCTCACTCCCGCTGGATTCCTCACTGACTGCAGTATAATCCCTAAAATACACTGACCTTCCTTTTCTACACACTCATTTACTCCAGAAAACCTGCGGTGTGCACCACCCACACATTTCCCGCTTATTAACCCAAGCCGCAGACGTTTAAATGCTAAAATAATGGAGAGCGACTGGACAAGCGATATCAGCCTCCGGCTATAAATCTGCGCCAACTTTGTCTGGTGGACTTCGAGAGCCTGTGAGAGCTATTTTCGAGCAGGGCTCCTCGTGGGAATGTGAGAGAAACTTAACTGACAAACTGCAGCGTCCCGGCCTAGTGCCCTAACTGGCCCCAGTAGCAGGGGCTTCTGGGTAAGATGCTTCCAACTGGGTTGCACGGGATTGACACAGTTAGCCAATCATACTCTGTGGGAACTTCATGTTAAAGTCTCTTTTCTTGCAGTCAGAAATGCAAAATGTTGTGTTTTTTTTTTTTTTTTTAACAGGGAAGTCAATTAATTTCAGAGTGAAAAAGAGTCATTCACGCAAATGAACACTCTGATGGCCCGACGCTGTTTGCATACATGAACGATTGCATCACGTATGACCTCATTCGGCAGACCGGTCTGCTTAGGCGTGGTGAATCTCCAGCTGCAGAGCGTGATTATCTGACCTCGAATGCAGTCACTTGCCACGTGCCTGTGTTTATTCGTGGATCAGACCTCTGACATGAAGGCACCAAATCTGGGAGATCTTCCCTAATCTGGGCTAGAGGAAATCGATGGGATCAGCATCCTAGTCTATTTCTTACACAGGGAGATTATATACTAGAACAAATATATGATATATTACTATGATATAATATTATTATTATTTTTTTGTAAATGTATATATATATAGTATAAAAATTGTATACACGTGTGATTGTAAAAAAGAAATAAAAGTGCATACTTCATATATTCATATATATATATATAAATAGATATATACTTTATTATTATTACTATATTTTTTTTTATCAGTGTGTGTGTGGGTGTGAGAGAGAGAGAGCATGAAAAACTAAACTGAATAATTCTAAATGCTACAACATTATAATCTATTGTAAGACATGTACAATTAAATGTCCAATGTTGACCGATAACAATAAAATGCAATAACACTATGTAGTGCATCCCCTTTTTGCCACAAAACCCCTTTTGTAATGAATGGATAAACAATATTCTAGACCCTATTAAGCACTCTTATAAGATCATGCCAACTGCAGACAGTCAGATGACCACAGTCAGGCCACACTGCACAACAGAGGAAATGACCTATAAATAACATCCTTGTAGCTGTTTTTTAGTTTGTCTTCCAGTAGGGCCCTCTGAGGTCCCTCTAAAGCGCGTCAATCCACACCAGCACTCTGACACTGACTGGACAGCCTGTTGGGTCACTTCACTCAGATCACTCTCTCTCTGTATCTCGTCTTGATTCAACGGGTCTGCAGGATGAACTGCTCCCGAGCGCATTGGGAGTTGAGAAGACGGGACAAATAGATGAAAAAGAGAAGCCAAGATTCAAATTTAATAGTGAACTACAACCTGGCAGTCACAAAAGTATGGAGTTGAATAGGGGCTGAGAGCGGAATCTATTTCCACGTGACTTTGTATATTAGAGTCTCTGTCTATCAGTCTGTCGTTTTCACAGTCGTTACTTCCTCTTTCTTTCGTCTGATGGGCGGCAAAGTGGCCCCGTTTCGATGACCCGCCCTTTTAAACGGTTCCCCAGCTTCCCATCAACCAATGTGTTTATGGGTACAAAAACGGCACCAACCCATGCAACATCTTAGCTTGTGTGCTTTTGTGTTGAATGTGACAGAAAGGATGCTACAGACAGACATCCAATGCACTGTGAGACATGCAGAACGGAAATCACACCTCTTGATAGGAAGCAGGACGCTGCAGCATGCGAGAGACGTACTTAGATGTGAGAAAAGCTCTGAAAAAATGCACAAATACGTTATCTCCTTTTTGTCTTTCTAAGGAATCTAACACTTTGCTTTCATTATGCTATCTTTGGTATGGAAGACGCCTTCAAACTGACTAAATATGACACACAGTCACACTAAAAACAGGAGTTCACAGGATGGACAAGTTTCTGCAAAGCTGTTTAAAACTGCAGGTGTCTGAGGAAGGGCGGGGTGACACACAGACACATACACACACACACACACATTCTGCTTTGCACACTGGTATGAGAATGGAAGAAAATTTTGCTTGAAGGTTTTCTGTAGCTTGCTTGAGGGATGACAAAGGAAATGTGTTTCGAAGGGCTGAACACCCACACAAACGTTCACCTCCTGCTACATTACACACAATTAGCCTACTAAACTAGCTAACTGAGTTGCTAAATCACCTCTCCTGTCTAGTCATCCTAATAATGCCACCCCTCCCCGTCTAGTCCTGTGTTTCCTGTGACACAGATTGCAGGATTTCCCTCCTAAACAAGCAATTGCATTCCAAACAAACATAACTGACAGAAACTTCCCAATGTGACGCTGACAATGTGAACATCTTCCTAGCTTCTCTGTGTTATCGCTTTTAAATAAAGAGAGAAACATGAATGAATGTGATTTTATGCATTTTTATGCAAAACATGAAGCCTATTTTTTTATATTGATATTAACTATAATAATAAAAATGTATATTTATAACAAGATTAACATCAATGAGCATTAATAGTTTTAGGCATTTTTGTGAAGACTAAGAAAAATATTCATTTTGATGCTAATATATCTTATGTATATTATGTTGTGTATAATAGTAATAACAGTAATATTAATATTCAAACTGAACTATAAGTAATATATTTAATTACACAAATCTAGGATTTGTAAATATTATTATTATTATTATTAATAATTAGTAGTTAATACTGACATCAATTAATATTAATAATTCGTTTTTTAGTAATAATTCTAGACAGCATGAATTGTCATTAATATTTTTCTTAGGCTTCATGTTGTCTAAATAAAATATGATTAAAATAAAATATTATTATTGACTATACAAGTAATAGTTTATTACATAAAAAATGGTACAATTATTACATGAATAATTTTCTTAACATTTAATTTAATTTAAGTTAAGACTGCTCATCGGAATTTAGAGTGGTAAATATCCGCCGGTGTTGAAATGATTTGCAAATGTTGTGGCTACTGTGCCATGTTTTATTCCCATGTCTGTGAAGTTCTCCACTGACAGGTTTGATTGATGAATGCTTCTATTTAGCTGTGAGACAGGTTAAGACAATGAGACAGTTTTTTAGAAGCTTGTGTGACAAGCTTGTATATCCAAGTAAGTGTAAATGCCAAAAGAGCAAACCAGTTTTTTTTTGTCTGTGTGAGCGTCAGTGTGTGTAAGCGATACTCCACCCTCTCTCTGACCTGAACATGGCCTCCCCCTTGAGCTAAGCTACAGGCCTCAGCCGGAAGGGAGGAACTTCCTGTTAAACTAACAGAGCGCAGCTCTCCCTCTCTCCCTACATCTCTTGCAGTCTTCAAATGAGTTGTCATATTTCTCACCAGGCAGTGACCACAGAAACCTTAAGCGTACAGGTGTCAGACTGAACACGGTCTATATGGTCCACAAAGCTGCATTAGAGAGCATTTTTGTTTATACATCAGTGCTAAAAGAGATATCTGACATTTTACTTCAGGAAGAAAGCTTGACAAATTCTAGGCATGAACTTTCTTTGCAACAATCAATCAACATGCAAAAGTATTTGGGGTATACAGATCATGTCATGTAGTTCAAATTACTTAAAGGAATACGGTTCGATTGGTGGTAAACATGTTTTCCACAGAGAAATCTGGATTTTGGGGAGGTGGAGGTGTAAAGTGAAACTGTGAAATGAGTCGTTTTCTCTCTCATGTGTTGAGCGTGTGAGATCTGCACTCTGGGCCAGTACCCAGCTCATTAGGAACGGGCGTCTGTACATAACACTGCTAGACAAAACACCTCCTTAACTATGCCAACACGCACATACAGATGTCTCACTTTTCCCAGACTATCAGATGTTTGGCTATCACGTTATGAGACTTCTGTGACACTTACCTGTGGATTTAATCCGCAAAGTGTTCACACAGAATCCAGTTTCAAATAGGAATGGGGAAGGGGAAATTATGTGTTTTTATTGTTAACAAAAACTATTAAAAACAGATTTTGGTAACTGAAATAAAGCTAATTTTTAATTAAATACAATTTACATTACATGAAAACCTTTTTTGTTTCTTTGGCAACTAACTGAAATCAGTTTTAAAGTTAACAAAACTTTGAAAAAATGTTAAAAACTAATTCAATTAAATTATTTATAATTAATACTATCAATAACTTGCAATGTAAATAATGATTTGTATTCATTTATTTTTTTAAATATTTGTATTAGAAATGATTAATACATGATTTTTTTTTTTTTTTTTGCACTCAAATGTCAAAAATCTGAACGGGCAATGGGCAGAACGACACATCATGCCTGGGCTATTTTTAGCAGTCAGATTGCAAGGTGGTTATAAGTCTTTCGCTGTACATTCTCGGACAAAGGTCTCGGCAGAGGACTCGGGCCTATCATTAGTGTCTGTGGTGTGTGTGTGTTGAGGTTGGACTTCCAGGAAGAGTCCAGTGACTCCAGACATAACAAGGCCGCACAACACTCACAAGTGCACCACAATAAGGCAAAGCAACTAAATAAGGACCATCTCCTGCAATCGCACAAGCAGGGTCCAGCACGGACTCCGTTTCCAAACTCAAAACCACAGAGCAGCACACAAATGCTGTCGTACACACGAAACCACATCAAAAGTGAGCCGTTCTGTGCAGCTGCTTGCTTACATATTCAACTAAACACACACACACACACACACACACACATAAACCTGGTGTTTTCTAAACTTGGTCACACCAGAGAGGAGGGATAGGGTTCCACTTCCTCTCCAAATTTGCTTTGGCAACGGCTTGTGTGGGAACGCAGTAGACCCTGTTCCCTTCGGACACATAGAGGGCAAATCCTTAGTTCAGGAAAGACGGTTACACGTCCTGCTTTTTTCATGACTGTCATCATCACACATGTCATTGTAGTCAAAAACAAATTGAACATCCTATCTGCAAAACAAACTTTAATCAAAATAAGAAGCTGATAATGAAACTGACAATGTACATCAGCAGAGAGAGAGAGAGAGAGAGAGAGAGAGAGAGAGAGCCCTCGGGTGCATGCAGACGAGGGGAGGAAACAGAGGAATCCAGAGAGAGGCATAAATCTATGACTCATTTACTCTCAAAGTTAAAAGCATCTAAGAGCAAGATAATCACATTTCAATGTTTTTCAAAAGTTGTTGAAATTGCTGAGGCTGGACCCTAATGGACGCTTATTGATCTATGAGTGTATGTATGTTGCTTTCTTCCACCATGTCTTACCTCATGTCTACTAATAGCCAGATCTGTAATCTCTTGTTACGATCAGCTTTTTTTTGATTGAGAGCCGATAACCAATATAATAACCTATTTCATAAATATGTTTTTGTCTGTTGATATTTTTTATTTTTTTTAAAAAGCAGTGTTTATAATGATATATCAAATGATATTTCAAATATTTTTTCTGTCGACGAGTGTACAATTATTTTTTATGTTTTAATTATAAATGTTTCTTATAAAAAAATATTCTTATAAAGGACGATAAACCAAATGATTGATGGCTTAATCTATGGACAAAAAAAACAACAACATTATATTATATTACATTAACACGCACAGATTCAAAAAAATTCTAAAAATGAGCCATGGCAAAATCACAATCTTACTACTAACTAACAATGCAACTATTTGACAATACTGATTTTGTCACCAATAAACTGTGTGATTATAAACGTTCCGCGGAGTGTGAGACAGTGGTGAACTTGCTTTTCGGCTTGCAGATGGCAGTCGTTTCTAGCAAAGTTCAAACGCAGTGACAGTTTAAACCCCCTCAGGAGAGAAGCCTCTTTCAGCCAGGACTCGTTTTTTCCCTTCTGCCTTCTTTTCTCGCTCTCTTTTTAATGACTGCCTTTCAGCGCTGTCAAAGGAGCCGCCGTCGTGAGTGTGCTCATAAAAATATTCAGAGAGCCTCACCGAAAAATTCCAGCGTTTATGACCTCATAAAGTCAACCATAGCAAGATAGAAAGAGATTTCTCTCATTCCTCATACGAAGAGGAGGAAAGACTGACAGAAAGAGAAAGAGAGCAGAAGCAGGTTAGGCTAGGCTAGGTGACAAACAAAGCGACCCACTTGGTGGGTTTTATGAACGACTAGTCAGCTAATTGGTTTTGAAGGAGTCCCTGTATAATTAGGCTGGTGTCCCGATGTCAAACCTAAAAATCTAGTCAAACTCACAAAATGACTAGTCAGTTGTTGGACAACCCGTCCCTTTTTAGTTCCAGTACAGAAACATATCAATAACAGTGGATTAGTGTGCATATGTGTGTGAATCTGTATGTGTGTGCAGGCATGTCCTGTTTCCAGACAGATGGCCTGGGACGGGGGGCTCACACACACACACACACACACACATTGCTTTTCAGCATTACTTGGGGGCAGTGGAACAGTGCGAGGTATTTCGGTAGTCTCTGCAGAGTCAAACACACATGTCTCTACATGTGACGGACCAAGAGAAGCGCCAAAACAAACACGCACTCGCAGAGAATAGGAAACATGGCCTACACACACTCATCCAGGGAGATTCAGAGGTCACAAACTCTTGAAAGAAATGGAAAGGAAACAAAAGATTAGAAGAGAACTGAAAGAGTGATTGATTCGGAAGATGAGGATGAGTGTGTGGTACTGACTGATGCTGAACTAGCCAGTTCAGGCAAGAATGTGTGTGGGTCGTCTTTTTTGACTTGGTAATCCATTTATTATTGTAACTAACCCCACTTTTCTCTATCACGTTCTCTCTTCTTCTCTATCACTTCTTTTTTTGCCTGCGAAGCCTGGAACATCTCAACATTTGATTTGAAAAGACACTTAAAGGTGCTATACACTATATATTTTTTCTAATTTCCATTATTCTGATCATTCTGTTAACTTTAGCCATTTTGCTCATTTCCATAATTCTTCTAACTTTATTCTGCAGACTTTTTCTACAAACTCTGCATTTTAATTGTTAGCAAACCTACACAGACACAAGCAGGCAGCATTTCTGATGCCAATTTTGAGACTAATTTTCAAAATCGCTATGCTTGGTTAGCTAAGAAAGTGATTGTCTTTTTTGTTTACAGAGCTTACAGTCGTAACAGAGACAATAAATGATTTCTCAAGACACCCATTTCATCTGTCTGGACATTTCAATACAGGTATTTCAAAAGAAATTGCTAACAGACATTTATTTCGCAGCAATGCTAATGCAACACTAATGCAACATAAACTGTTCAAACGTTTGGGGTCAGTAATACTAATATTACTAAATATTTTACAAAATGTGTTTTTTTGTATATATATATATATATATTTACATTTACAAACAGAAAAATACTAATTTTGTAAAAATATAAACATATAGCATAAGAGACTTCTCTCAAAAACATTACCGACCCCAAAGTTAGTCTCTACCATGTTTTTGTCTCTTGAAAACTCAGTGCATTTTACAGAATGCTGAGAGATAAGCAATCTTTTTTAACTCTCATTTGTGATTAGTCATTTCCTAAAAGCAGGAAGTATAAGAAATATGACAAACAGCAGTTGAGCAGCCGTCTCTCGCCCCATCTGTTTCGTAATGCTCCGTTTTCCCTGTTGTCCTCCATAATACTAGCAGTCAACAAGAATTGAGAAATCAATGGTCCGTTTACATCAGATTTGGGTAAACACAAAATCAAATTAAACAAATAAATGGCCCCATGTTTCCGGTTTGTGGCCCGCAGAAACAATTGGGTTATTAATAAAGAAATAATTCGGAAGGGGGCTGTTAAAAATAGCTTAAATAGGGGATGACACACAACAGGACGAACTTAAACGACCCCACCTCCCGTGGCAATACGTGTGCGTGCTGTGTCTTTCCCAGCATGCGCCGTCTAGTCGGAACACACAGGGACACGTCGGTCATAACCGGCTGAGAGTCATGAAAGCATTCGGAAGTGTTATGGAAACCCACGACCATTATGGAAAGTAGGAGACCACTGGGGAACGCTGGGGACAATGCATGGCCTCTGTTCCTGACGCTGACCCACCCGGACCTGAGCGCCACACATACGGGATGCGGCTCGGGGGTGTGAGCCGGTTTTAATTAGCCTGAGCACTCTTGTTCCGCAGCGGCAGGAAGGAGAGACTGAAATAGAGAGGGTGCTATTAACGGCAGGCCTGAATATAGCAGCGTTGAGCCGCCACACAACTGCCCAGCACCCAGCAGTCTCCTGAACAGGGTCGGAAAAAGAAGAGATGATTTTTCTGGTGGAAAGTACAGCTGTTAGAGAGAGAGAGAGAGAGAGAGAGAGAGAGATGACCATTCCTGACCATAACTTTCTCAAATCTCTCTCTCCCTTTAGCAGCTGTGCTTTCCACTAGAATATTCTGTTCTTCTTTTTCCACTGTCTCCCATAGCAACTGCAACGCTGTATCTGAATAACAGAACAAAGACTACTTTCCTTTCTTTTCTCCCACCCTTTCCTTCTCTCGCAGGCCTTAGTAAAGCCAGAGATTCAGATGTATCCTTCATTTAAAGGAATCGTTCACGGGAAAAAAATTAAATGTGTCGTTTCATTTCACATTTATTTTTGGTGAAACACAAAAGAATAATTAATCAGATTTTTCCATTCACAATAACATAGTATGAATGTTGTGATTTTATATATACACAATATATATAATATTTCACAATATCAAGGTTTTTACTCGATTTTTCATCAAATAAATGAAGCTTTGTTGAACATTAGACTTCTTTCAAAAACATAAGAAAAAATCTTACCGCCCCGGTGACCCCAAACTTTAGTGTAAATATGAAGTATTAAAAATCATAATATTAATAAAATTAATATATTTTTGGATGTTCCTTCAAATACAAATGCTAAATTGTTTCAGTTTACACTTAGAATGGAGAAATGTACGGTGAAGATTCATGAACTTCACACTGTAAAAAAAAGAATTGTTGGTTTAACTTAAAAAAGTTAAAATTTGAGTTCCTTGAAATTAGAAATTCAAGTTAATACAATGAAGGCGATTGGTTTAATCAACAGAAACTCAAAATGAACCACATTAATTATTGAAGTTGATAAGACAAAAGAAAAAAAATGTGATAAATCATGAAAATAATTTTTTACAGTGCAGGGATTTGTTTTATTTAATCTTTTCTTGATTTAACATGTTTTTTTTTTGCGTCAAAGAGAATGCTCTGTATGGATAAATGGGAATCTGCACAGGAAAAACAGGATGGACACCCACTCTCTGAGAGGTCAATGGGCCGCCAGTGCTGGATTGAGGTCGCAAGGTGGCGTAAACGTGGGACGCTGACCGGGACAGGAGGGCGGAGACGATGGCCAATCGGATGGCACCACCAGGCCAGGGTGATTTAGCATGTTAATGCCAGGTTCATTTACAGCCAGGCTCCAGACTGTGGCAAATGAATGGTAGATGGCCCCAGTCTAACACAATCACAGCTGACCCAGACAGTGCTCCACTAATGCAGACCTCGCTCTCTGGCTTTGCGCCTCACATGCATAACTACACGCACGCTTTTGATTTCCGCCTTTGTTAACATTTAGTGCAGCAGTAATGTATTACATCTTCATGCTAACACAAGCGTTAGCAGAGCTAAGCCTACACACCTCTTCTCTCAACAAAATCACCATTTCAAGGAAGTAAGCGCTTAAATTACAACTCTAAATCCCTAACTAACAATCATGGTGTGTTCTTCTCTCCAACAGACAGACAAATCCTCTGTAAAAGAGCCATGCTAAAGGGATTTTTCACAGCATGGCTTCATATCACCACAGTCTGGTGGTGGCTGCTAGAAAGCAGTCCACGCACACACACATATACACAGTCCAGACAGACCCAGACCGGACAAACAGATTTCCTATCTGAGAGGAAATGGGTCGTCATCATCATGGGTGGAAATGGGGAAATGGCCTCCCGTAGATGGTGAGGAAAAGAAATCTTATCGTTTCACAGCAAAAAATTTCCATTGAATATACCCCTTCACCCCACCCACACACAATGTAATCAAAAATGTAATTATAAATGATCTAACTATCCATCTATCTATCTAGTATAGATAGATCAATATATCTGTATAGTAACATATATCCATATTTAAAGTTTAAATTTATAGTTTTTACTTGGAAAGCAACTTTTATAATAAAAAAGTGTTGTAAATATGTATATTTGACCACACACTCAGCAGTTATACTGATTTACGATATGCAGTTCTGTTATTAATAGATTAATTCAGTAAATGCTGAATGTATTTCATTCAACAAAGGTTTCGTCAGACAGATTCAAACTTATGCGAGTTTGTTTAGCTATGCTAGATCTGTTTTTGTTGTAGTCTTTTGATCCCATCACATTTAATCCAAGCTAAAAATGAAAAATACAATAGAATTTCTGTAAACTCGGACAAGAGCATAGAAATCTCTCAAATCTCTCAATCTCAAAAAAAAAAAAAGTTAGAGCACATGGCCTTGGGATACACTTGGAGAATATGCATCGCTTAAGAAAAATGAATACAAATGCAATTCTCCACTTCGGTAAACACGTTTGTAATTCATTTTAATTGGTGTATGTATTACAGTTTTTTGGATGAAATCATTCTGTGATAACAAGAATTAAAACTTTCTATCTTGCTCCCTTTCTTCCCTCCAGATGAAGCATTTTGTGGAGGTGTGTCTGTAGTTGTACTGCTGTGTGTGACGAATCAATAAAGAATATCTCTGCCCACTAAACAAACTGATCCTAATTGATCCGAGACAAGTCGTTGGCATCGATTCTATCTTTAAGTTGATGTGTGGGTTAGAAGAGGTGACATAAACCAGGCCAATCCAAAGATTGCCTCAAGATAGTACACTGATTCCTAGAGGAAAACAGACAGACGCACTGCACTGGGTGAATTGCACGTGTGTTGCCGGCTCGGCTCTTAATCCGCGAGGTGCGTTATCCAGCGACGGGCAGATGGGATTATAATCCACTCGTATTAGTCGTCCCAACCCAAACAGACAGACTTTTAAATGAGTACCTTAAAACCGTAATCCAGAGCCGTACCAATACCCATAGGACTAAAACATAATTTTTCCCATTTGTGCAAAGTTTTGCATTATATATAGAAATACATCATTCAATCACCTCATTCCAAACAAGCACACACACACACAATACCCTGTTCTGACCCTGTGCTGCTAGGGCCAGATATGGTGCACTGATCAGCTTAGTCACATCCAAATTTCTGCACGTACATGCACAGAAATACAAAAAACTGCAGGTGGCCCACCTGGTATCAGCATCCCAGAGCAGGAGGTCTTTCTCCTCTGAACGCAGTGAAAGTGTGCCAGAAAGAGAGAAAGAGGAGGGCGACAAAAAGGGGGCATGGGAAAAAATGACTCTGTGCCCAAATGCCCTGTCCTACTTCTGTCAAACAACTCTAATGCCTGCCTTGTGCTACTCACTACGCATCTTTACATTCTGACTGTGCTGTTTCTATGTACATCATTTAAGTCAAAGTCAAATTAATTTGTAGAGCCCTTTTCCCACTACACATTATTTTACAGAAAACCACAATGTTAATGTCTCATGTCATAATATATATTAATTAATAATATATTCTTGCCATATTGTTGCATTTACATAGTTTACATTTTGTGATCATACTATCAATTAAGCAGTTGAGATACTGCGAGTATCCGGATAAAGTTGAACATAATTATAAATCCATTTTTATATGCAAAGATGGGTGATAATAATATAGTTACATTTTGAAACAAACAAAAAAATACATAAGACGAACATCTGCAGATCATGAACATTATGTTTCTGTTAAAAACAGTTACACTTTTGTTGTGTTTAAACCTGATGAACCGATCAGAGGGTGGATGTTCGAAACAGCAATCAGTAATCAGACATTATCGACATTCAGAATCAGTAATAATCAGACATTATCGACATTCAGAAAACACTGTTCAGCATGAGCTGCATGCACTAATAGTGTATGCTGGTGGTTTGAAATGCACTATTAGTGCACTGTGACTTTAACACACTCCTGCACTGCCGAGTTCACGCTTTGGCCCTCTTCTAACCAGCAATCAATTATCAGTCTAGCCAGAGCAAGGGCAGGACACATGAGACCTGGGTGGCTGTGTGTGTATGTGTGTGTCTTGGCTGGTGTCCATTGCAGCTCAGGCAACTCTGAGTATGTGCATGTGTGTGTGTGTGTGGGTTTGCTCGAGTCATGGTGTTAAAGTCAAAACCAGCACCTGCTGCTCTTAAGCTAGCACATTAAAGGCCTGCAACTTGAGAACTTACATGGACACACGTGCACCACAGACCCATTTTCACACTTAACCTGAATGAAACAAGATTTTTTTTAGGATGCTTGATATTCAGGTACCATATCAGCTATCAGCCTATATTAGTGATTATTTTTATTTACCACACTCAATGGTATCAGAAATTTAGCCTGTCCTGTCCTCCGCTTCTTCTGATTGGTCCATTGTTTTACAGGAAATCTATTATGTAAAATTCACTTTTATAAAGGTGTTTGAACACAGATGTTGGTCCAACAACGAGCCTGTAATGGGAAAAATGCACTCCTTTTTTTTTATAAACCCCATAAATCATAAGCAGTCTCTCCAAACACGCGGTTCCAGAATTGCCCCTACTCTTCTGTAGGGAGAAACCCCACCCATGACTGGTGACGATATGCCCTATTAGCATAGATCCCACTCTGAGTGAGCTCCAGCAGTCCGCCATTTCTGTTTCCTCAATGTAGCAGCTGGGGACAAACAATGTCTATGCCAAAAAACACAACAAATGTCCTGTTATTGGATGTACCAATGAACATAAGAGTTTCTGTAGACTGGACACACCATGGTTGGATTTCATTTATGAAGGAAATGTGCTGAAGAAAGTCGGTAAAGTCTTATATATTTGTGCAAATCAATTTACGCAGGACTGCTTGACAAACGAGTGTCAGATCAACACTGGATTTGCACAAAAGATCAACATGATGGTAGATGCTAGTCGGTTTTGGAAATTTCTGACATTTTGGCTGCGTGAGATTCTCCAGTTTTGTTGTTGTTGAAGTACGAGCTGTTAAAGCTCCGCCCTCTTCTGTAAAGGGGGCCGGGAGCAGCAGCTCATTTTCATTTAAAGGGACACACAAAAACGTGTGTTTTTGCTCATACCTAAATCGGGCAAATTTGACAGGCTTTGAGCTGAAAATTCACAGACACAGTCTGGGAACACCAGAGACTTATATTACATCTTGTGAAAAGGGGCATAATCGGTCCCCTTTAAATCTGACACTGATGCAATGTGTAAAAAGGGTAAAATTATAAAATCATTTAATTTATTATAATTAAGAGATATTAAATTATGACATTTGATTTTATAATTTTTTTTTTAAAATTTACAACCGAAAAAGACAAAGATGTGAAAAAGGCATCCTTTTGATACATAGAAATAAAAATTAAAAGATAGATAATACAACACTCTTATTTTTTGGACGGTGCCTTTAAAGCATCCATGGGAAACGGACCATTTACTGATGGCATCTTTTTAAAAACACAGTGACCACAACGCTGATGGAAAGACCAGGTGTTAAACTGATAAACAGTGAAAACTGAAATAAAGTGGTAAAAGGAGAGGGGGAACAACAACTATGGGGTGTGAGGGATGAGTGCAAAGGGCCTATGAGGGCTGTAAAAAAACGGGCCTGTAAAAAACCGAGGGTGAAGTTGGGGTCGAGCGATCTCTCTCTCTGTTTAGGTGGGTTCACTCAGAGGTGAGTGACCAGTCCTGAGTCGTAAACAGTCTGAAGTTTACAGCCATCATTCCGGTTGTTGTGCCCCCCCCAACCCTAATCAGGCGAAGAAAGCAAGGGCGCTATAAACTGCACGCGGAGAGGGGGACAACTGCTCGCCAAAGCCAGGTCAGGGCAAGCCGGAGGGGGCATGTGGAGTTCAACTGTCCTCCTGGATTCCCAGGATATCTTTAATGTTTTGTGCAAACAACATGTAAGTAAATGAGAATATGTCGGATAAGAAAGTAAAAAAAATAAAATAAAATAAAATTAGCATAAAATAAAATAAAAAGTCAATCGAATTAAAGGTGTGATGTTGGTGGAGACATTTTAAAATAAAACTTTATATATTAGTTTGATGACTTTATTTTTTTAAAATCAGGTTCTTTTTATTGTTTATTGTAAAAATCAAATAAATGCATTGCATCTTCATTAATATAAATGCATTTTTTCATAACTGTAATTTCTAAATGTTAATTTCATTCATAAAGGGAATTTTTTTTTAACAAATGAAAATAAACTTTATTCGGTCACAACTAGGAACGCTAGATATATTGGCAAGTATGATTAAGGATTTTCATAACTTTGATAGGGACATATTGCTACCATTCATACCCAAATCTCCACTCATAGTTTGATGACTTGGCTAACAGAAAAAGAAAAGTAGAGGAGGAGGGAAAAAAGGAAGAGATGTAAAGAAAAAGCAAGCGCCGAGTGGGCCGGGGGTCACAGAAGATCCTGATTCCATCTGGTCTGTATCAAAACAAACATGAAGGGTGAGAGACAGACACTAATGTTCTCCTCCTTGATGAGGGGAGGTGTTAAAGAAATAACAGCAATGAAAAAAAAGGAGCAAGAAAGGGGTAAAAAGACAGGATGTTGCGGTTAAAAAAAGGAGAAAAAAATAGGAAAGGGAAAAAAGCTTGGCACTTTTCTCACTGGAGTTGGTCTTAATTAAAAAGGATTGGTTTTATGTGACTGCCGGAGGGGAGAGACAATTTACTGCAAACATGTACAGACAGACTGAAAGAGAGAGAGAGAAACAGAGAAAACATCTTGGTCTGGGTGGTTCTATTTAACCTCACATTGAACACAGGTTTTAGACATTTAATGTACATGTTTTATGTAGGCAAATGCAAAGGAATCCTTTTTAGCGAGTAGAAGGTTGTCATTATGGTTCAGATTTGACAGGCTTAGGTTTTTATAACTGGGCTCTAATCTAAGACAAATATGATCAAGTGTTGCGTTTACACTGACAACAAGCCATCACGATTAAGAGTGACATTATTAGATTGGTAATAATTACTCACACACATAATTTCGATTAAAGACGTGCAGGCAGCTCAGTTCTACTCATTTCACACCCAAGTCTGACCTGGTTAAATGATGTCTAGGCCAAACCCAGACCGGGTCAATTAAAC
Organism: Opsariichthys bidens; assembly: GCA_037194245.1. NCBI lineage: Eukaryota > Metazoa > Chordata > Actinopteri > Cypriniformes > Xenocyprididae > Opsariichthys > Opsariichthys bidens. The sequence continues at coordinate 14,043,783 of CM074288.1, read as the reverse complement.
CTGCCATTGCACCGTAATTCTGAGTACAAGTTTCTCACTAACCGTTTCGCGCACAGACAGGAAGATGACTATTTCCTCAGCAAGAACAATCTCGCTTTCCTCATCCTGTGAGCATGTACTTGTGTGTGTGTGTGTGTGTGTGTGTGTGTGCCAACAGCGATGGTAGAAAGAGCAATTTTACTAAAGAATGTGTCAATGCAGGAAAGTCTGTCTGACACTATAACGGCACAGAATAAGGAAGCGCTGACCTCGTCCTCACCCCTATCAGAAAACACATTTCAGTTATTCATTCACTCCATCCACACTCGCATTCCAAGCTTAAAAGCGCAAGAATCTGTTATCGCTTCATTTGCCTGGAGTTGCATAAACTGCTAAGTATACTTGAAATATTCAGAGGCTGAAATAAGGAAAAATATACACAAAAGAGTGAGATGAAAAGACACTTTAACGTACGTTGATCCGTATTATACTGTGTTCTGACTAGACATGACATAATAAAAATACAAGACATGTTTTGCATGTAAATAGTTTTTGTACTGCCAACTGTGACTTCGACAAGCAGTAGGATGTCTTGTCAGTTCTTTGGTATTGGGTAGGCCCGCCCATAGTCAAATCTCATTGGTCAAATCTGTATACGCAAAACTGCATATTAAAGAGGACCTATTATGCTTTTTTTACATTTTCAAAGTTACAAAGTTTCTTCCGGGAATGTACGCGCCACAAAATAATTCCCACAAAAGGCATTCGCAAAAAAATAAATGTTCTTATCACTATAATTTGCTAAAAATATAACCTAGATGCAGAGATGTTACATTTGAAATGTAGAACAAAAGCTCCTCACTGATCTGAAGAAGATGTTTCATACCTCTTATGCAGAATAAACTATCACGCGCACACAAACGCGCACTAGACGAAACTTTGAAACAATGCCAAAATCCCATGCGTCCGAGCAAACAAAATCCTGCCAGCTCTACCGTGCCACTGACGTTACTATAGCGATTCCCAACAGTGCCAACCAAAGAGCGGCCTTCAGAACGCGCTTATGTCTGTGTGTCGAGAGATTTGTGCCCTGTTTGCTCCAGCAGTGTAGTTAAAGGGAGTGCCAGCCTCGTGGATGTGTGTGAGCTTGTCTGCTGTGTTTGTTTGTGTGCACCTGCCTCTAAAGGTGGGCATGACCATGTTGGCATTGCTCAAGTCCAATGCAGGACCGCTGCATACCTGAGCACACCTGAACTTAGAGACGATAATCTGATAGCGGACGTGCACGTACAGACACGAAGCTGGAAATTCCTTTCCCTCGTTCACAAACCTGAGCAGAAAAAAGGGACAGGCCTTTCTTTCATTCTCAGACGTACCGAGGCGTGTCCAACTGTACATCTGCGTGTCTGCGTATTTGTTTAATGTAAATCTGCCTTTCAAAAATCTTCAGTGAGGCAGAACGAAAGCTTAGACTGTGACTGAGAAAGAAAAAAGACACCCTTGCAAAATCACCAATCCACACCCACCCACCTACTACATCTGGGCAATATATAGCTTCAAAAAAAAATATCTTGCGACTCATTGCTCCGAAATGAAGAATTATCATATACATATGGAGAGCAAAATGGTATTCAATAATTTTCATTTATATGTACTACACAGTAATAAACAGCGATACATATAATCTTTAATAAAACATTTAAACATAAAAACGATTTAAAGGGATAGTTACTGTCATCATTTACTTGCCCTCAAGTTGTTCCAAACCTGCATGAGTTTCTTTCTTCTGTTGAACACAAAAGAAAATATTCTCAAGATTGCTGGTAACCAGACAGTTGACGGTAGCCATTGACTTTCATAGTAGGAAAAAAAATACCGTGGAAGTCAATGACTGTCTTGGTGACTCACATTCTTCAAAATATCTTCTGTATGAGTTTCTTTCTTCTGTGGATGTTTTGAAAAATGTCAGTCACCAGACAGTTGACGGTAGCCATTGACTTCCACAGTACTTTTTTATTTTTTTGGGGAGAACTAACCCTTTAGGTGATAATGCAAATGAATCGTCGAATCAGAGTTCCGAATCAATTCATTCGTTTAATGTAAATTAATCAGTTCAAATTGTCCTTTTCTGGGGACTGATTCGGAACTCAGATTCAAGATATGCACAATAATGCCTAAATAAATTGTAAGCAAATCATGAATATCTGTGCCCAAATGTTCACTTCCACCCTCCCAAATCCCCCTTAAATTAAAAAACCAACACTAAACCTAATTTTTCCTATTATAGGAGACGAGTGACTCTGTCTCTCTCTTTCACACACACACACACTAAAACACACAGTAATTATGAAAGTGCCTTGGGTTCTAGAGCCTTGCTCTCTTTAAAGGTTGACCTTTGCCTCAGTTCAATCTGTCGAATAAAACTCAAAGCATCAATCATCCCTCTCAGAGCTCTATCTCTCCTTTTCTCTCTCTTTCTGCCTCTGCTAATGGGTCTCATCCCTCATTCATGAAGACAGACAGGAGCGAGTTGTAACTCACCTCATAAAAGAGACAGATAGCGTGTCATATGCAGAGCATATGCATCATGAGAGAGGAGCAGAAGAGAAACGGCGGAGGGAAAAGGAGGAAAAGAAGCTTTCCTATCCTTTTATCTTCTTTCATCAACATTTCATATTAGCATATTTTGGGGGCGTCGTAAAAAAATGTGTGCGAGACTGTGCGTCTGCGCATTATTCATCATTCAGGACTGCGAGATACACGGTCCGTCTCCACACCCTAGAAATTCTTGGATAGACTTTTGTCTTTTTTTCCGACTTGCATTTTCTTTTGCTCCCCTTCTCTCTCCGTTTACTTCTTTCGTTCTTGTACTCTTCAGTGTCTGGCAGAGCGAGTGTTTTTCTCCATGGAAACCGACATAACAGTCTGCCTAAGCCAAACTCCAGCTCTACAAACAGAACCAAATCAAATCTATCATCCAGTCCTGTTATTCCCCTCTCTCTCTCTCTCTCTCTCTCTCTCTTTCTGTTTTTCACCCTCTTGTTCAGCTCAGCCAGTTCTAAAGGATACAGTTCCGAACACAGACGTCATTCCCAAACTCCTGGGGATCGTTAATATTTGTATGATGAGGTTGCGCATGAAACGAGAGCGTGCGCGAGAAATATAAGGAATATAAAAGATGAAATCACTGACGCCACGCGAGGGTGAAAATTCAGTTTGAACGGTGCGGTTAACCTTCCTGAATGCTAACACAATTTTGAGCGTGCATTCAACCAGAAAACTGGCCCTTTTTGTTTCAAACCCACTTTAAATGACAAAACCCACAAAAATTGATATTTGTCTTGGTTACATAAGCGTTTAGCCCACAGATGGAAAAGATGACGGATGTCAAGAGGTACTACATTTCCAAAGGCTTTCCCAATGAAACATATTGTTCTTTCTGGATGTGACAGACGCATTTGATGGCTGAATTTAAAAAGGGTCAAGTCTTTTTGCATATAGACATTGCCTATATGCAAAAGTCTGCATGCAGACAAGGTAGAGTGTATTTATCAGTCCTTAGCAGTGTGTTGAGTGTTTGAGGCAACGTTCAGTCCATAGACTACAAGGTAAAAGGTCAGGCACCGTTAAGAAGCTTAAAAATACCAATACAGCCAATTGACTCACTGGCTTCTTCATATTAACTTCCGCATGCTAAGAGATTTGCGAGCGTGTGTGTGAGATTTCTAACCGCCGTATTACTGGTCCAAGTCCACAGCTACATTACAAAACAGCATTTCGTAAATAGTGTTGCTTTTCTCGCCATTCTCTGTGCCATCTCGTTTCGTCTGAAATGTGTGGAAATGACAGACAAGGTAGTATCGTTACTGTAGGCACGATCTCTCCCATTCGTTCTGATTCAGAAGTGCTTCTCAAAGTGACACAATCACAACTTTTCAATGACAGAAAGGATTACTGCAACTTAAACTGCCATTCACAATCATGCATAAGGAAAGCATTTGAGGGGAAAAAGAAGCTTTGCATAATTTTCCACATTGACTCAAGAGTGCGTTCCTTGGCTTGGCTGAGGCTTCCGCTTTTATATTTCCCCAGTCAGCCTGTGATGCAGTTTGTGCTCAGTAAAATCCTGAGTGAGAAAAATCGGAAGAAGGCAGCTAGCTCTCAGCGAAGAGAAGGAGAGAGAGAAGGGGGAAGTTACAGCGGGGTTGGGGCTGTATGGATGAGGAGTAGGATGTAGCAGCATGAGTTGGCAAGACCCAGGATTTTCCACTGACATGCCTCCCCTAAGGTTCCCCTGTCTCTTCCACTCTCGGACACTCTCATATCCTCACTTTCTCCCTTCCTCTGAGTGGGACAGTGTTCGTGGTCTCCGAGCAAGCGAGAGGGGCGTGTTTCCTGCTGTTCTCATCGCCTGTATCTTGGCGCAGAGAGAGAGCGTTTTCCACACCAGGAAAAGAGATGGTGGAAAGGAACAGAGAGGTGGGGAGGTGGGGAGGTTGAAATAAAATAAAGCACAAAATGGAAGGAAGTTGCAATTCAACTCGTCTTAAGCGGGCCTGTTTACGAGACAATAACTTTCGATTTACCTCGATGTAGTTTCAATAAGTTATTTTTACATTATTACATCTTTTGATTTCCTGTGACTGTACACGCAAAAAAATCTAACTAACCATAACCAGAATCTGCAGATTGAATTTGATCTTAATAAAGATTGGTAGCTGAAAGCATGGCCGAATGTCAATCGTGCTCCGATTCAGTCTGCCTTCATAGTACAAGTTATCTTTGCAATTTAAAGCATTCAAACATACTCATTTTCACCTGCAGGGCTGCATTTCAATAACCTTGTTCGACAGGATGTTTTGGTCTCTGTGGTGTGTACATCCGAAAATGTCAAAAGAACGAAACAATATTACTAAAACGAAATACTACAATAGTATACAAAGAACACTAAAATAACACTGCAACTAAACTTAAAAACCACAACGTTTACAGACCCATTTGAGAAATCACATTCATATGTAGTCTGAAACCTGATTTTCAATGTAACCGGTCTAGTCAAAGACAGAAACCAAATTTCCTGATAACATCGCTATTAAAAATATATACTAAGTATACAGAACAAACAAATCAGGTTTCATCACTTACAAAATGAGCGGACAGTCAGTGCTAAAGATCGGGTTTGAAATCCAAATCTGATTTATGTGCAGTGTGAACAAAGCCCAAGAGTCTATCCCAGCAAAAGCAAACAAATGAGCACACTGCTGCTGAAGTGAACCAGCCAAAGCAGTGCCCTACATGACCACATGCTATAATGCAAAAGATTGCCTGAGCCCTGATGGCAGACATCATAATCTCTCAAGGCATTGGCTGGAGCGTTCTTATGCCAGCAGTTCTCTGAACAGCAGTTGGGCAGCTGTGAGCGTTTTAGGGGGAAGATTTGCACCAGGTTTCAACCATAAACAATGAGCTCATTCTTTTGCATCTGCTCCCAAAGACGCCACTCACTCAGCCTGAACTCGTGCTAGAGCTCTACACACCAAGGCCGTTCTCAATTTTAATGCTTTGTTTTGATATTATACATTATTTAACACCTTTCAATCATACGCCAGCATTGGAATAATGATTTGATGTGCGTAAAATAGTTTTGCATAATTAACGACTCGTTTGTTTGTACACTCATTCCTGTTTTTATTTTTCCATCCATTCACTTACATCACATCAAACTTTCTTCTGGGACAAACTGGCCCGAGATCAGCAGAAAAAGGGAAACATACATCAACACCCAATGTGGAAGCGAGAGAAACATCAAGCCATTTTGTCTAAGCCATTTCCTGTTTAAAGTAGGATGTGAAAGGATAAGAGCCTGTAAAGCTTTCCTGATGGGTTCTTTACTCTTTAACAGAGTCGCCTCTCTCTTGTTTTTTTTTTTTTGTTTTTTTTACAAGTTCTCTCTCTGTAAACAGCATTTCAATTAACTTGGCCTTCATTTTAAAGGGATGTTTTCTGACTTTGTTACTTAACAAACTGGAGGTATGTGGCAAGGGGAAAAAAACTGTTTGATAAAATTGACATTAAGCAAAAAGAACCTTTCAAAATGTACTTCAAACACCAAAAAAAAAAAAAAAAAAAAAAATTAAAAAGTATTTTTAATTATATTTAGATAGATATTTAGATAAAATATCAAATATGCAAATATATCTACATTACAATAATATATTATTAAAAAATATATCTCATTTTTCCCATATGAGTTTTCAAAACATTTTTGTACCATTATAATAAGCATGCTATGAGAAAGCTCAAATCAGAAAGTTAATAAATGCAATAAAGTTAAATGTGCTTACTTAATTTGGGCCATTGACATACAAGGTTGAGTATTTTCTTGCTTTGCATGTGTGTGTGTGTGTGTGTGTGCGTGTGTGCGTGTGTGCGTGTGTATACATCCCCATGCCAGGGGAGGTGCAGGGGGTCACAATGTGTTGTGACTGCTGAGGAGGAGGACAGTGCGTTTGTGTGTGTCGGAGAGAGCAAATGCCAGCCATGCTGTGGGGGGTCTCTGCGCATTTTGACTGCAGTGCAAGGACAGACAGATGAGCAGGTGGCGCTCAGGTGGGGGTGAGTGTGGGGTGTGGGGGATTGTGGGTAATGCCAGACTTCTCTGCCCTTTACGCTCCACATGTCTTCATACTGCACATGCTTCAAACAAGCGCACCCCTCCCCACCAGTTACTGTGTATCTGTGTTTTTCAGCGCCAACAACACGTGTGTTTAAAGTCTTTTTTTATCATACATTTTACAGTCTGAGCTGGGTTGAGCAGTCAAATGCACCACTGAAGCTCTGTGCAATTCAAAAAAGCTCAGATGGTATATGAACGGCCCCTCACACGCTATCAGATCTGTTTAGCAGTCAGCAGGGTCAGTACGCCCAAAATCGTTGTGTATGTGTGTACGCATGCATGACAAAACAGCTCCTGACAACAGTCATTTCTCTGTGGAGTCCCTGAATAAACACTGAGCAATCAGCTCTAATTATCTCATTGGACACATGCTCAAGACAACAACTCACAACAGTCAATGTGCACTTGAGAGTGATGACAGAGCTGTTCCGTCAACAAGTTACTTAATGGAGGTTGTTTATTCAATGAACGATGGCATGGTGGATTATGCGAAAGGTAACAAGGATCTGTTAGAAATCATAATGATGAAATAGTTTTAAAACTAGGCCTAGAGCCCCGACACTGTGACACTGGCACAAGGGTGGGTGGGAGTAAGTTTGTGTGGATGGGTTTAGACAAATGTCCCCAGACATTTAGAAAATGTCAAAAAAGTCAAATGAATAAATAAATGAATAATAATAATGATAATAATAAAATAAAAACTAAATCATTTAAAAAAATATATTATAATATATTAAATTATAATCATAAACATTAGTATGTCTGAAATACCGAGAAATGGAAGACGGAAAAGAGGGAAGAAAGTCTGCATGTTGTATCAGCAATATTGGCTTCACGCAGCTGTGAACACAACTTCATTAAAACAGACTCGATCTCATGTGAAATATTAAAATAGAGTGTTTCAAATAATGTAAAATTGTCTTTTTCCTGTCAAATTTTCACTCTATGCTATTTGCATGCAAGGTCATTGAAAAAAAGGGCATGGAACTAAGCCAACATTACCTCTCCGTCTCTCTCTCTCTCACACACACACACACACACACACACACACAGGAAGTCAATAAGTTTCAGCAGTCTAGCCAGAAGGCTACAGGCCCAGACTACAGATGTTCCATCTTCTCTTTCTCTCTCTGCAGAGTTACTGCAGACAAGCCTGTTTTGGCTCTTAAAGTGACAGGCACAGCTTTTCTGGTCTCAGTTCACTTCAGTTATGGTCGCCACTAACCAGGAACACAGAGCGCCATTCTTCTCTCCCTCTTTTTCTCCCTCGTTTCCCCACATTCCTCTCTCTCTTTAAACAGAATGACTGGCCGGAGAGGATATAAGGCTGACGAGAGCTGGGCAGAAAAACTGTAGGTCTTTCAGGTGACGCTATCACAGAAGCCAAGAAGGCTTGTAAAGTTCCGCTATAAAGATGAAATCACAGCAGCAAGGCTTTCTTTATGAGAAAAGAAGGACAGTGAGATCTTTTTTCTCTAAAAGGTTTAAATGCTTTCTCCAATACCAAATTAACAATGTTCCAAAATATTTGTTTATTTCAATATTATTTATATACTATTAGAATATTTATTAATATTTTGAATTAACTTGCATTTTTATATTTTAAATTTAAATTTTAACATTTGTTTTAGTAATTTTGTTAATCAATAATCGGAGAATCGTCATCCATCTATCTAGCTATCTATCTATCTATCAATCTATCTATCTATACATATATATATATATATATATATATATATAGATTAAATATATACACACACACACACATATACATACATATATATATATATATATATATATGTGTGTGTGTGTGTATATATTTATATAATTCATCTATATTTTATCCATATTTTATTTTATTTCCGTTATATATATAATGTTTGGAGCGGATGTCATGAATGTGAGTAGACCCGGAAGATTTTAAAATGAGTGGCTCATTCATAAATCAATAAGATCTTACCTTCATGCTGTGGAAATACAAACAATAAGACAACGAGGGGCGGAGCTACATAAGGTCTAGAGATAGATGAAATCGAAGTGAAAGAATGAGATGAACATTATCAGTGCCAGGACTCAAACCCAAATTGAACCCAAATACACTACAAGGCCACTGCTCGAACAAACACCTCAACTTTAAAGGCAAAAAATAAATGAATAAAACAAATAAATAAGATCAAGTTCAAAGCACTTGTTAACCAGTGCAGCCTTGAATGACATCTATGATTAGAGCATCGTTGCATACATCACTGTTGAAAGTGCAAAACTATACGAGGTGTCTGTTGAAAACCGTCCCCACAGCTGAATCGGCGGTGTCTCGTTCTGCAGAAGCAGACGCTGCTCTCCGCAGCCAGACACTAGCATGCGTCTCGCTGAGCTGTGCTGAGACTGTCAGCATTAGTCCTTCCTGTCCTTCGCTCTGATCTACCTGCTCAGTATGCACACTTGCATCTCTCTCACTCGCTCGCTCTTTCAGGCTTTTTTCCTGCTCGCTGAGTGAAAAGTGGAGCCTCGTGCCAGCCAGGAGAGGAAGCCATTAAAGTTTAATGAGAGCTGAGAGATACAGAAACCCGCAAGGGTGTGCCTACCACCTCCACACACACACACACACACACTCCTCCACAAACTACCGTCAGCTCTTTTTTTATTCCTTGACATTCCTCGCATCACCATCACAACAGAAGTCAGATTCACTGTACACTTGCTGAATGGTGATGAAGGGAGAAAAAGTCAAGAATGGAGAGAAAGCGATTGTGTGATTTTGTAGTAAGAGAGTTGTGTGGCTCTTCCTGACCTACATGATTTAGCCCCACACATTAAGCCCAGAAACTTTCAAGGGGAAATAGATTTACTGAACGAAGAGTGGCCTTATCAGATGTCCACTTAGCAGTATGTTCATCCATCGTTTATGTTTTTGCCCTGCTTTTTGATGAAAATGCTCAGCAGAATGATTTTTGAAGGCATGTGATACTGTGCACTCAAAGATACTAACTTCCCTTTGAATTCTGCCCTTTGTGAAACTTACAAAACAATTTGACCTTAAAAGGAATGTACAGGTTCAAGCTAAGCTATATCAACAGCATTTATGGCATATAATTTATTAACAGAGAAAATCATTTTGGGTCATCCCTCAATTTCATTTTTTAATTAAAAAAAAAAAAAAAAAACAAATCACAATTCTAACATACCATGGAAGTATACCAGCGTTCCAGAGAATTAAAAAAGGCAAAATATGATGTATTTCCTTAAATATTACATTCAATATATATATTTTTTATTTAAGTTATTGTAATAAATAATATTACATTTTTTTGAACATTTAAATAAAACTATTATATCAAATGTTAATGTAGTAGTAGTAATAATCATCATTATTAATTATTCTTATTAATTAATAATCACTATTATTAATTCATCATCATCATCATCATCATCATCATCATCATTTACATTTGCCTCAGCAATTCTTGTGTTGTCAAAAATTGACTAAAAAAAAAAGTGAAAGCACAATTTAATTATTTTCTGTGGTAATTCACATCAAGACGCAAATGCTGACGACAGCGCTTAACTTGAACTCAGAAAATTCCTTTAAAACATATTTTCTTACAGTCACCCAATGGTTTGGTTTCCCGACAAAGAATTAAAAGACCAAAACCACGGGGAGGTGTACAGCTGTGTACCTTTTTGATAGGGCTGTGTGTTGTGTTAGAGTTGGGTGGTAAACCTTCTCGGTCGCGGCAGCAGTCAGTGTGGTGTGTGTCTCGGTCTGTCTTAAAGCCACGCTAGCCTACGCTACAGTTTCACTACATTTTCTACGTTTGTGTGTGTGTGAGTGCATGTGCGTGCACGTGTATGTGCACTGCAAAAGCCGCTACCGCAAAACCATTTTACCCATATCCTCTCTAGCTTAGGTTTAATACGAACTACATCTCCATAGTACTAACTTACCCGATAGTGTATATCAGAAAAAAACGACTGACACTTACCTAGAAATCGTAGAGAGCAGGTCCAGAAACATGAAAAAGAAATAGAAAAAGAGAAAGTCAGCAAGTTAGTTAGTTCAAGATAGCACAACGCACCAAATTGCAAAACACATACAATTTCACTTATTCTGTGCATGTTTTATGGAAAAAAAACAGTATCTCTGAAGTTCAAGGGAAGGAAGACAGCCTGAAGCCTGACTCTGTTAAGCATGTACATTTTAGTTCACAATAAAAAAAGAAAACAAATTCCGCCCACACAAAACCACAAGGCTGCGTACTGCCACATAAACACACGCAAAACACACAGAGCTTGTGAAAAGGAAGACCTCTGCAAGTCTTTTTGCACCTATTTGCTGATCTCGCTCGATCTTTCTCTCTCTTTGTCACTCCCTCTCTGTTTTCTCTAACCTCCGTGTAAGTGGTGGAGGGCAATGCAGTGGAGCTCATTAGAGGTAGTTATAGCTTAGAGAATTTCAGCCCATAAACCCGCCGTCTGTTCCCCCCTCTGCCTCAGAAAACCACCAATTACACACAGACACACACACACTTTTTCGAAGATTTGTTGCACACAAAGACTCAAAATGGCACACAGCTCGTCTTATGGAGATTTTTTTGAAAGCCATATTTTATTAGTAATTTCATGTCTCAATATCCTATTTCCAGTTCTACAAATCCACAGAAGACCATAATTGAATTGTGGTCTTCTGCTAGGCTAAGCTAGTTAGCCGCACGAGTGATGTGTAGTCTATAATGTGGTCAGATAAGCGCAAAAATAGCACTGATAGCAAAACCACTTTAGTAATCTACAAAGCGCAAAACAAAACCTTGCCTAACTAAGCCGTTCGTTGAGCGAGCGGGCACGTTTTATTTGCGCAGAAGGCAAATTCTGGGCTAATTCTAACGCTAAGCTAACAAGAACCTCATGGCTTGAGTGGAGCTCAAGTGGGACCTTTTGCTTTACAAATAGACACACTTGCATGTTCACATAAGAAATGCATGCGCACACACTCTTGTTCAGCTAATGAGGTGAAGCCTTAGCAAATCTGTTTGCTTTTCTCACCTCACCCCCTCATTACGGCCTACTTCAGACACCCACAAATGATCATCATTCACCGTTATTCAACAGAAAGAGTGAGAGAAAAGGAGAAGAAATGGAAAAATGGGAGAATGAGAAAAAGTGTGCAAGCCCCTAAATGAAAGCTAGCTTCTTTTGTGTGACTTTTGGCAAAGAAACTATTTAAATTTTTAAAGCAAAAATCACAATTGCAAAAAACGTACAATAGAAGCTTAAAAGCCAACATGTCGTTCAGTAAACCTGCCAACCCTGTTAATATATTTTAAACTACAGTTTTTGACACCACCAACCTCCAAATATTGTGATACCCTCAAAAAATTACTATATTTACTTTTATTATTACATTAAACAAAACTTTTATTCAATTAAACTTATATTAATAATAATAATAAAATGATATTTTACAGGTTTTTTTTTTACTAATTCTAAGGTACTTCGCAGTTAATTCCTCATCATGCTGGTGGAGGCTCAATCCTTACAAATTGAAATGGGTCACTGAAGAATTATAGCGTATCAATTTTTATGTTACGTCCTCAGTTGACAGAGATGTTTGCTTTGGTAGCCAGGAAAGAAACGCATTACCGTCTTTGAGGGATAAACTGTGAATATCTCCTGACGGATGGGGCGCAGACAGATCAGCTGAAATTTTAAGGTGGATGATTCTCTTCAAAGACGCCACTTTCTCATGGAGATTAATCACTTAAGAAGATTGTCTTCCCCTCTTTTTCAATACCGATGCTGTTAACAGGATTGCTTTGGCTAATGTTCCTTATTTAACATAACCCAGACTGACTGAAAAGTGGTACTTTTCATCTGAAAAGGGACAAAGAGTGAGAGATGATAGTTCTTGACTTCTTTTTCTTTTTCACTTTCTTTCCCCTTCTCTTCCCAGTGTTCTTCTTTCTGTTTCTCAGCAGGCTAAGTCGCAATCCAAGAGGTCTTGGTGCTAGCTGGGGGGCTACATGTTCCTTTCTCTTTCTTTGAACTTCTCCTCCCTTTTTTCCTCATAGCTCCAAGACCCTTATCACTATATAAAATGTAGTCCGAATATCCCTGGCGGGACATGTTGCCCGCAAACTCAAGTGGAGATAGGGGGCTTCGCTGTGTTTATCTTTCTTTAACCTTTAAACCCCAGACGCTAACTGTGAACGCCCCGGTTTAGCTAGAGCCCATCTGAGAAAGCGAGCACATTTCCTTTCTCACTACCTTATCGGCCAGGCTGCATCTGAAAGCCCGGTCTGACTCTAGTTCTGTACAAGTACAATGTTCAAAGGGGAGAAAAGACACAAAAATGAGGCGAATAAGAACTGAGAATGGAAAGAGGAATATGCGAGTACATACATTAGGCCCAAAACACTGTTTTCGTGAAGCATCTGCCGAAAGTGTCAACCAACAAAATTCTCACTAGAACTGAGAACAGTTGTCGACACTCTGACTCTTCTCAACTTCTCAAAAGACTTTCTGAAACATGCAAGGCCTTGAGAGGAAGCATTGAATGATTAGCAATTTGTTGCTGTCATTTTTGAGTTTGAAACAACTTTGCAAACAGTCTTTTCAACCACACAGTATCCTTATTTCTGTTACAAATTTTCAAATGATCACAGAGACACTGGGATAAATGTTTATAGTTCGGATATAAACACTGATGTCTATGTAACAATCAAAATAGTCCCCTTTTGAAAGCAACTTTCCGCTGCAAATAATGGCGATAAGTGACCGTTAAAAAATGTATTTGTCATTCAATCATTCATTCAAAAACACTGATTCATCCAGTAATAAAACAAGTATTTATGAGTGATTCATTGAATCATTTATTCAATTGATTCTGTAAAATAATTTCAATGAATTAAACATTATTAAATATACTGCAGCAATTAGCATTTTTAACATTTTATCAATTAAATAATATATACATACTTTGATTACATATATATATTTTCTGATACAGTGTTGAACTGTATTCCACCCAATGGTTGTATGAACTTGAGATGATGGTCATACATTTAGAAAGACCCCCTCACCCTTATTAAGACTACAGGTTAGGCGGCCATGTCACTTTATGGTTGCCAGATGTTATGGAACCTACATTATGCCTGTGAACTAGCCTGAGCCTCTGTTAAGAGTGACCGCTTGACCCTGGTCACATAAACCGGACATTCAAGACCTCAAGGCACCGATAGAGAAAAGACACAGTGGCACAACATTATCATGGAAAAGTTCTTTGACACATAAAAACTGTGTCAAACGACAAAACATGATAAAATGTCTTTGTTTGCATTTTCCATTTGATTGAATTCCTGCACTCTTGACTGATTATCAGGACAGCTGAAGTACTAAAGGTGCCCAAACTTCTTCATCCCTTCATTATAAGCTACCATCCAACCAGTGCAGCTGAGACAGACCCGTGCTTGTTTTGGTAAGGTCGCGAACCCACGACCGTTCCACGTAACGGCTCACACCCGTTTGGGTTTATAACCCTTCACACTGTAAAGTTTAGGAGGGGCAGTCTGGAGCCCTTTTAAGAATAACAGCCAGGCCCTTTAAGTGCTATCTTGAAAAGTGATCAGCAAAGACAAATCAGCTTAATGATGCCAAATGCAGCCTAATGAGTGCGGGCTTGCTAACGGCCCCTGGCCCGGGTCAGTCTCAGGTCAGGTTGAAACACAGGGCGTCAACTACCCTAAAACAGGAACTACAGAGGGAGGGAATGAAAGGTAAAGGGGAAATAGTGCATGGATGGTTGGGAAGAAGAATGAAGGAGAACCAGAAAATCAGAGACTGTCTTCTTTAGAGGTTTTGTGGACCGTCAAAAGGCAAACGATGTTAAAAGAACACAAAAGGAGGTTTGAGATCATTATATATATATATATATATATATAATGATTTTTATATATACATACATACATATACATACATACATACATAAATAATTGTAGTTAAAAACCTAACAAACCTGCACATGTTTAGTATGATTTATAAGCTGTTTTCCTATTGGTCAAATAAACAATATGGTATCCGTATATGTTGCACACCCCCACTAAATACTTCTAAATAATCCTCTACTGATTCTGCAAGAGCAAAGAAATAGAGACTAGCCCGCTAAGCTTATGGAAACACTTCTGCCATATGTTCAAAATATTACGAGAAAATATGGTATGATGTGGTAAAAATTGTGGTAAAGTTTCTGCAATCCCATAATTCACCACGACAAAAGCAGGGCATTCAGTGAAATTGTAACCATAAGCATTTTCACGCTCCTGATAGGGAGGCCTCTCCTCCTTTAGAGAGAAAGAGGGAATTTGAGATTGTTAAAAGCAGGAGAGGAAAGAGGCATCCATTTTGTTTTACAAGATCTTTTTTACTGCAAGCTTTTATTCCCCTCTCTAGTTCTATTACACATCTGGAGAACAGGGAAGTCACCCCCTCCATCTCTGTTTCTCTCGCTCTCTACTGACGTCATCTTCATTCTCTGGGCTGATTAATAGCACATGAGAGTTCAGTTGATGGAGATGGGGGGACTGGAGATGGAGATGTAACCATTTTCCACCGGAAAGCCCACTTATCAGCTAGACTCTATAGCCGACAACTTTTCTTGGCCCTTACAATTGTAGTTAAACAAAAGTATAGCAGTCAAAAATCGCATTTTGACAGCTATACTTTTGTGTAACTACAATTGCACTTTGGAAATTTTTGGAAATTTCTATAATGAATATATTTTTTCTTTATCTAAAAATATATATTCATTATAGAAATGTAAAAAAAAAAAAATTCAATAAAAATGTATAAATATAAATATTAGGATATAATATTAAAATTATAGAGTATTTTGTCTAAATATATTAAAAATAAAACATTAAAATGTAAACGCTAAAATGTAAATAAATACTTTAATATACATGAATAAAAAACGTTATAAAATATATTCTCAAATTGAATTGCTTATCTACAACCCCTAATATGATATTTTAAAATGAAATTTTAGTAGAATGTCTCGTAAAATCTGCAGTTTCTAGCTCTAGTTTCTGCAGTGTGTGAAAGGGTCAGATGCACAGAGGCAATAAAGGCCGCTTTGTTCCCAAGCGAGAACCACTCTCTCTACCTCTGCCATTATCACCAATTAGAGTGTCTGTCCTCATTTTTGTGGGACAGCTCTTGTCTTCTCCTCCCCTCCCTTCGCACATAGACCCATGCGCAGACACCTGCCTGAGGAAAAGCTTCTTCGTCACTGTGTCCTTATGCCCTTCATTACAAAAGAATATGAGTCAGGATCTCATGTTTAAAGGAAATTGAGAAAAAGGGAAAGAAAGAGATACGGAGTTGGAGGCGACTTTGGGACGTTCACGGTTCATAGCTTCAGAGAGTGAGCCGAGGGTTTTGTTATGAGGAGAAACAATCTTAGCCCTGAGGTCCAGCCATTGTGGGGTAAAGATGCTCCTCCATCTTGCCATACACTGTTAATGTGCCACGATTATATTACCATGAGCTCAGATGATGTGATTTGTTTCTCTCAAATCAACGTTTATGGGTATTCTGAATGGCAATCACTTCATATTTTTTGAACCAAAAGTATTCGCTCTGAGAATCTCTTTGCCGGATCTTTAGATGCATGTAACAGCTGGCTAATGCTATTAGATTAGGATATTAAGGTGTGTGAGTTTGTGTGTGTGTGTGTGTGTGTGTGTGTGTGGCATTACATGCTAGCCAGAAAAGCCTGCGTAATGAAACCCAAAAACATCCCTGAATGTTTAACCCATCGCATGCAGACTGAGCTGCCAAAACTATTTTTATGTAATTTGTATGACTCATAAGAACGGAAATAAAACTTTGATAACGCTAAACACGCTAATCTGAGGTGAGCCTCGGGGAGTGTGGGACTTGTTCCAGTGAATAAGAAGCAAATTTTTCTATAGAGAAGGCAGTTAAAAGAGAATAATGTACACTTTGCAGTTGATAAGCCTTTCGTGCCAAGACGAAGTGCTGATTACCTGTTGTTGACGATAATCTGAAAAGCAGCTTTAGGGAGTTTAGAGATGCGGAGAACCAGCTGCTGCTGTGACCTGGAGAAAGGTCTCTCTGACTGGAGGTGATATCACGGCTAGGCCACAACTGAGATGGATTAGATAGAAGGATTGATTAAACCTATTGATTATCTAATCTTCTACTGATTGTAATTTTAACTCGTTTGCGAGATCGACCCCTCCTCTGAGAACAAACACCCCTTACGTGATTCGTGGTGTTGTAGAGAGCCTGGCTGCATCTAGATTTGCATACAATCTGTCCTAAATATTATGCAAATTAGGATTGGTTCTTCCAAAGCATAGTAGGTTAAAATAACTAGCCTACACTAAAGGAGCCCAGATTGTGTGCTATTTAGAGTGGGTATTCAAAGTGTAAATGCATGCATTGGTGTAATATTACCCATAATCTTTCGCCATGGAAGAGAAGTGGTTTGTGTTGTCAAGACGAAATTTGATGCCGTTGTTGTGCATCTTGTTCTAAGTATTCAAAATAGCTTTTCTTGACCAGTTAGTGCTGCGCTAAGCTAATAGGCTGGACTGTTAGCTTGCTAACATAAGGCTAAGTGAAAGGACAAAGAAAGAGAAATGTTTTAGCTCTGGTAACATCATGTGATTTCAAATTTAATCATCCAGACTCTTTGGAAATACGTGCTTGGGGCAACATTTCAGCAAATTGATATTACATTGCTTCTTACACATTACGTGACACTTTCAAAGTGAAAAAAGCGAGTTCAGTTTTATCCAAAACACATCCGAGCGACACAAGTGCAAGTGCTGTATCAAGTGCGCTACCGACCAAGTTTACTACATTAGAAAAGTCATATGGAGCTGATTATGAGATGCAAATATCAAAATGTATTAGTTTACAAATCATTTACTATGGTAAATCTTGATCATTTAGTTTTTTTAAGCAGTAGCATAGTATTATTAGGAAGGAACCGTGCAAAATTAAGCCTTTATTAATCGCTATTCTGTCCCTGTAATCATAATTTGTGTGAAAAGGAATAAAAGTTATCGTTTTACTGCCTCGTTTAGTGTTCATTTCAGGAGGAAACTGCAGTGAATTGTTTGTATAGGTGAGTTTTTGGAGTTATGCAAAAATGTAGGTAAATGCATGTTTTCTCAATGATCCTGCTTTGAATTTAAAAGACATTTTAATGACTAACAACCAGACAGAATAAAATAAAGTGGCTGCTGTAAAAATAGAGCCAGAATTCCTTAACTCTCCCACGACGCGAGCAGCCACACAGGCACAAACATCACCACAGAGGCCAAAGGTGCTTTGCTAGCAGAGCGATAAGCTAAGACTAGCGGTGAGGGCCTCTTTCTGAAGCTGAAGGAAACTGTTTTGGCCCTATCTCAATGACAACAGAGGCCTCTCCTCTTCCCCCTCCCAGACCTTCATCTCTCATCTTGTCCCTCAGAAGAGATCTCTCGCTAGCTGATACGGTGAGGCGTGCTGTATAACGCAGGCTAATATCACACTGGTGAAGGTACTTGGAAGAGGAGAAATGAGCCCTCCCTGTTCAAAACTGGCATGAGTTAAGAAGTAAGGGCAGAGAAAAGAAGACTAAAAGGGTAAATGAGCCAGAGAGAGAGAGAGAGACAAAGAATGGAGGGATTAAAAGAAAGAGAGTTGAGTAATTAGGAGTGACAAGCCAGTGGTGGTGTGTCAGGCCTTCAAACAACAGGGTTGAGTGAGTAGTATATGGAAAGAAATGAGGGAGAGAGAGAAACAAAAGAAAGGGGGTTGAGCTTTACTTCTGAAACCGTCGATGTTCAGGAAAAAAGGGAAAAAATATCTTCAGAGATTGCCAAGAGAGAGCAGCCTTTAGAGGTGACCTGTGATCAAAGCCACCAGTGCATCCCAGAACCCTCCTGTTGGGAATAACCTAACACTCTTTTTCTCTCCTCCTCGGATGCAGCGTAATCTCACCACATCTGCCTAAAAATATCGCAGATAATATCAGTCTTTAAAAGGTCCTGGATCTGCCCTCTACGGGGCCATCCTACCCAAGAAGAGTAAATGCAGCCATGCGTAAAAGCATTACGCTAAACTATGAACGGCGACTCTGCATGGCACTGCAGAGCCTGTCAGGCGCACTGTTATGCAGTCTGATCCATAAGAGAGCGAGAGAGAGTTCGCCACACTTAGCTGAATCAGGTCACACACTAGCAAGCACACAGATGCAGACTCAAAACTCCACCTATGCACAGACACACGCATACATTAATAGATGACACTTTCACTCTTAAACACTAACTAACCTTGAAAAAAAATCTGAATATGCACATTCTTAAAACCCTTTGAGAATTGTTTGCGTCTTATTCTAAAAATATAATGCCACACATATAACACAATAAAAGACAGGACTTCAAAAAAAATCAAGAGAATATACATATATTTAAAAAAAATATATATATAGATATATATTGTGTTCTATTTTTTAGAATAAGATGCAAAAACATTTCTGACTTCCTTTTTGATATTTTGTTTTGATAATGATTTCTTGATCAAAATGTGTTTTCCAGCATGTATTCTCTTTGCTTATTTTTTTAATTGTCACAATGCAAAAATAAATCATAAAGATAACATTGTGGATATCTTTGTGATTTACTTTTGGATTGTGACAATTAAAAAACAATAAGCTAAGAAAACACATCACAGGACAAAATATTAATGGTCTTATAATGATCAAGAAATAATAACCAAAACAAAATATCAAAAAGGAAATCAGACACTAATCACACGTCCATTGCAATAAATAAATAAGACTTCTAATTTATGACTTTTATTACTTACCCAGCTAGCTCAGATCACCTGATAAAATGCTAATACCCTGCAGCGTACTATACACCCTGAACTTTGGTCTGGCTCCACTGCTTCACTTCTGTAATTAAAGAACTTGGGACGCTATGAAATCTCACTCCAGCATGATGGACAGTTGACCCACGGCATCAGGATTGGCTTTCACGGAACGACCGGCTAGCCGTCTTGAGTGTGAGAGACCATTACACACATGCGGTTTACATGTCTGCATGGCTGCACGGTGGAACTGTAATGTTACCTTACAGGGTTACACATGCCTACGTAACCCCATGCTGTAATGGCTAGTGTCATTTTTAGCATTGGCTAGAGTAGTAAAAGGTCAAAGGGTCCAAATTTAAATAAATAAATCTAACAGGAAAGAAGTGAATTAATAGACAACCAAATCTTATATCATTGCATTGATCATTTAATCGAGAAAATGCTCATTTCCTGTCGAATGGATGCAGCATGAAAACATTGAGTTGGGCAACCCCCCTCAGTAATGCAATTATTCTCTACATGAGCACACTAGCAAAGCCCCATTTACCACTGCATGTCTGCAGCAGGGTAGAAGTGTGTGAGTGTGCGTTTCCAGCCCACCAGCTAGGAAGCAGTCAGTGGGACTCTTATTTGGCACAGGAAGTGCAGATTTTCTTAGCAACCACATTAACTCTCCTGTCACTGAGGAATTTGGAATTATACCTCTTTAGTGATGGCCAGGCGTGCACGGGCAGGAACATTACACACACAGATGCGCGTTTTCCTGATATTTGAACTCACAGAGGAAATACCACTCCTGAGACGCTCAACAGGAAAAGGTCTGAGCGCCGCTGTGCACAAACCTGGTACCTTCCCTACAGTAAATTCAATTCATGTGCCAATCTGGATTGTATTTTTATTTACACTCTTAAAAATTAAGGTTCTTTATTGGCATCTTTGGTTCAATGAAGAACTTTTAACATCATAGGAGAGGCTTTTTAGAGTGGAAAAGGTTTTTTCACCATTAAAATGCTCTTCACACTAAAAAAAAAAAAAAAAAAAAAAAAGGTTCTTTTTAGAACTCATCATTGAAGGACTTTTTGCGGAACCGAAAATGATTCTTCAATGCCATTGACATATACACAGACAGCCAATCAAAGCTCATACTGAATCCAATTTCAAAGCCGCTCGACCATGAGAACGTCGCTCTGTAGCTCCCACAGCCAATCTATGGGGTCTTTGACTGCAATCGACTGATAGCTTGACTCTGATAGATTGTTTCTATCGCGAGCCGGAGGAGATTAACGAGAGAGAGACAGGAAGTCGAGCCAGTTCCACTCAACAGAAGCTGAAGAGGCCGGCCGATATGTTATCGAAAACTAAATAAACATTTATCAGCGTGCATGCTCTGCTCGGCCCAATCACTTCCCTGTCTCCGCGTCTGGGGCCCCAACTCAGGTTTCAAAGTTCAGCCGCACAATTTACTCACCAAACAAATCCTGAACTCGGTTGCTATAAAATATGAGTACGAACGAACGGCTGTGATCATTCTCGGTCAATCTGCCGTCAATCACGCACAATGAGCCGGTGCGCGGTGGGGTTCGGTCGCTATCATTTGTCGGTTTTCACACAATGATTTCACAAGAGAGATCACCTTTGGCTGAGAGGATTGCTTGTTTACACAAGCGTCAATGTGAAATTAAACACTTTTCATGTGGGCTTTTTCTTCGCCTGAGCTTTTGAAACGAGAACGAAGAAAAACACAAGCGCACTCCTTTTACTGAATGAGTTTGCTCTACAATCTGCTCTATTGATTCCTTTCAAGTTGGTTAACAGTGTCGAAATGTTCGAACAACTGGCTCCTGAGCAAATTCAACAGTTCCTGCTTGGTGAGGGGTTTTGTGGATGGCGAATTGTTGCGCTTGTTGGTGCTGCTGATGTTGTTTGGCAGCTCTTGTCTTTCGGAGAGGACAGTACAAAGGAGCTTTGATTGGAGTGTGTGTTTGTACGAGTTGTGCTGACATCTGTGTGTCTGTGTGTGTATGTGTGCGCCCATGAGTCTCAGAGTGGTGTTGGCCTCACTGAACGCTCAGCAGGTTGACTAGAACATGCTGGCTCTTTCCCTCAAAGCCGCCAGCATTCTGTTCCAAATGAGTTCAGCTCGGGGAGAGCCTTCGCTCTGGGGCACAATCACAAGGCTTACTGTTACAGGCATAAAAGAGGGGTGAGGGGGATGGGACCTGTGAATGGGGACAGGAGAGATCCATCCGGAATGAGAATTAGGGACAGAGATGAAAAGAGGAAGTGATCGATAATATTTTATTTACCATGACTTGTTTCTAAAATTTTGCTTCAGAGGTTAGCTTCGGGCTCTGAGAAGCAAAATTCATAATTAAAGAATTTACACTTTAAATTCACCTCTATCTTCCCATCTATCTACCTACCACTCAACCCACCTACCTATATTTTCATCTGTCTGTTTGTAAGGCCAATAAACATTTAAACCTTAAGGATTTTTTAACTTTTTTTCAAAGCTTTAAAACAATACTTTGTCCGGGTATTACTCAGCAGCCTTTAGACCAGTGCCAAATTAGCCTGCAATGACAACATTCAAGTTCCCTGTTTCAGGTCACTGTGTAGTTCATCTAGAGCAAGTTCTGACAAACTGAGTAGACCTTAGGTAAATGGAGAGCCCCAGGAAGTGGAAGAACTGGCTGAGACCCAGCGAGAGCGAGTACACCCAGGCAGAGGAGCGATCTGGGCCTCCTCAGGAGACAGTTTGAACAGCAGAAAAGAGACGGGTCTGATTTCATCTGATAAGCAGGCAGAGCTGGAATAAGGTCCCTGCACAGGGGACGCAGAGAGTGTGTGTTCTTTTGTCATTGCTGCCAAAAACTACACACTCAAGAATAGAACCTGCTGGCTTAGATCCTCCCTTTTACTTTCCTTCTCGCTGTCTTTTAGACTCACTCACTGACTCTATCTGTCTGTCTATCTATCTATCCATCTATCCATCCATCCATCCATCCATCCATCCTTAGGGTTTCCAGACTCTATATTAACAAACTTTACTTTTCTATTTAATTTCAGGAATTGGAATTTAAAAACGCATTCTTAATTCAGTTATAAATGGCGCACTAGCCGTTATGGAACAAAAGTGTAAGTTATAAGCCATTTCATAAGATGGAGAAAATGGCAGCACTGTGGCTGCAGTTTTATTCACCAAAATTCTGAGCTGCAGCCTATTATTGTGGGCAAGTGAGACAGAAGTCTGTGTCAATGGAGAGCTGTTGTGTCTTTAAGCAAGGACAGAGGTTGAGCTGTTTTGTCTCTGTGTCTGAGCGGAGGTAAGAATACACGATCTCTCTCTCACACACACACACACACACACACACACACACACTGTCAAAATGCCTTCACATACGATGTCTAAGAAGATGGCATCAAATTCAGGAAGCCCAGTGTAACATCAGAATGTGCTTCCTGTAGCAATCAATAGATCTCAGGGCCATACACCCCCACACATGCACAGACTTTAACAAGGGCGTGAGTGGATAAACAAATTGCCCTTGCACTTTAATCAGACTTGGAGGGAAACAACAAGCCTTTTGAAAAATTTATGTAATTGTTGCTTGAAGAACGGCTTTGCCATTTCACTCTAGTTTTGCTTTAAAAGCCACTCTGCGATCGACCAACCACTTAAGCTTTGCCAAAGCCAAATCGCAGTCAAACTGAAATATTACCAGCTCTAAAAGACACCTCATCTATATATCTTTGATAGCTATCATATTAATGGTCATTATAAAGTATACAGTGTTTAAATATGCTCGTACTTTGAATACAAATGCTTTTGAAGTGTTGGCCAGGTCCGTGTGAAATCGTTCAAGAGATCCATTGAGTCGTAGATCGATGCAGCTCCACACGGCCGTAGAGAGACAGCATTGAAGCTGATGCTAATTGAGACAGAAGTGAATTGATAAGGCCTGGGCTGCATAATAAGCTCGCTTGAAGCTAACACAGGCTAATGTTTCCATTAGCGTCCGTGAAAAGATGGATGGAGCAATAGATGGTGATATGGAAGGCAGAGTGAGCAAGACGGATGAGACCTGGAGACACCATTTACCGCATCCGACACTTCTGGACAGAATTGCATGGAATAAACTTTTAAACTATAGACAGTTTCTTATTTGTGTTTTCAGTGTTTGCCAATTTATCTGATTTTAGATCATGTCAACTACCACTGAAAATAATTCAGACAAACAATAAATAAAAAAAAATCTCAGAACATGCACTTAAATTCAATTTGAATTGAGGTAGCAAACAGGAAGTGGAATTGCGATTCAAATTTGAATTTTAGGAAGTAGAATTCAATTAAAATTCAAAGGAAGTACAACTATTTTCCTGTCATTCCAATTCAAATTTTAAAATTTGAATTTTGCACAACCTGGTTTCATAACAAAAATGATTGGCTCTCCAATGGAGTGTGAAAATACGGTTTAAAGAAACAAAAGGTCTCTGAGGCTGTGTTAATATTTGGAGAAGCATGATTGTTGGGTTCCATCCATGCAAATAAGTCCAATTAATTCAGTACTAGTGCAGTTGCATATTGTATAGTCTTGACCTGAGTATTTAAAAGCACAATGTTGTTGGCAAAGAGCTGCAGTAAACAGCAACCACCTTGACCTACTGATAGGACAGATTATTAGAAGCCAAGGTAAAGAGATAATTAAACAGACTGATAGGCCTAATAGTGAGATAAAGGTCAAAGTGAAGAGAGAAAAAGAGAGTGGGACGATACATCAACCCAGTACTACAAAAGTCCGCACAGAGCAAATGTAAATAGTAGTAACCTGTAATTAGATCCCTCTACTGGTGCGATTTATTTCAGACTTTGTACTTCATCGAGACAGTCTTATAGAGAGCAAACAATGAAGTATTGTCAGATATAGGATGCCCCTTTAAAAACCGGGCAGGCTAGTTGGAGGGTACAATTATCTTCAATTTCCTCCAAAAAAAAAAAGAGCTGGCAGAGATTGTGTTCGGCTTTCTCTCCGATTCCATGTCTGTGTGTGCTCGTGTTTGCATGTGAGCGTGTGTGACAGACCTTTTCAGAACAAGATTACATGTGTGGGCAGGCGAGGAGTGGTTTCAGACAGTAAATCAATGGATTCCTCTGTAGTAGTGTTGTAGAACGTCTACAGGTTAGCACAGAGCGCAGGGGGAGCCATGCGGCTTTAACCTGAGCCTTTACCTCCTTTTGCGGGCACACACACACATACACAGCTCTGGTTTCACACACATTGTTTTATTTAGCATGTCCGTTGTCAGCTCATTTGGAGGAGTGGTACTGGGTTGGAATAGTATTAATTGCGAGGGATCTATGACCTACGATCACTAACCTGAGGCACCACACTAGCCCGGATGCTAATGGTATTAAATGCCACTGTTTCCAACACTTTTAATTCACCTGGAGTAAGCCGAGAACACATACACACACACACACACACACACACACACATTCGTCTATAAACATACATACATGCTCCTCAACCCCTAAACCTCATGGGCTTTCTGAACAACTTTTGAATGGTTAAGACGTGCATTCGTCCAGTCACTTCTCAGGGAGACTTCCTCTACTCAAGTCAAATAAAATTATTACATTACAACCAAAAAAGAAATGTAGGGCCAAGCCAGACTTGATTTTGTTCATAAGGACGTGGCTAAAACAATGCCTAAATAGCTATTTAATAAATATTTTGACGAAACAGATATTGGTAGTACTTTATTTTACAGTCCTTTTTCCCGTGTACATACTATGTACTTATTATAGTAATTAACTTGGTACTAACCCTGAACCTACACCTAAACCTAACCTTAACCCATGTAGTTACCTTATATTACCCAGTAGTTTCTTAGTTAAGTACACTGTGTGTCCCAAGTAAGTAATAATGACATCTGATGTGGTGGACTGACAAATTTGTAAAATGGAGACAAAAATTCACTCATTTTATTTAAATAAAAGATTTGTGAATCTGAAACCTCGATTCAATTCGACAAAGATAATGAATAGCTAAAAAAAAAGCATAAATGTGTATCTAAGTAAATCATAAATAAACAAATCATGCTCCTATACTTTACAGGAAAACATGCCGTTTTCCATTTAGTTTATTTCACATTGTGGAAAAATGGCATTCAGTCAGAACTCGGATTGTTCCTGAACCCCAGCAGCATCGGTCTCATAAATCAATTTAACTAATTGTGAATTAGAAAATGAAAAGTTATTTGCTAACCACAATGTGAAATCTTTGGAAAACCGCAACATGATTCATGTGGGCTACCGACTAGCGTGCCATTGTTAGCGCTTGACGGCAGAGTCTCTGGCGAGAGAAAGCGCGGGGGAAGGGTGCTGTTGAACAGAGACAGACATTCTTTTGTTACCTGTTCAGCAAAACCAAAATAGCCTGCGGGCTTTAAGGCTGGAATTGATACGCCGCGTCCCTTAATCAAAGAACAAAATGACAAGCTCTCTGTGTCACGCCTTGCCAGCCTCTCCACTACAGCCACAGGGCTTTAACTGGCAGCCATCTTTAGCAACAGCAAACCAGGAAGTGATGAAGTGTTGTGTCTGGTGAAACAGCAAAGAGCTCTATTTTTCAAACAAAAAACATATTTAGAAAATCTATATAGAGCATTAAAAAATAAGTCTCATTGTTAGCACAGGTACTGAACTGCAACTGATATATTTCCCTACAGTTTTTAAGGAAAATACAGTCCTTTGCGGTCGTTAGATCAACATTTGCTAAATGTTTACATAACATTTGTGATTCAAAATATACGTACAGCTGCCTTTTTTATGTTTTTATGTAAATATAGCACTTAAAACAGAGAGAAAGGCCATCTAGATTAATAATTTAGCAGACATCTTGCAAACAAACGTATGTGAATCTACTGGTTCTGTACATTGCGTTTCTCTCTCTCTGCGCTACATTCTAAATCTTAAAGCATCAAAATGTCAGCTACAATAACTATATTAGCATCCACATCAACACACAATAATGTTGTCTATTCTAAGAACGCAATGCAGTTATGTCGTCCGCCCAGTTAAATACTCAAGCTCTATAAAGTCGGGTGGATTCTGATTGGCTGTCAATGTTTTTATCATTCATAAGCTGGACAAAATCATTCTGAAAGGGACTCTAATGATCATTTTATAGTCATGGTGTGGACTTATAATGATTATTAAATCATTATAGTTATCATTACAGTTATTGTCCTTGACGTGAACGGCCCTTTAGTCTGGAAGCATGGCTTGTGAACACCACAGAAAAAGACAATAGTCTCAGGCCTGGGCTTTGTCTTCTAGTCATAGTCCTGTTCCTGAGCTCCAGCTGATCCTTTTTAAACATTTGAAGGACAAAAGGATGAGAGTTGGGACCTCGGCATGCTCTCCATCACCCCAAAGACAAAAACCCTTCTCGTGACCATGAGTGTCCTTCGACATTAGGTCTGCACCCTCCCTTTATTCAACATTCACACACTCACGCATGCACAAAACAAGACAAAAAGACTCTGATTTGCCTCCCGATGAAATGCAAACACGCAGGAGACATCAATGGTAGAGCCGTGCTGTGTTTCAGACCGCAGAGTTGTGGTTGTTCATTTAGACGGGGTGTAAGCACAGGTCTTTGTGTGGTTCGACTGAAGTCCTCACACACCAGCACACACTCACCCTCTGTTGTGTGGCCTGTAATCTTGTAGTTCTTGGCCTGTGGCCTATAAAAGTCAACTCTGAAACAAGATTATGTGCTCAGCGGTCAGGGTTTCACCTGAGTGATGTCATAGTGGAACTTACACGTCTGCTAACTCAGATGCTACCCACCTTTTAGCAGACCAAAGCATAACCTCTTTTTCATGGAAAGGCGGCCGGTGCTTTCTACCAAAGAAAAAGCGGGTTGGGGCCTGAAAAAGTAGCTGCACCTTAGTCTAGAAAGAAAACGAGATGGTACAAAACAGTGATAACATTTGTTTGTATTAGAAGCTCCACGTTATGCTTTATTTCCACATATTTTATCATTTGTTTTTCACTATCCCCTCTGATTCATGATTGCATAAAAGGTTCTTTAATATATCTCATCAAAATTGTGGCATGTTTTTTGTGGGCAGGTTATGTAGGCTTTTGATACGTCATCGTTCAGCTTTCGAGTGAGTGGAAACGCTGGCCCTGGCACCATCAACATTTAGAAGAAAAAGGGTATGTGCGTGTGTGTGTGTGTGTGTGTGGATGTTCTGAGACGATGATGAAGCATTTGGGTGGGTGATAGACAGATGGAGTTATGAGTGAGTAAATGTATTTACCTCTTTACACATACTCACACTGAATTGTACAATTAATATCATCCATACACTGCTGCTGGTCTGGAACTGACATAAGAACAGCAGTCACGACAGCAAGCCCATCATTTGTCTCTCTCTCTCTCTCTCTTTTCTGTAGATGCAGCCAAAAGCCTAGACAGCAATGTTTCACCCTACCCTGCGATTTCACTCTCAGCAAACATAACTAGAGGATTTGAGTTGCATATTTTGTAGCCGTGTACTGTAATAGTATGTCTGTCTACTCATTTCAATGTCAAATTACACATTATAAAGTAGGCTCCTTCTGTGCAGGGCATGCTTCAAAGAACAGCAGTTATAAAAGTCTGACTAACCAAGCCAAATTATGGAGCATCTCAAACCAGTGCCACCGGGCCCAGACGAACGCTTCATTTAGAACAGAGTGAGGAAGGCTGTCATGTGTCTATTTCTTTCTTTCAGAGGCTGAGCTTACAAGGCATTACATGCCTGTAAAAAGTCTTTAAGAACTTGCAAGGTGTGCATTTATGAAATAAATAGAGCAAGCTAAAGTAAAATTAAAGAATGAATATTTCCCCCCAAACTCAAAAGGGAAAAAATAAAATTTTAGAATACAATTTTTCCAGCTAAGCACATTTCCCCTTCCCAAATTCTCATGCTGTAACACCAACCAGGCGCGATCACTGTCGCATAAGATTGAGGCTGTCTAAACTTGGTTTTCATTTTTATATATAAAATATTTTATGCAACATACTTGAATAACATAGGATATTTACATTTACATTTAGTCTTTTTTTTTTTTTTTTTACATATTTTACATATTTATGTAGGTTCTACAAACAAGTCTATTGTATGTTACAATCCTTCCCTCAAGCTATGGCATGTAGATTTATAGATAGCTGCTATAGGGGCAGTGTGACTCCAAAAGGGGCAGCGTTACTCCAAAAATAACAAATTTTTTTCATAGTCATTCAGTTTAAGGAAGTGTCGCTGTCTTTCAATGTGTTGGTATATGTCACGCTGCCTCTGTCAGACAGCCATCTGTCCGATGGGAGCTTTATGGAAGCACCTGATTGGTCAGTCTGCCTGAATAGAGAGGGGTTTGATGTGAAGGGTCATGTGTCAGACTGCTCTTAGACACACAAACACACACTGCCAGCTAAAGTGTGACTCACTCCGTCACACAAAGACAAAAGGGCTCAGCTGACATTGCAGAAAATCCCCATCCACACACCAAAAAAAAAAAACTATATTTTGCTCAGCGCTGTGAATTTCATATAGGATGCATTATGTGTGACCCTGAGAAAACAAAACAAAACTGGCCAATCAGAATCAAGTATTCCAGAAAGCAGTGTAATATACAGCAGGAAATCCCACAATTGTACAAAAACTGAGTTTATGAGCTTAAAAAAACATAAAACTACTCGCTTCAGTAATTTGACTTGTTTCCGAGATAAAGTGAATAGTCAGCAGTAAATAACAGGACAACTGAATGCATCCATATGCAAAGTGGTGAGTAAAGTAGACATAGTATATCTTGGCTACATCAGACAAAAACAAGAATTATTTCAGAATCATGTGCAATACAATAAAATATCAAAGAAAATAAGCAAGATCAAATTTGATGTCATGTTGACTTAAAAAAAGATTCCAAACAAATACAGAAAACAGCTAAAAATCTAACAATCTGTAGTGAAAGAGGTTGAAACGAAAGGCGACTCAGTTGTGTGATGAATATTTCAAAGCCAAACTCATCCAGTAAAAAGTGTTTCTTTCTATCCGTGCTTAGCGGTCATTAATAATACATATCAGTGCCACGAATGAATGAAAACAAAAAAGTAGGAATGAATGAGGTTTTATTCGTTTAAAGCAAAGAGCGCATGTCGCAGATTTACAGCCAGTCAGAACACTGGATCTAGTTCCTTTCTTTCCTACTTCATTCATTTTTTCCCAATTCATTCATTCACTAGTACTTGTTATTCTGCTGTGACTAGGACACGGGAGCCCATTCCGACAGTCTGCCTGAAACGAAACATTCACAACGTCTTTCATCAAATCAAACATTTACCTCGCACCTTACGTATTAGCAGATCCAGTCTCGCATTGAGTAACCGAGGAAACCCCCGAAACGCATCTATTTTCCCACCCCTCCTCCCTGTTAAATGTTAGACACAGAAAGAGCTCCCTCCTCCATCCCACACTCTTCTGTCTGCCAGCCCCCCCATCGCATCTTCCTCCACCTCCCCCAGCCGCCCCTATCAGGCAGGTATATGAATGCTTCCCCAAAGGCCAGCCAATACAAACACACACACACACACACACACACACTGACTGGGCTGACTGATGTGTGGGGGCTGGTGGAAGGAGTGTGAAAAGAGAGGATGCCCTGTGATGAACCTCTCTCTTTTATCTGTGTTTATCTCCATCTGACATTAATGAGATTTCAGCTACTGCATCCTGGGGGAGGGGGTGGACAGACTAGGAGGCTTAGCAACGTCTGTGTAAGAGGGTGATATAATGTCACAACAGAGGGGGAAATTATGTAAGAGGGTATAACTGTCCAAAATGTAGTCTTCTTTTCGAGTGCAATATAACTAAAATCCTAACGTTTCATCGTTCACCAAGAAGCTCTGTAACTGTGTAGGCAGTAAGGGCTTCAGGTTAGCTCTCTTGAGTTACAATGCTTTGAGTTCCAAAACCTAGTGTGCTGCCTACTATGCAGCAAACTAACTACACTAGAATGTCATTTCTGACCTAAAATGTTATAAATAATATACGCAGCACTTATTGTACTGATAGTTAGTTTCAATATTAAATGACTTATAATTTTTTTTTTTTTCAATCTTAACTTGGGCAACATGAGGTATCAAAGGAGGCAGCGTTGTTATAATAATGTGGGATTTATTTATTTAAATTATTAATTATTATGCTACAACATATACACAGCATATTTCATGTGATGTGAATTCCAATGAGGCTGTTTGGCATTGAAGTAGTCTCTTCTCTATGTAGTAATATCATTTACATGGATATGCATTGTTCAAATGACAAAACACTGCCTATATAAAACATTTCCAGTGGGGGAAAAAAATTGGTTGTGACAGCATATTGAACAAACTGTATTTGCATCCCTCACAGCCTCGCTTTAGTTTGCATCAAATGAAATAGGGCACCTAGTGTGAATGAAGTCTATTTCTTAAATATATTTGATCCCTCCAGCATATTTTAAAGTCATTGATGGGAGGAAAAAACAGAAAGACTTACTCCCCACTGAGGTTGCTAAATAACGATGAACAGCAAAGCTGAATAAGTGCCGTTTTGATTTGAAAATTCCGCCTGAGAGGTGAAAAACTGATCAAATTAGCAAGGATGTGGCAAATAAGCCAAGCATGAATCTTCACACATGAACTGAAAAACTAATGAATTGACTTGAATTTGCATTCTGTTAGAGCCACAAAAGCAATTAGGGTTTGAATTGTTCCAGGGAGATGTTCCTGTCTTATCTCTAAAACAAAGCCACAAATTTTCTCTCTTAGCCCGGTTAATCACAGTTATGATCCATCAGTTCGGGCTTGTCAGTGACGGACTATTTGAAAAATCTTAATTAGCACCTAAAGGAGGCTCGTTAGAACACTCCCGAAAAAAACCCTGTCGAATTTAATAACCACCCAGGACTACATGAGGGATTTTTTAAAAAAAAAATCAGGATCAGTGGGAAGAATGAGCTTTGTTATGAAAGCAAGAGATTACCGTGTTTTTTTTTTCCGCAGAGTTTCATACTTTGTAAAACTGTTCGGGTTTCTCGTCTGGCACTCTTGCGCAACAATAAAAATGACCCTTGCGGATATCCAAACAAAAGCCTGTTCATATCAGTAACCGACTGAACAACACAGGGTCCGTTTCTCTGCCTCGCAGGTCTTTGACCTCACGAGTCCAAGTTCTGGGACATACTTATGAAGACTTTGACCAGTGAGGTCTCAGAACAGCCGTTCGACTCGGTTCTCAGACGGATCCTCTGGTTTATATCGTCGGCAGCTGCAGGACTATCCGTACCCGTGGAGCCCCTCACATTCTGAAGGGGAGGCAGAGAAATGCGCAAATGTAGCTTTTCTCGCTGCAGCCATTGATATGCATACCAGGGGCCAGCTGCTGCTGAGTCGAGTTGAGCCATCCGCTGTGTGTGTGTGTATGTGTGTGCGTGCGGCTTAAGAGCGATATGCCTGGCGAATGAGACGGGACATACCTAATATCCCCTTAGGGAACTGGCTTCCTCTCCCAAAGCTCTTGCACCCTCTCAGTTCTCCACCAGATATCCCAGAATTCTCTGAAGCGCTGGGGGTGGTAGAGAGGGAGTTGGAAAGATGCCACGCTCTCCCTCCAAAATAAAAATCACAAGTCAGCCGAACCGAATGCGGAGGACGGAAGAAAGAAAATGAACATGCAAGGTGTTCATCAAAAGCATTTTCAAGGGCGTGATTTAGAGTAAATTACGTAGCTTTGTTTCCAAAGAGCGAACAATTAAGTGAGAAAATGGCTTCAAAGGCTGAGAGCGGTTAAATTCTGCTCTAATGACTGGATGATTAGAGAGGTTTACTACCCACTTCCAGCACCTGGGGGGAATTAAAGATCGAGAGAAAGGAAAAAAAACACTTGATTGTAGAGGAGATGAGAAGTCAGCAGACGAAGGGTTCTGATTCCGAGCAGGTGTGTGTATGTGTGCGTCGAAGTGTGCCGGCAGACACGGAGCGAATGCGAAAAAGAGAGTGAGAGGGCACGCTTCATTCATGCCCATTCATATTCACATTTGCATAATCAGGCTCTCGCTGCACTTTGGGAGTGGCTGTCCTGGAATGCGACTGTCGCAACTCTCTCTTCCCGTCACTGAGCTGCGGTTTTCCTGCACTGGCGGCAAGAGCGTGCTGTCTGCCAAAACTCTCTGAAATAACCCCTGATAAAACGCCTCCACATTTAACAGGAAACTCAGAGGGGGAAATCAAATGCATGACTAAGTGGGAAATGCTCATGATATGGGCTCTCTTACAGCTCTGATAAATGAAAATGCCAACTATTTTGTCAAGTAAATCTGACCATGAAAAAATGTGTAGTGAATAAACTATTATAACAGGGCAAATAAATTTAAATACATTAAATAAAAATAGTGAAGATATAATGCATAATGTGTGAAGTCCACCTCAGACCGATAGATAAACTGGATTGTAAAATGGATTTCTGTGATTTGTATGTGATTTTTTTGTCCATTCACTGCGTTTATCTGCCATATTAATGTATGAAAGTGATCTTCATTTTAGAGTTCTCATCAAATATTGATTTTTTGTGATTCGTTTACTTTATTCATCAGTGTACCAGGTAATAAATTCATTTGTAATCAACTGAAATCTTTCAAATTTTGTCTCATTAAAGGCATTTAGTCACTTACTACACTTGTCAACAGTCTTAGGAAATGTTTACACTACAAAGATGTACTAAAAACTGCAAAAAGTTTTTCCTTTGCGTACAGATGACAATGTTGTCAAAACGATCCCCATTCACACGAACCCGCAAAAGCAAAACGCTGTATTATGAATGTCAGGCCAGTTGTAATCTTTGTTAAGAAAAACTACGCTCATATAGGCCGAATAAGCAAACGAATGGCCAAAAGCAAAGAGTTTTACATTTTTAGCGTGTCGAGTAAACGGCCCTTCAAGCTATTTAGTCCTTAATCCATCTAATCATTCAGTGCCACTCCTGACAATTACATCCAGACATTTTTATCAGTATAAAGTAATCCTGATAGCTCATGAAGCCAACTCAACAACTAGACTTACACTTTGAACCTGTATACTACAGTTCAGCAAAGTCAAGCCTTATTTACCAAACTGCCAAACTCTTTTGAACCCTTTGAACAAGATCTCAAACAAGCATAACACAATTTTCTTCACCACAGCGTATTAAAAGATGATGCGTTTGGACCTGAGAAAGCTTGACGGAACATAATGACTAGGTACATTTTAAGCTTAATTATGACTACGTGTCTGAGCGCGGGACATTGAACATCCTGTCTTTCTGTGTCTTCCGGCTGCTGACTGAAATCACCAGACAGACATGCACTCATAAACACTTATATGTACACTCACACACACACACACACACAAACACACACACGTCGACGGAGATTGAGTAACTACACAGTCTGTGACCTTCCCTCAGCAAGCAGCAGAGAAAGAGGAAGTTCCTTCACCCCACCCAGAGACAGAGAGAGTGAGCGAAAGACTGCCAGACTACTTTTCACAGATGAGGAACAGTAAGATCTGTAAATAACTCAGCAAAAAACAAAATAGCTCAGTCACAATAGCACAGCTACATCACTTGCATGTAGAATACTTGTCATGCATAAATTAGTACAAATGTGTAAATATAACCGTTTTCATCATTGATAAGAAGAAGAAATGTTTCTTGAGCACCAAATCAGTATATTACAATGTTTTCTGACAATGTTTTTCTGATGTGACACTGAAGAATGGAGTAATGATGCTGAAAATTCAGCTTTGCCACCGGAGGAATCAATTACATTTGTAAAATTATTCAAATAGAAAGCAAGTATATTAAATAGTAATAATATTTCACAATATCACTGTTTTTACTGGGTTTTAGATCAAATAAATACAGCCTTGATGAGTTTTCAAAAATATTACGACCCCAAACTTTAACACTAAAAATATATATTTGATATATTATTATTATTTATTCATATATATATATATATATATATATATAGCTGACGCTCACTACAGTGCCCCTTGCAGCAATGCAGAGAACTGCATTTCACCGTGTTGCATTACAAATTACACTGACATATTTCACATTACAATGATGTTAAATCGAGCTTGTGTAGCTCAAAGCATTCGCATAAAGTACATTTCAAGCCTCAGTCTTATTCTACAAAAATCTGAGGGGCAAATGAAATTGTGTGGAAGCCATTATGAAGTCATCAATATCAAATCACAGACTCTTCCTGGCAAAGGAGTTACCAGGCGGTCGGCCGTATGTAAAAATACACCGAATCTCCCTCTCTCTAGATGGATACACTGATATATTCCACTTCCGTTTCCAGACGGTTTGAGAGTTTTCCCTCTTGTGTGTGGTGAGAGGCAGGAAAGCTCTTGAGATGAATAAAAGCCTGCTGTGGGGGGTCTGATAATGTGATAATGCAGAGAGCTCCGGGACATTTGGGCTCACTCGAGACCGAAGGAAACAGCTCGATGTTAAAGAGGCAACGTCATTCACCGTAAGGGCCCATTCAATCTGCAAAGCACTTATGACACACATCGTCCGTGCAAAAAGAGACAGAAAACAGCAAATGTGTGTAAACACGCTGGAGCGCAGGCCTCGGTTTACGTTCTCTCGCTCTATTCACACAGGGAAAGGAACTGGGTGAGAGCTGGAGGTGGTGGAGGGCTGATCACAGAGAGATGGGAGGGAGGAGATGTTAGTGAATGCACTTCTTTGTTGGTTCATACTCCGTTTCCACCACAATACTCCAATCCCTGCATCATCAGCTCCATTCAAGGGAAACAGTTCATGCAAATGACCAAGCCTGCCATTCATTGAATGTTTGTGTGTGTGTGTGTGTGTGTGTGTGTGTGTGTGTATTGGAGGGGGGCACATTTACTAAAAAACTTTTCCTCTAATCCTCTACTTCACAAACAGGACCCTGTCTGCAGCAAGAGTCAAGCATTAGAGCCCCAGGGGTAAGAAGAGTCGCCACACATGTGAGTAACCCGACACTGGAGACAACCCAAAGTAGATAAACATTAAACAATCAGCCCGGGACTGCTTTATCGCATTATTCCTTCCAAAAATACCCAGAAATGATGCGTATTTACGCAGCAAACTTGGTGCAGTTTTTTCCTGTGATTAAACCCTCAAAGGCCTGATCATTAAAAACACATCCACTGTCAAGTACCTGTGATAGCTAAACGGCCCATTTCAGAATGAACATAACATGACGCTGCTGCCGTGGGACATGTGGAAGTCATGCTGAGCTCGAGAGAGACAGATGGAGGAATGAGATGATAAAAACAAGCACTAGACAGAGAGAGAGAGAGAGAGAGAGAGAGAAAAATGAAGATTACAAGCGCCCTGGCCTTTAATGGCTCTAAATGATTGTTTGTTTACGCAGTCAGCACTGTATCCACAGTAAAGGTTAACGGGACAGAGGTTGTGACACTGAGGGTTAGTTATTGGTCAATTAAATTCAGTAAAGCCCAGAAATGCTCTCTGTGATTTTTTTGCATTGGTCTGCTCAAGTTAAATATTTCATGCCATTAAATTTAGGCCACTGCGACGGCTATTCTATCTTGACGTCCGTCCACAGAATCCACATCTCACCCCCCTCCCGGATATCAGGTTGTAACATTTGGACTGGGAAACCAATATCATGATAGTCTCTGGAGTCTGAAGACTGGGTCACCAAAGAACTGACACTCTCGGCCCCTTTCCAAGCACTCATCTAAGGAGGGAAGCTGACACTACTTGGAATATGCCAACGCAAAACTTAAGACATACAAATTTCACCCTGGTGGTGTGGCTTAGCGGTTAAAACATCTAGTCTGCCAGCTTTAAGATTGTAGCTTTGAATACCAGCAGAGGTGATTCATGGACATCGCCACAGTGCCCCGTCGCACTTAACCTCAGGTTGTGCCAAGGGGAATGTCCCTATAAGAAGTGCACTCTACGTCTGCCAAATAACTACTTACTGTTAAGTCTGAAGTTTGTGTCACCAAAGAACTGACACTCTTGGCCTTTCTCCAAGCATTCATCTGAAGACGACTGTGGCAAGCCATTTTTACACTATCGATTGTTATTGCAAGTAATCCAAAAGTGACTAAAGTTTCAATTTCACTCATAATTATGTCACTAGTTTCAGTTGTTTTGTTTTTTTTTTACTTGCAAGATGCAATGACTAGTCAGAACGGCTGTTTTATACTTCAATATAGAATCTTTCAAGTAAGATTGAGGAGGTTTCTATTAGCAACTGGAATAGTGTCTGCTTGTAGGAAAAACCATCACAGATAGGCTACTAGTCGCCAAAATAGTTCTAGTAAGCCAGAATGAATATTAATACATAAATAGTTCAACTGAGAACATACCAGTCTGAAGGTCTGAAGCAAATATTTGCTACAACCAAGAAAAGTAGCTAGAATAAGTGCTAGTTTGCGATGAATTTCTAATTTAATAGTGGACTAAGTATCTGATGAAAAGTTATTCATGACATTGGAAAAGACGGCAGTCGCAATTGGCTACTAGTCGTTAAAAACAAGCAGCGACGACTAATATAAAAACAAGAGTGAAACGGCGTGTCGTAGACGTCTGACACTTGCAGTGTCACACTACAACAAAACTTAATCAGTTCTTCCTGTACTAGAGCAGGGGGTGCAGCGGGAAATGACACAAACTGGCTCACCCGTGATGCTTTTCGCTTGTATTTATTGGCGAAGTCAAATTTCTCCTTAATGTCATCCAGGAGCTGCTCCAGACGCGCTTTCTCCTCTTTCCCCGTGTAATCCGGACTCAGGAGCACATACGCCCTCCAATTTGCCGAGTCAAAGCCCCAATGGCAAGTCCTGTTCTCCAGCGATTTGTGACTGTGCACCACGAATTTCTGGGTCGGGTACATGAGCCTGCAGTCCATGCATTGGATGCAGGGCGCGTTGGGACTCGTGTAGAGCTCCGGCACCAGCAGACCCTTACACTTCCCGAAGCACTCGTGATAGATCTTGAAGCTCTTCTCGGTGAGTTCCAGCTCTATGGAGCCGTACAGCTCCTTCTTGGAGTGCGGCGGGTACGTGCCCCCGTAGATGAGCGCGTTGCACAGGCGCTCCGCGTCCGTTTTGGTGATGAGTCCGCAGGACGGCGCGGAGAACGGCAGGATGCCCATCACCTTCAGTATCTCCAGCTGGTCGGCGGTGCAGCGCGAGCAGTAAATGTGCAGGTCGTCGCACACCGAGTTGATCTGCTGGAGCGAGAAATCCCGCAGCACCGTGTTGAGGATCTGCGGCAGGCACAGGCGCTTCTCGCCGCCCACCACGAAGCACGAGATGGTCTCGCCCTCCAGGACCGTCTCGCACCTCTCCGTGGAGCGGTCGGACGGGATGAAGAGCGGCCCTGGCATCACCGGAGGAGGCTGCATCGGGGGGAGATGCAGCACGGGCTCCGGGACGTCTTTGCCATCCTTCTTGAAGAGCAAATCGTGTTGCCATCTGGCCGAGAAAGCGGCCGGTCCTCCGAGAGAGCTCATGGAGCTCAGGTGAAACTGTTTGAGAGTTTGTTGCAGTCCCGGGTGAGGCTGGAAACTCTGTCGTGTTACTGTTTCCATGTTTCGCACACCGCGTTGTCGTTGAAAGCGAGCGTCTGGCGAGAAATACGACTCAAAGGTCCTGGTACCGCGTCTCTAAATCCAAGTCTGTGAAAACAAGCACAAGAAGGCCGATAGGGCTTCATCAAATCCCCGCTCAGACGAAGGTTACCACCGGCGTGTCTTCTTCCCCTGCAGCGGGCTCTCTCCTGTCCATATCCACAGACAGACGCGTACAGAAAACTCAAGTGTAACACAAGCAAAAGCGCGCAAGTTGCAGCAAAACTATCCCACGGGGGAGCCAAACTTGTCCCACGTCAAATACACAATCCGCGAACTTTAAATCCGTCTTTTTTTTTCCTGCGAGTAGAGATCGCTGCAGCCGGACACGGCGCGTCGCCTCCGCTCCTCTGCCCCTGCAGTTCAGTATGACTGAGTCAGTGAGCACAGCCTCTCTCTCTCGCTCTCGCTCTCTCTCTCTCTCTCTCTCTCTCTCTCTCTCTCTCTCTCACTCAGTGTTTGTGTGTGTCTGGCTCAGTCATTGAATCCCAGCCAAGAATGTGACTGACTCCGCAGGCTGTGGCTCTTCCAAGAACCAGCCTTCACTCCCTACTGCTGTACAGAGACAGTCTCTGACTGTACTTATATCTATTTATTAATATTACTATTTATACTGGCAAATACTTTAACGTTTGTACTTTTTATCATCGTCTTATTTTTTATTTAGTTATATACTAATATTATTAATATATCATGAATAATATTATTTCTTGAATTTTATATATATATTTACACACATATATGATGGCTTTATTTGTCATCATGTCAATATTGTCAAAAGTGTATACAGTACTTAAAATACTAAAATTAGATTATAGACATATACGTATAAAAATATATAAAATTAAGTGAAATAGGGAATAATAAAAACAAGAGACAATGCAAAACATGGTTTACTCTGTTTTTGTATTATGTTTAGTACCACATTTGTTCTATTGTTAAGTGTTCGTTTTAATTTTTGCACTTTTTAAATCAATAGTTGATACCATGCAAATGCATAGTACGGGTTTTGAAAATTAAGATTTATCATTATTGTATATGAGCATCTTTGTTTCCATCAAGCATCTCTGTTATTTCAGTGTACGCATTTCATTTTAAAAATGAAATTTTTCTTCATTAGTAAATTCAGTTGTCGAAAACAATGCTTCACTGCAGGTTGCTGGCATCACTTTTAAATTAAGGCTGCAATTACACCTGGCAATTAAATAGTTTGTAAAACTGTACATTTGTAAGCTGAACATTGTAATCTCAGGAGAGGAGGAAATAAGAGCATTTTTCGGTTGATGGGTGGAGTCTGAAACAGACGCTCTAATTTAGACTGACTGCGGTCTCAGTTTGTAAGCTTTGGTTTTCCTGAGACTTTAGACTGAGATGGGTACAGCAGACTGAACTGGGAAAGTACTTGAACTACATAAACATGTTGTTTCACAATATTTGTATGACAAATTACTTTTAATA
The DNA here is from genome assembly GCA_037194245.1 of Opsariichthys bidens. Classification (NCBI taxonomy): domain Eukaryota; kingdom Metazoa; phylum Chordata; class Actinopteri; order Cypriniformes; family Xenocyprididae; genus Opsariichthys; species Opsariichthys bidens. The sequence goes on along the minus strand of CM074288.1, from coordinate 14,004,046 downwards.
TTTTGCCAAAAATATCAAACAATTAGGTCAAGCACACCAAGCAATAATAATATTACTCATTGCATCATCATTCTCATCATGTCTCTAATGTTTGTGCCACACAGATCTCCAACACTTCCCTTCTGTGAATAATGCTGTGACATATATATATATATATATATATATATATATATATATATATATATATATATATATGTATATATATATCCACATCTTGCTGTTTAAATCAGTATATGTATGGATGTTATGTTATGTCTGTCTGTATATGGTTAAGGGACTCATTTCATTCACATTTCCTCTAACACTACAGTGCTGAACATATGCCAGTGATTTATTAATAATGCTCTTTAGATTGAGTCCAACAGAGGTCAATGTAATTTGTTGCAGTAGCTCCCTCTAGCTCCAAGGTGATGTTACTGCAGGTGGAATCCAATGGGACAAATGGCCTTGATGCATTGCATCAATTCACCAAACTGCCAACCATTTGTAGAAGGGGTACAAAATTACAAGAAAAATACTTTTAAAATGGTAAAGTAATGTAAAATGGAGCTACAGAACATTTGATCTCACATGTCTTGCAAAGAAAACAAATACAACTGAACCCTAATGTGCATAAATCCCTTTTCTGTGCATATCTGAGCTAAATGCATTTCCAGTTCTTCATTCGGATAGCTTTAGATTTTCAACAGAAGTCTATATGTGATCTGGTCTTACAGCTTCGTGATAATACGATGAGAGAAGGGAATTCTTTTTAACGGTGCCTTAGATTCCGTCTTTCAAAAGTTTTATTTGGATTTGCGTCATGGATTTTGGAAAAGCCCAGTGAGTTTGACCAAAATATGATCATTAGGCCTCTGCTGTCTCTCACATTTTTGAACATATATGGAAATCTATTCAAATGGGTGGTGTGAACACGAACTGCTGACCAAAACTCTTTTTGGATGAGTTTTTTTTTAGGCCTGTTATTAAATGCCAAATATTACTCATCCATCATAATGGACGTGGAATCAAAAAATGAATAACAATCAATTTTTTCATCCCATTAAGCCTACTCGCATTAGACATTTCAGTATTTCTGTCCTTGAATAAAATTCCTTTGTTGGCTACTAATACTAAATAGACCAGTTAAGAGTCAGATAAGCACACAAGCTTTATTTAGACAGCTGTAAAAAGCATATGAATCGAAAACAACCCTCTATTTTTGGATGCGGAGATAGAAATCCATTTCGTGACTATAACAACAGGTTTGTGAAAGCCAGACCCCTAAAACGCAAATGCGTAGGGATTGGTTGTTTTTCGTGTAGGCGTCAAGACATGTCTGCAATAATTACATTGTAGAAGAGTCAATTACCTATTTAAATTTATGCAGCGACAATTTAAATGGCAGACACATTACGAATGTTTGCTTTCATGCACTGGTAACAGTGTGGGAATCAGTGAATCAGACTTGCTAATTCATTTATTCAATCTTTTTACTTAAAAAAAACACTTGTTTTTTATTTCTAAAAGAGGTAGACAAAAAAGGAACAAAGACGTGTGAATAATAATATTTGATCTGGTGGGTTTCCATTAAAAGGTTATGAACTGCACGGTTTAAGAGAGATTTTGTGTGGTTGATGTTGACAGCCAGTTTTCTCTGCCCAAGCTACAGCACCACCACCCTTAACAAACAGGATCAACATATATCTGCTAGGCTCAGATAAGGAGAAACTAAAGATAAGTGCTGCATTACTGCCATTTATTCAGCTTTAAGGAGCAGAATTATATGCAGTGATACATGCTGATGTTTTGTAAACACATGGATTAGTGGTGGGCAGAAGACTCTTTCTCAGCACTGCCAGCGCAACCTGTGCCAGCTGTCTGACAAGTCAAACCCGTCAGAGCCGCAACCTTTTTGAGAAAGGGCAGACCTGCAGCTTAATCATTCTGGTGAGAGGCCATGCCCACATCTCTCCCCGGAGAAGACGCCACTCCTCCGGTTACATACTGGCAGCTTGGCAGGGGCAGAGGTTTGGTAACAGATACTGGCTGAGGAGATTTCTGTCAGACTCATTTTGCGAACAGCGTCTTAAAGGTGATGTCTGTCATTTTTGTAAAGGTTACAAATACTTCCCAACTTTAACAGGTAAGCCTGTTGACGAGACATGCGCTCTCATGCCACACATCATGTTCTCACGCAGTGAAATACACATCGCGGAGCAAAGAAGACACTGACAATGCGTCGACAGACAAGACAGAGCAGGTTACTTTTGATATGAAACAGTTTCATATTTAAAATGTTGTATTTTTTTAAAGAAGTTTAAACAATAAATACCGTATAGTGGCTCTTTAATGTGTCGTGACAGATCGCTGCAGCTCCTTCAAGCGGCTCAAGAATCAACCATCTCTTCATATTAGTTCATTTATAGCATCAAATAAACATGAATGGACATCAGAAGGAATGTTGTTTCAAGTTCACCGACGTTAATCTGCTAATTCCCCTGACTGCTTTTTCAGACAAAATGACCAGATTCAGGGTTATGATTGGTTAGATCGCCTGTCAATCAAACTGCATGCGAAGGGTCAATTACGGGTTGATTTCCCTTAAAGGTGCAATATGTAAAATCTTTGCAGTAAAATATCCAAAAACCACAAGGCCAGTGTTATATATTTTGTTCAGTTGAGTACTTACAATATCCAAAATGTTTCCAACTCTTTGTAAATCATGAGAAAATTGCGATTTTAACCAAGGCTCCGGGACATGTACAGCCTGTCAACGACGTCATATCCGCGTTACCCACGATTTGTTGTTGTTTTGATTGTACGCCCTCTAGCGGCCAACAATTTTACATATTGCACCTTTAAAATCACCATGAAATCAAAAATGAACAAGATTTGTTTTTTATGGAATATTTCAGTATTTGTTAAAAATGATCTATCCATGCACATTATTATTATTTTTTTAGTTAAAGGAATAGTTCACCCAAAAAGAACAATTCTGTCATAAATTACTCAACCTCATGTCATTCCAAACTCGATGACTTTCGTTCATCTTCGGAACACAAATGAAGATGAAATCCGAGAGCTTTCCGTCCCTCTATTTCTGTCCCTCCACTGCTACTACTACAACTTTGACACTTCAAAAAAGAGATAAAGAGAACGCAAAACTAATCCATATGAATTGAGCAGTTTAGTCCAAATTTTCAGAGACACAATCTCTTAATATGAACATACTGAATTTAGGCTTTTATTCACATATAAACATTGATCAGAGAACATAAACAGAAGCTCAGCCGAACCTGCTTGATGCACAAGAACAAACCTCTTGCAGAAGGTCAAACGAACTGCGTAACATATGAACGAACCTCATTTGTTCTCGCACATCAAACGAACATGCTCGAGCTTCTGTTTACAACTGATGTGTGAGTTGATGAATGTTTACATGTGAACAAAGTCCTAAATTCAATCTGTTCTTCATATAAAGCGACCGAGTCTCTTTGGAAAATTTGGACTAAACCATTCAATTCATATGGATTATTTTTACGATCTCTTTATGAACTTTTTGAAACCTCAAAGTGTCAGTTGCGTTGCTGTCTGCGTTGTTCCGATTTCATCAAAACATCTTCATTTGCCTTCCGAAGATAAATGAAAGTCTTATGGGTTTAGAACAAAATGAGGGTGAGTAATTCATTTTTGGGGCGAACTGTTCCTTTAATGTACCCTTGTAATCTTTAATCAAAGTAACTTGTCCTTGTTGCAATGACATCTCTTCTCTTCTGTGTTTACTGGCACAAGGGCAGGACAACTTGTCACTCACATGACATCACCGCAATAGCAAACCACAAGCATCGAAACAATTCCAGATGGACAAAATCAAGTCCCGCCCAACTGTTTGACTCAGATATGCCTTTATGCCTTCATGCCAAATGAATGTAGCGCTTGATTGCTAAGTTTTGGGTGGAGTAATCGGTTTAGCTGACCAATAGCAGATAAGGGGAGTGTTCAGGAAACCTGTTTAATGAGATAGTTCATGAAAAAAAAAAAATGAAAACAGTTCACCCAAAAATGAAAATGTTATTTTAAGCTCCTCAGAAGCATCACGTTCTTTAAAAAATGTATTCAACCAGAAAAATCTGTTATCAACATAATAACATTCTCGATTTTAATTGGTTTACATTCTCACATTTGAGATGTCAAAACAGAGATTTGTTCAGTGTGCTCACTAAAGTCTTAATATTGATTAAACTATCTACACGTGTAATATTTCTATAAGTCTGATAGTGAAAGAACAAGTCCAAGCAGAAGAAACATTCAGGCATAACACAGAAGAATTCTGAAAACCTATGCAGATAAATAATAATTTCACAGTAGAGGAAAATGGTGTGCAAATAGCACCACAGCAATGTACATTCATGTATGAAGCATGTGGGCATTATTCTCACAGAGGTTAATCGCTGACTCGCATGAAAATACTAACGAACTGCCAATAAAGTCTAGGTGAACCATCTGCCCCAAAACAATACGTAAATAGGCTATTTACAGATTTGTTATATCATATATTCTCACTAAAAAAATATTCAATATTCGAGAATTTCCAAATTAGATTTTTAAAGAGGTTTTGTGACATTCACCTCAGGTAGGCCCCTCTAACCTGACACACCGTGGATTTTTGACAAAAGCTAGCAAGCAATTTAACATCTCCTGCACATTGGCCATTCTTTCATCTCCTCACTCTCTTTCCTATTCTCCTCTCACCATCTCACACTTCTTCCCCGGAGCTCTGAGAAAGCTTGCTTTTGGAAGGACTCGGGTAGCGCCCGCTATTTTTACATTTTTCATCATTCATCAGGCAACCATGGCGACGGCTCACAACATTGCCTCACACAAGTCCTAATGACATAAGCGCTCTTTCCTGGATGCAGTCTCCCCGGCTCCATCCCTGAACAGACTTACTCAAAACTCATCTGCTATTGTACTCTCTCACTGTGTGGCTATGGAACCATCAGTGTCAGCATTAGAACCTTCTGGAATTCTCATACAGAGGAGAGAGATGGTTCCAACCCTTGCCTCAGCCTCTCCAGAGCTCAGCGCTGTGGAGGCACCTCGCATGGATCATTTATTTTGGTGGTGGCCACCAGAAATTTACTCTCAGGATTTTCCCCCCATGTGTTCCTTCATAATGGAATGACGTAGCATGCACGTGTGGCTTCCTTCAGTCACTATGATCATTGGATAGCTTTTTAGTCGCTATTGTGTATGGTAATTCCAATTATAGCGCTTCTGTATTTTTATCCTTACAATCCCATCACTAGCAATTTATGTGATACATTTAGAGCTAAATTAGTCATCCAGGACTGGTTGGTTGAAGAGGGATGCGTCCTAGACCTAGAGCAACCAAACAACAACAACAACAACAAAAAGTTACTTTACATTTTTGCACCGCCATTTTGAAAAAAATTTTTTTTGCAACAATAAACATAATAATATACATTTTTACACAATATACACTTAATTTAACGTGAATTAAATTGTATTCAAGTACACATCTGATCAATTATCAGATAATTATTATGATGATAATAATAATAATAATAATAATAATACCACTGGGTTTGTATGTGTATTGTTCCTTTGACAACACTGTAAAACAATCATGCCGATAAAGAAATAATAAAGACGTTCAACTGAATAATGAAACTAACCTCACTAATATTCAGTTATCTTCGTTTTTTTTTTCGTTCTGCAACGAAATGTCATCGGGACTGCGCAATCAGTGCGCAGCTTTACAGCAAAAAGACATTTGTAACGGAACACGGAAGTCGTTCAAAGAAACTCCCGCGTAGTTTTCATTGTTTGTATAAGCCATGTGCGTCTAAAAGAGATGCAGTGTGTTTACAACCGAATGACTACGATGTCTAAACTGAAGAGGAAGAAATTATCAGTTGAAGAGAGTAGATCCGAGCAGCACTCGAGGATCAAGAGGACAAACGACAGTAGCTGCAGCAAAACTTCTACAAGCAGGTAGGAAAGCCTGATGACATTATATCTAGTTTAAGCTCGCTTCATAATAATATGTATATGTCTACTATATGTTATATAAATAGATAGATATAGAATGCATAATAATTCTGTAACATATTGTACTGACATTTGTACTATTTTATATTCAATGCTACAGGGAGAGATGGTGGGAGAGTTGTGAATTAAGTGATGTGGAGAGACTCTGGGCTCTTACCTTGAGAGCTCTTTGCCCAGCCCTGCAGTCTGATCAGGAAGAATCTATTCCACAGCTCCCCCCACCTTCATCCACGGTAATACACCAGGTTATCTGCAGTGGTTATCATGAAAGGGAAGGCTTGTACATCTAAGAGAATAATGAATAGTTTAACATGTAGTATTTATACGATACAATCTCATACTGTTGTATGATCTTATTCAATACAGTGTGAATGATTTGATGTGAGGTGTTAATTCCTGCACTGAAATGGATGTTGTGTGCAAATAGACACCATGAGGTCTAAAGATGACCTAACAGAGTCACATTATGAGGCAAGTGCACTTGAACACTTCATTCCCTTCACCAGGATTAAAAAATAATAACAATAATGATGTGCTCGGATAAATCATCTATAAAAAAAATGCTGCAATATTCCATAAAAAATAAGAGTTGTCCATTTTGATTTCATGGTGACTTTAAAAGCAGGACCCACCCTCTAACTGTGAGACCGCAAATCTCACATTTTCCTCTGTACATGGGGAAAGTAGGCTTGATGTTATTTTCCATGGAGATGAGAGGATGGACAGCACTGAATTTGTCCTTTCCATCATTATCAACAAAGCTGTAGTGTGCTTTCCTGCTCAGCATGTTTATTTATTAAATGGCATTTTCCATGAATATGGTACACTTTGGTGTCACGTTACTTAAAAACATTCAACAAATAACATTTGAGGCACAAATCCTGAACAAAATCATACAGCAATATCAGAATTTAGTAATCTGGTTAATTGATTGTTAATGTGTTACCTATTTTTAATGAATAACTATTTTTATTAACCAAACAATATTTATGTGGCCTTTTGAAAATTTTGATTTAATATTTTTTGGGGAAAATATTAGTAACTTTTATTTAGTTTTAAATTATTTTGTTTTAAATGATCCTTTTTAGGAACAGGTTTATTTATTATATTAGTTTTCTGAACGTTAATAAGCACCTCCTTTCAAGCAGCACCAAATAATGTGTAAAGTGTGTTGCTAGCAGAAGTGTCTAATTCACAAGTAGTTCATTTGTGTAATACAGTGCGATTTTTCTCTCCATTTCCTCAGAAAACTCATGTACAAAAAGTAAGTGATTGGAAGTGGTGCAGTGCAGATGTTAATCCCCCTCCAGATCTGCCTGCTCCATCTTTCCTCTCTCACCCACCACCAGTGAACGACTGCAAGAACCCTTCACAACCTCCAGCAGCAGAGAACATGGGGGAATCTGACCCACCAGCACTTGCCAATCAAGAGAATTATACATTCTCACCTGATCAGGAGAGTGTGTCAGTATGTGACAAGCAAACTGCTCAGCAGCACCACCTAGAAGACCAGGTGAATTGCATTGAGGGTCTTGAATTGTCAGATAAACAGAGTGACAAATTTGGCGAAGTGGGGAAAGTCTCAGAAATGCAAGAGGTTACAAGAGGAGCTGGAGCTGAATTTGATTCGGAATCAAGAGAAGGAAGATCTGGAGCAGGATTGTATGCACAATCAAGAGCAGGAGGATCTGGAGTAGGATTGAATGCAGGATCAAGAGCAGGAAGATCTGGAACAGCATTGGATGCAGGATCAAGAGCAGGGGGATCTGGAGCAGGATTGAATGCAGGATCAAGAGCAGGAGGATCTAGAACAGGATTGAATGCAGGATCAAGAGCAGGAGGATCTGGAACAGGATTGTATGCAGAATCAAGAGCTGGAGGATCTGGAGTAGGATTGAATGCGGAATCAAGAACAGGAGGATCTGGAACAGGATTGAATGCAGGATCAAGAGCAGGAGGATCTGGAACAGGATTGAATGCAGGATCAAGAGCAGGAGGATCTGGAAAAGGATTGAATGCAGGATCAAGAGCAGGAGCATATGGAGTAGGATTGGATGCAGGATCAAGAGCAGGAGGATCTGGAGCAGGACTGGATGCAGGATCAAGAGCAGGAGGATCTGGAGCAGGATTGGATGCGGAATCAAGAGCAGGAGGATCTGGAGCTGGATTGGATGCAGGATTAAGAGCAGGAGGATCTGGAGCAGGATTGGATGCGGAATCAAGAGCAGGAGGATCTGGAGCTGGATTGAATGCAGGATCAAGAGCAGGAGGATCTGGAGCAGGGAAGGGTACAAAAACAGGTGCAGGAGGATCTGTATCAGGGCTTGGAACAATACCTGGAACAGAAGGATCAGTATCAGTCATGGGAACAAAACAAGGAGCAGGAGTATCTGGATCAGGCCAGAGAGCAAAATCTGGAACAGGAGGGTCTGGAACAGGGCAGCGGACAAATTCAGGAGTAAGAGGATTTGGATTAGGACCGGGAACCAAATCTGGAACAAGACAGGGAGCAAAATCAGGACTTGAAGGGTCTGGGTCAGGGCTGGGAAGAAATTCAGGAGCAGGTGGATCTGGATCGGGGCAAGGGACAAATTCAGGTCCAGAAGGCTCTGGAGCAGCATCTGGATCAGGACTGGAGTGCTGCCCAATGTGTCTAATGCCTTTTCCTGAAGGGTGAGTGAACGTTTAATATAAATAATACATCAATCAATGTCATGTTATTACATTTGCTTCAGCAATACAAAATGTTTAATTGGGTGCCTGCCATGAAATGTTCAATACATAAAACCTACGATGTCCCAACATTCCCCAATTTGGCATGGCCAGAGAAGAACCCTCTTTTTGGTTGGTTGGTTGGTTGGTTGGTTGGTTGGTTTTGGCAAATAGTATTATTGGAAATCCACAGATAAATTGACACTTGTATTTCAGAATGCAATACCTGAAGTTCTAGAGTTCTCAATTTTCAGAAGCCAATTAAACAGGCAAAACTCTCAGAATTCAGGTGTTTTGCAGAACAGCAACTCAAATGAAGAAGCAGGGAATGTGATCTGCTGTCATTGTAGAGTTGATGCATGTTCTAGAACACCAGAGAGTACAAGACTGAGATCAGCTTTGGCATTAGAGATGTTAAGCTGGCCCTTTAGGTAAAGCCAGAACATGCATGCGCTCACTCTCATGAACCCCTTGGCAACACTTGTTTCACTAGGCTTTAAGATGAAGTGTTGGTGGACGGAATCATGCATTCTATCACCTCTTTTTAAATGGCCAAAATAAAATTAGTCATTTGCTGGAGAAAGACATTTTATTTTCCCTAAATGAAATGGATTTGAGTGTTTGCGCCTTGGGTGCTGGTGGAGCACTCCGAGATGGATATCACAGCCACGGTTATGTAACGAACTCCTGGATGTGATGTCATCCCTGCAGATGTAGAGCAGAGGATCCAGTTCAGATGGGATTTATATTTGATACTTTATGAACACTTGATTCTAGATTTTTGATTGATGGACATAGCAACCTTTAGCAGCTGTTATTATTGTTGTATGAAGTACACAAAGTATTACACAACTCATAACATTGAATTTTTAGACCTAATAATGAGGTTGCTAGATGATTGTTTTAGATGGTAATACCCTGGTACTTTATAATAAACTAGTATTGATGTAAAGAAATTGTGATAATATTTATATTAATTTTAAATATTATTAATATTTAATTATATGTAATTAGTTTAAGAAGTACTTTAAGAAGAAATACTTTTCGGAAAGTTGACATGTTTCGCAATGTGACATGATTTAAACAGCATTTTCTATTTATTTTATAATTATGCATGCTGAGTGCTTATTATTTGAAAGACTACATAATATTTGTACTTTTATTTATATAAATAATAAATGCATTTTTGAATTAAATATTTTTCCTTGCAGGAACATTTACAGTATATAAATAAAATACATATATTCCATGCTCTCTTTTTTTTTTTTTTTTTTTTTTTTTTTTAAAGCTTAAAGGGTTCACACAAAAATCATTAATTACTCGCCATTCAAAATATAAGAGGTCATTCAAAACCCCTTTTGTTCATCCTTAATGTTATGAAGTGATGAGGATATGTTTTGTGTACAAAAACAATTTCTTTTCTTTCATGTCAGTCTCCTACGCTGTTCATGCAGTAAACACGTCCGGGTTGTACGTCAGAACGCTGGCTCAGTATTAGCTGACGCCACTCGCGTGTGATGCTGACGCAGGAGCTGGGCAATAATGAGCTGGCGTTCTGGCGTATAACCAGGAAGTGCTGCACTGTGTTTTTACTACGTGAACGGCGTAGGACACTGACATGGAAGCGAAGAAATAGTTGAATAAAGGCACTATTTTTGTTCGTCTTTTGCGCACAAAAGGTATTCTCGTCGCTTCATAACGTTAAGGTTGAACCACTGTAGTCACATGGACTATTTTAACAATGTCTTTACAACTATTTTAACTCATATAAACAAATTTAACTTTGTTGCAAAGTTTTACCTGATTTTTCTTGTAGATTTATATACTTTTTAGCTAAAATCTTAAACTAGAACTGTTAAATAGCCTGTATAATCACATACCAGTTTATAGGAGTCATTTTCACCTGGCTGCCATCTTTAATCAATGCCAACTCTCCAGAAAGGCCGTTTATGAACTGTTCTGCTTGTGAACTTTGGAGCACTTCTCAGAAAGAGGAAACACTATGTTGAAACATGGCAGACTGCGAGTGTACTTAAAGAGAGGAGGAAGAGAAACTCTAAGAAGGACATTTATTCATCAGAACGGGTCAAAAAGTCACCAGATTCTTGCTCGGTCCGAGAGCAGCAGTCCTTCGGCGTGGTGGGCAGCGCTGAACGTTCTAGAACAAGGCAGCACTTTGTTGCGAGCGCAGGGCTGGCGTGCGCCGCTGCCCGCTCTCTGCCCGCCGTGTGTACATTGGCCAGACTGCAGAGCACAGCAGAACACAGGCGGCCCCGTGAGAGAGACACAATGAACACTCTTGTCTAGGGAAGGACAGATAGAGAAAGAGGCAGAATGTAGAGCGCGAGGGCGTCGATACGAGCGGAGGGCAGGACTGGTGAAGAGATGGAAATCTTGATGGAGGGAATCAAGGGAACTGGTGGGTTGGCACGTGTAGATTCACAGAATGGTTTTGAGGTTTGCTGCTGGGAAGCTGTCTGGGTTGGAAAAGGGATTAGAGAGGAAAGAAAGGAGTCTTGAAGGGAAAGGGAATACAAACAAATGAATGCAAGTGGAAATGAGTATAGTTTGGAGGAGGAAAGATCTGTCTTTCTGAATTGTGCTTTAAACGGTCATTGCAAAGTCAAATTTGAGACCCGGTGACCTCGCAGTTGATGTGTTCTTGTTAGCCGGCGGTGTACTATAACAAACTATTCCTCAGTGGTTTCTTTTTGTGTGAGCACACGTCAATAAACTACTATAAATAGATTTATTCACTTGTAGTTTTTTGTGTCAATTACTACAAAATAAAAATAACCAGAATATGGGTGACCAAACAGTTGATGGGGCCCCATTGACTTCTGTAGTATGGAAAGAAAAATACCATGGAAGTCATACTATGGCCAATCAGTGGTTTGGTTTCCAACAATTTTCAAAATATCTTCTTTTTTGTTCAGCAGAAGAAAGAAATTCATACAGGTTTGGAACAACTTGTAAGTAAGTGATGACAGAATATAAGTTTGTTAAAGCATTAGTTCACCCAAAAATGAAAATTCTGTCATCAATTACTCACCGCCATGTCGTTCCACACCTCTAAGACCTTCTTTCATCTTCGGAACACAAATGAAGGAATTTTTGATGAAATCTATTTTTTTGTTTGTTTGTTTGTTTGTTTCCCATAGAAATGTAATTACCACATTCAATGTCCAGAATAGTGGTTAAACCTTAAAGGGTTAGTTCACCCAAAAATGAAAATTCTGTCATCAATTACTCACCGCCATGTCGTTCCACACCTCTAAGACCTTCTTTCATCTTCGGAACACAAATGAAGGAATTTTTGATGAAATCTATTTTTTTGTTTGTTTGTTTGTTTGTTTCCCATAGAAATGTAATTACCACATTCAATGTCCAGAATAGTGGTTAAACCTTAAAGGGTTAGTTCACCCAAAAATGCAATTTCTGTCATTAATTACTCACCCTCATATCGTCCCAAACCCGTAAGACCTTCATCCGTCATCGGAGCGCAAATTAAGATATTTTTAATGAAATGCGATATCTGATCCACACAGGTAGCTAACCCTAACCCTTCGAACACGAGCTCAGTATTGGCCGGCTCTGGTCACGCGGGCAGCGTGTGTATGTGACGCTAACGCAGGAGCCGGACAATAACAACGTGTCAGTGTTCTGACGTAGAACCTGGTCTATTACCAGGTCATTAAAAATATCTAATTAACCCATATGGGTTTGGAACAACATGAGGGTGAGTAAACAATGACAGAAATTTCATTTTTTGGGTGAACTAACCCTTTAAAGACCCCTGTGGTAAATATCAAGTTTTAAAATGTTGTTTATATGTTTTTGTGGTGTCTTTAATATGCCATTTCATCAGTCAACACCGTTGGCAACACTTTAGAATAGGGAACACATAAACTATTAACTATGACTTTTCCCTCAACAAACTCCTAATTTACTTCTTATTAATAGTTAGTAAGGTAGTTGTTGAGTTTAGGTATTGGGTAGGATTAAGAATGTAGAATAAGGTCATGCAGAAGAAGGCATTAATATGTGCTTAATAAGCAATATAATAACAGCGAATATCCTAGTAATATGCATGCTAATGAGCAACTAGTTAAAAGACCCTAAAATAAATTGTTACCACACCATTGCTGAGTATTTTCTCCTTACAACTGTTTCTGCCCTCTTTCTATTGGCTCTTCTATACACTGACAGTTCTAGGGCTTAATGTTCCAGTCCTCAAAGTTGCCAGTTATTGAATACTTTAAATGAGAATAAAAGCACATGCAAACATTGATCAGCCGAACCTGCTTGATGCACGAGAACAAACCTCGTGCAGAAGGTCAAACGAACTGGGTAAAATTTGAATGAACCTCATTGGTTCTCGCACATCAAGCGAACATGCTTGAGCTTCTGTTTACAACTGATGTGTGAGTTGATGAATGTTTATATGTGAAAAAAAGAATAAAATAAATCAGTTCAGCATATAAAAGTCTCTTCAGAAAATTTGAACTAAACCAAGCAAATCATCTATGGATTAGTTTTACTATCTTTTTGTTCAAGCGTGAAAGTGGTAGTATTTTCATTTTTGGATGAACTAACGCTTTAACTAATGCAACCTCGTTGTAAAGTGTTACCAAAATGAGTATCTTCACTCCTAGAAAAAGGTGCGTGTATTCTGACTGAGATGTTTTCAGCAAATCCATGTTAAGAATTGTTGGAAAACAAGAAAAATTCTAAAGAGAATTGTATATGATTGAAGTGTTTCCAGACAAATGTTTTTTGAGTGAAATCAGGGGATCAGCTACATTGTAAACAGCTTGTCTCTACAGTCAAAAACTTCTATCCACATGTGTTATTCCCAAATAATTTTTGAAAGACCGTGAGGGATCGATAACATATCATGACTCATAAATCTCATTTTGTTTCCAAAACGACTCATTGTGCAAGAGAGAAACGGTCTTGCTTTAGCACCCTTGTGTGTTGGTTTACAGACCACAGATTACTGGAACCGGCACTGATTTCTCTTTAGTTATAGTGTATTGGATCGCATACATGTTTGCTTTTTTGTACTGCTCACTATTATTAAAAACCTATATGTTTTCTGTTTTGTTTTTTCCAGGTTCACCCAAATGGAATGTGACAGTCATCTTGCACAATGTTTATCAGAGATGCATGACGATATTATTTGGTGATGATAATGAAATTCTATTATTTTGGATACCAGTGTTTTCCTCTGTGTCTTTATGTTGCATGCTTGCAAAATATTACTTTAACATTTTGTTTATGGTAACCAGAGAACCTGTGAAGCATTTCTGATCAAATATGGTTGAAAAATATGCATTATGCAATAAAGAAGACAGTGTCGAACATCTCCTCTCACAGACCAGTGTTGTTTTTCTTTTTTCTCCACACCCAGAAATCATGAGACAGGAAATGTGAAGTCATTACAATGAACATTTACTGATTTACAGTTGTTATCTAAGATGCTTAAGACTTAACTTCATAAAACCAAAGACATGTTCACATCTCTTTCTCTTCCCCTCAGCCCACAGAAACTCTACTGGAGCTTTCATTTACAATAATTTATAAAACAAACACTTCAAATATAAAAGTATTCCCCTGTAGCACATTGATAAGAGCGTCATTTGCTTTGGACTCAACATAAGGAAAGAACTGAAAAAGAAAGAAAAGCAGAAAACGGCTTGCGGCGGCGTTTGTATTTGGCAAGTTGATAAATAATGGAAATGTCTTTCTTAAAAATGTTTTCAGGGACAAGAACTTGTATTTTATTGCCGTCTCGGGCTCTAAGTTTGAGACTAGCAGTTGGGACGCTGGATTCAGAGATCTATAATGGTGCAGAAACAGATTTATTTCTCTTTTTGTCAAAATTAAGGTTTAAATTACAGATATTTACAATAATGCTAAACTCATTCCAGTTCAAATATAAACGAATAAAACCAAACCGAAGGACAATCATAAATCTGACTGTTTCACGTGTATTCTGTACATTAGCTTGAGCTGGTGGAAAATTAAGTTGGTCAGATGTAGATAGTTTATTACTTGGTCCTTTGTAATATACTATAGTACCTGTTATTCAAGCGGTTTGTACGAATAATCATCGGTTTACAGGGATGAAAATGAAGGAAAATTTAAAGTCAACTAATGTCATGTAGGGCCATCTTGACGTTAAAAACCTGAAAATTCACAAACTGTACTTGAATGCCGCTTGTTGGCAGTTTGCATTGACCTGAAGTTTCTGTCATAAACAATCATTCATTAAGAGTGGAAATTTTGTGGCCGTTTCTGTACCAGCTTTTCATTAGAGAGCTGAAAACATGGTGGGGTAATCTGGCTTTCTCTCTCTGCCTCGTTATCGTTACGTTCGTCACGCTTGTTATCTCCTGGGCCGTTCTTTGTTCTTAGCCCGTCTGCTAATCTCGCTACTGTCTGACACAAAAGCAGCTAATTAATCCTGTTAACATGGCAGCAATTCTTCATACAGGTCTGCTTTCTTCAAAGCATTCACATCTAAGAGTGTCGTCTTCGCTCTCCAAGAAAAGGAGGAAATAAAAAACCCCAAACTTGGAGATTAAATGCAACAGAAGATAGAAAACATATCTAGATGCTTAATAACACCATACTTTATCACTGTGAGGGATTAATCAGTCAAGCTAGCCTGTGATTGGCTGTTATATTCTTTAAAGGAAAATCACATTTTGAAGTGAAATTTTGAATAGATATTATGCTTCAGTGGAAAAGTGTGTAGGAGTGTACGACTATGTTCGGAATAGCATACTAACATGCTACTCTCGCTAGCTTTGCAGTATGTATACTGTGCACAGTATGCATGGGATTCCCCAGATGATCTACTACATTTGCCAAGACTCACACAGCACAGAATAATGCATCCCAGAATGCAATGCGCACAACTTGACCTTCAATTTTTCAACTCTATACTGGCTCATAACAGCATTTTTACACAAATGTTTTGATGAAATATTCAACATCACAAGATACCATGTGACAGTGTAGCATACTAATGTTTTTTCGACATAATCATTTCACCTACTTTTAGTAGAAATAGTAGAATACAACTTAAGTAGTAAGGCTAGAATTCTATTCCGAACAAAGTCTGCAGTCTAATCACATTATTTAAGATTATCATTCTAATTGTGTTTTATATTGAGTGTTGTAACGGGTTGAATTTGGGCTTTTGATTGCGACTGCAAAGACGCGTCATCTGAGATTCACATTACTGTTGCACAATTTTACCACCACATAACTTCAGAAACATGATGTACAAACCCCTTGTTTGTGTTTTCTCGCCCTCCATGACATCTCAAAAGCACATTTTTTGACAGATCACATGAGTACCACGACACAAAACCCTCTTATCGGAGTGAGGAGCAGCCATGTGAGTAATATAGTGTGCTGTTGTAAAGAATGCTACTATAACATTAAACCTAGGCTCATTGGAAAATCGTTATGCAAAATGAAATTATGTTTCTCCTTGCGCGATTCGCAACGATTTCAAAATGAGTGGTGCTAAAAGCGCATTCAGTTTAAAACGTTCTACGTATCTAGGCAGTTCGGAAATTAAATTTCTGGTGAGTGGCGCAAAAAAGGTTAATGCTCTGTTGCGTTTGAAAATAAAATACTGCATTCACTAAACCTTAAACCTAACCGACATTTTTAGCAACCGTTCTTCTACACGTCTATGAGGTCTTTTATTGTGACTTGTGTTTCACAGGACTCGTACCCAAGCACTCCACATGCATCGCTTATGCTGTACCAGGTGAGCTACCAAGCAAGTTTACTACATCAGAAAAGCCATATGGAGCTGATAATGTGATGAAGCATCAAAACGTGTGTTTTCAGGTCGTAACATAGTATTGTGCAAGGAACTTCTAGAAAATAAATCTTTATTAATCACTAATCTGCCCCTGTAATCATAATTTGTGTGAAAATGAATGAAAGTCGTTGGTGCTTCACTGCCACTAGAGTTCATTACAGATGGAAACAGTAGTGAAATGTATTTATAGGTGTGTTTTTGGAGTTTTGTAAAAATGTAGGTAGAGCCAGATTGAGCCAATGAGTCTAGGTTGGTAATATTACTGTATTTGGGCTTTGTGATTAGTCAGTGTCTAACCTTCATGTCTTGGTTTTAACATATGTATCAGTGTAAAGTAGGAAAATAAATTAACAAAAAAACAAAACAAAAAAAAAAACACCTGCAGCTCATATTTCTCATTGGATGGTGCATTGGAATATCAACTCCAAGCTAACATGGAGTTCAGAGCAGTTTGGAGCATGGTGAATTTTGGATCTTTGAGGCACTTCTTCAAAAAAACACATTTTATCTCCCATTTACTTTGTAAAATCAACATGGGTGGTTAAAAGCCTGTGGTCTGAAGCACAGCTACCCACTGTTGAGGAAACCATCATGGTCATTAATTAAAATGTGCCACTTTGCATCACAGAAGGCATCATAAATTCTTCGATTGGCTACCTACACTATAATACAACATTTACCTTTAAACATTATACATTCTTGTTTCGCTTGAGGACGCACCTCATACAAGATTAAAGAGAATTTAAAAAAAAGTTGAACAGAAAATAAAAAGTGCACATTAAGTTAGAACTGTCATATTTAGCAAGGGTTGATGGGAAATGTAGTCTCTGAAGGACGCAGGCACACATAGATGGAGCTAACTTGAGTCCCAGGCAACAGTGCGAGCACACTCTCACAAACATGGGTGTCGAAATTAAAGAGGATGCTGGGAAGCAGGAAGACAATCAACAGCTGAAATTTGGGGAATAGTTCTGAGTTTGTTTTCTGAAGTTCCTGCAGTCGTTTCTTCTTCCAGTGTAACCCCAAAATAACTCAGGGAGGGTCCGAAAGTCTTTTAGTGTTGCTTTTTGTCTTTAAAAGCGGTTTTAAGGAAAAGTTCTTCTCTGTGAACACATAGTCTGAGCTAAACTCAGCTGTAGTAGTCTTGTGGAGCCGCAGGCAGAGAAACATCGGCCGTATTGTTCTTCCCTCATACGTTTTCTTCAGTGGAGAGCAGCAGAGGATTAATGTACTCGAATCCCTCAAACTCAGACTGGTCTATTCTCTTTATCACATCCCTGAGGAGAGAAACCAACATTATTAATGGAAGAGCTAAAATTCAACTGTACATTCCCCACACTGTGGCTTAAAGCAAATAATGTGGAGAATATTTTAAAAAATTGAAAGCTAAAGTGAAGGTGGTGTAGTTTTTGATCAACTGAATTTCCGATAGGTGCTAATAAGAATTGAAAAGAAGGACTAGTTGCTGGCATGACATCTTTTACATGTACATTTATTCATTTAGCAGACACGTTCATCCAAAGTGACTTAGAAATGAGGAATACAGAAGAGTGATTCACCCCAAGGAGGCAATAATGGGACAAGAGCCGACAATACAACGTTTCAAACGTTGTCGAGAAGACAATTTTGAAAATGTGCCCAATTTGACCTATTTCCAGTGTGATTAAATACAGCCGTGATTTTTAACATTCCTTTTTGCTCAACAATTGACTGAACTGGAAAAAAATATATTTTAATAAAATGACTTCTGGGGAATATACACTACCATTCATAAGTTTGGGGTCAGTAAGAATTGTTTTTTCTTTGAGAGAGAGAGAGAAATTAAAGTGACAGCAGAGATATATTTATAACGCAACAAAGATTTCTATTTCAAATGCTGTTCTTTTGAACTTTCTATTCGGCAAAGAATCCTGGAAAAGATTATAAATGTGTCCACAAAAATATTAAGCAGCACAACTGATTTCAACCTTGATATTTCTTGAGCACCAATTCAGCATATTAAGATAACTTCTGAAGAATCTTTTGAAACTGAAAACTGGAGTAATGGCTGCTGAAAATCATAGAAATTATTTAAAGGGGACCTATTATGCCCCCTTTCACAAAATAAGTCTCTGATGTTGCCAGAATATCCCCAGTCTGTGAAGTTTCAGCTCAAAATACCCCACAGATTATTTATTATAGCTTGTCAAATTTACCCCATTTGAGTGTGAACAAAAACATGCAGTTTTTGTTTGTGTTCCTTTAAATCCAAATCAGCTCAAGCTAGTTGCTCAACAACAACAAAGCTGGAGAATCTCACGCAGCCAAAATGACGATTGTCAGTAACCGTGTTCAGCCTTACAGTGTTCAAACCGGAGTCAGACTCTGATGGAGAGACTCGGGAAGAAGTTACAACTTTTAGAATGCAATTGGATTTCTGAATGTTTAGTGGTTAAATTGATGAAGTTGCTGTGGAGTTGATTCAGTAAATTGACTAGCATGTTCCGTCATGTTAATCGTTTGTGCAAATCCAGCATTGAATTGAGTCTCGTTTGTGAAGCAGTCTGGTGTAAAATGACGGCATGACAACAACACTTCTACTACAACTCTTCCCCTTCTCTAAAGCAGCCCAACATGGCTTCACCCCCTTTGTTGCATGTTCCCAGGGTAGGGTTTATGTAAATTTTGGGGTTTGTGATGTCACCAACACAGGAAGTTTTAGTCCTCAAAAAGCGATTTCTGAAAGAGATAATATTTCCCTTTCCATTTAATTTTGAGCGTTCCAACTTTGCAGATGTTGTTTATGCTCAAACAGCAACATAACATTTACATCACGCATAAACATTTATGCTCAACATTACACACTAACTAAAGTGAAAAAAGTGAAACCATAATCAAGTACCCCTTTAAATCGTAACATATATCAATTTGAAAACAGTCATTTTAAAATGTAATTTAATTTCACAATATTACTGTATTTTTGATCAAATAAATGCAACCTTGTTGAGGATAAGAGACTTCAAAAACATCTAAAGTAAGTACTAAAAAAAATCATATTTTTAAGATTCCATCTATTATTATTGTTTTTTTATAGGGGATTTTTTATCTACAGGGGATATGTAAACTTATGAGCACATCTGTAAATGCAGCCTGCCCAACAGAAACAACATCAGCGTGAAGGGGCTGGTTAACCACGAAGGGGGCTCTAACTACAGCAGTGGGCAGACAGAATTTCACTAGAGTACAATTGAGAAATTCAGCGGCGTCTTTCTCCTCTTGGCTATTTTCTGCACTGGCAGCAATCCTTTATATGTCCAAAGAAATGGTAACATTCTTGCCGAAATCAGATCTCTTGGTCTTCAGAACCTCAGGAATCCATTGATCTATTTTACCAGCCTGCCGAGGATACTGCACCGCTGTAATGCTCCACCTCTTCTATGGCGTAATGCTGAGACGATTCAAAACTAGTTTATCAAGTTCTGTCAAACACGGTCCACAGAGGGCAATTCTCCTCTCCAACAAGCTCTGCAAGAACTGATATTTCACCAGATCCGGGATCAGTGCCCAATTGTGTTTTTGCTGTGTCTGTTTGAATAAAGTCCTCAGAGGGCCACTTGACTATATGTGGGTGTGTGTGAGGTCGAAATGCCTCCAGCAAGAGTGAAACCTAAAATAACATGAATGACACCTCTATGCCGTAATATCAGGCTCAGGTTTCAAAGGGAGTGCAGGGGGGAAATGTGTGATGCCACAGAGGAAGAAGCACAGAACGACGGACTGGGCACTGACCAAAATAAACAAGCCTCTTTACTGCACAAATGTTTCTTCAGAAAAGAATGGCAAGGTGGAGCTTGTTTGAAAGAGAGAGAGAAGTTTTGGTACTATTTTCACAATTGTTTTGAACAAAACAAACTGATAACACTTCTAACACAGCTAGCTGTTCATTTAAAACCTGCGAATGCATTAAGACTGTACATTTCTTTTCACACAACAATTGTTTCAAAACAAGATTACTGCCACACAAGAACATTTGGTTAATGAAAGGACATTACTTTAAATGAGAAAAACCAAAAAACCTATGAGGTGCCATTGCAAATGAACACTATCAAAAGTTTGGGGTTTGTACAATTTTTTAAATGTTTATGAAAGAAATCACCTATGCTCAAAGGCTGCATTTATTTGATCAAGAATATAGTAAAATATTGCTTATATTATTACAATTCGACATATTTAATATATTTTGAAAAGTGATTATTCCTGTGAATCCAGCATCATTACTCCAGTCTTCAGTGTCACATGATCCTTCAGAAATCATTCTGATATGCTGATTAAGAAACACTTAACCTGAACACTTTTGCCTCATTAAACTCTTAATTTACTACTTATTAATACTTAGTAAGGTATTGATGTAGCTTTTAAGTGTATGTATGAGATAGGATTTAGGGATGTAGAATATAGGCATGCAGAATAAGGCATTAATATGGGCTTTATAAATACTAGTAAATAGACAATAAGCAAGCTAATAAGCAAAAAGTTAAAAGTGAGAATTGTTCCCTACACTAAAGTGTTACCTTTTTTTTTTTTTTTAGAATTATTTGATGAATAGAAAGTTCAAAAGAATTGCATTTGATTGACATAGAAATATTTTGTGACATTATAAATGCTGTCACTTTTGATTTAATGGGATGGTTCACCACAAAATGAAAATTCTGTCATTAATTAAGGCCCGATATACTTCAAAAGAAATCGAAGAAGGAACTGATGTGACGTAATTTCAAACAAAATCAGGCCAAAACGAAGTTTGTTTTGTGTCCTCAGGAAAAGTTCGCACCAGCTGCAAAACACCTTTGTACTACCACTGGTCCGTGACGAAAACGTAACGCTGCGACGCTGACGCTATGCCTTCTTTCACACGGAACTCATTTTGTTTGTGGAGTCCGTTGAGGTAAGATCTCCGCGGGTGCAAAGGAACACACTGGATAGCCACTTTACAGTAGAAAATGAAGTTGTGCTTCTGATGAAATGAGGAACTGACACGGTTTTTCATGTTTGATACTGTAAAGCTGTTTGCTTTTAAGCTATCTATTGAATATAATGCCATATAAACAAACATGACGTGACTATACTGGAGTGCGAAGTCTTTCGGGTTTGAAACGACATGGGGGTGAGAAATTAATGAAAGAATTTTCATTTTTGGGCGAAATATCCCTTTTATGATCTTACTGACCCCAAACTTTTGAATGGTAGTATATTTTGTGTAAATTTTGCGGAGTCAACTAAACTGGATAATAACACACTAGGAATCCAAGTTCTTTTATAAAGTCGTTTGTGTGAGCATGTAAAAGGCAATCGTGTCTCTAGTCGCAATGGATTCCAGTTCATCTTATTCCACAGCGCTCTGAGACACATCCCACTCTGGACGCACATTCCTTTAATCCAAAAGACTAAATCTCTTACAAGGAAGGATTTCACCCCCCCCACCCGCTTTTTTCGTCTGCCAGATCGTCAAACAAAAAAGGCTTCCATCACTTCCTCCCCCTCCTCCTCTCCTCCACCGTGTGGGACGTCAGGCTTTTCCAGAGCTCGCTCTGCTTTTGAAGTGTCTGGCTGCTGCGTTCCTTTGAAGCCTGCTTGGAAAATCGCGTATTGAACTAAGAACCCGCCATGGCTCTATAGATTACTGTCTGTCAGTTCATCTAACTGCAGCCCACTTGCGTTCTGCTAATTATGAGTGACAGGTTTACCGACAAATTGACTTCAATAGGCTTGTAGACTGCAATGATTGTGTACTTAACGGATAGTGTTCATAGTTCGAGGTGCATCTTGGCCTTCCCATGGAGAGTGAAGATATAAAATCACCTCAAGATATCGGATGACCTCATTCGAAAACATCACACTATGTCCTAAGCAGACGCGAAGCGACTAGATTCCAGTGACAAGCAATTTGTCTGTCCGCATTAGGCATGACGCGACTATGAGATGCCAGAAAATCAATCAAATATCACAGCCAATCGGAACATTGTGTAGGCGGGCTCACACTCGCAACCAAATAGATAAGTAGATTGTCAAATTCATAACTATTACACCATTTTAACTTTATTAAAAATACATACTGAGTGAATGACTTAAACTTTGTCATAGAATACACTTTTTTCTTCATACTGAGATCACAGTTTAAACATTCTTGTTTCTAATCATTTATTTTCAAGATCTGAGGTGAATTATCCATTGTCGCTTTCAGGCTACGACGTCACAAACATAGAAATCGTTTCTAAAGTAGAATCAATACGGATCACTACCGTGACTGGTTAGGACAAAAACTCTGATTAACATTGAAAAGACAACTTTATCATGTCATGTCTGGTTAGGGCACAGTGTTTGAATTTGTATGCGAGGAAGAATTACAATGATTTGAAATTTTAATGTAAAACAGAACGAACAAACGATAGATAGAACGAACGATAGAACGAACGATAGATAGAACGATAGATAGATAGAACAATAGATAGAACGATCGATAGATCAATAGATAGATAGATAGATAGATAGATAGATAGATAGATAGATAGATAGATAGATAGATAGATAGTGTTGTGGCCAATTTAATTCAAATTCACACTCACGCTAATTCTTCAGTTCTAAATTTCGCATAATCCTGGAAAGTATTGTATGTTTCTAATGCACAGCCCACAGATTTTGGCGCTAACGCGATGAATTTCAGTCATGGTACTTAATCACGTTGTTAATTAAAGATGTCGGCCTCTTTCTGAGATGCTTTTTTGTAGCTCCATTTAATGTAAATTGAAAACAGGAATCCATTTTTAGTAGCTCGAGGGCCACGTCCCAATGGATCAAATCAGAATAACAAATTCCGCCAGATATACAAGTCATTGTGAAGACTGGAGTCCCTCTCAGAGAAATACACCTCTACAGAACAATACGCATCAAAGCCTGGTGTGATTCTCCTCCATACAGAATGACTGGAATGTCTGAAGAAACTCTTGAAAGAAATGGGGTGAGACCTCAACAACTGACCCAAATGTATTCACACACGCAATGAGTCAACCTACAACTCTCCACCATCAAATAAATGCACATTTTTTGCACTGAATGACTAGCCTCTTATTTTAGCACTTGTTTTAATCACAGCGGTATTCAAAAGGACCGAGTTTATGAATGAGCGACTGAAGAAAAGACTTGAAAGCTTAAAAGCCCCCCTAGAAACTCACTTCACATTGATTAAAGCCATTTTCCACCTGAATCTATGGTTTTTAATGCCTCTCAGCCATTTAAGAGCTGTTCTTTGTCCTCCCTTTCAATGTGGCCCTTTTCGGCGCACCTCATACTGTAAAGCAATCAGAAACTCCAGAGGGGATGTTTCCATATGACATCACCACCTCTTGACGATAGCCTCCAGATGGGTAAACCATTTCACTTCATCTCGCTCTCACTTCTGAAGGGGAATCTTAGACATAAACCTCACCATCCTGACCAGCAGAATCAAGCTGAGTGGAAACCCCCGTTATTAAACGCCTAAATCTTCTGCTGGTGCAGTCATGTCTTTGAAGTCGTTAAATTATTACATAATCGTTCTCGAGATGGATTCCGCAGAAGTGACGACTGACTTTAATTTTCATTTAAACATTTGGAAGATGTTAAGGTGAGTAAGAAGATGCCAGTTTGTCTTTTCATAATTCAAATTTGGACATATTTTACCAAACACGAGTCCAGTCGTATTAGCGGTTTTTAGAAACCGAACAGGTCTTTGGAAAACAGGTGGAGTGATTCTTCTGTTATAGATCTTTATTGATCGTTTGTGGAAATGAAATGCCTATCGGCCAAGCATAACATTTTTCAACACTTACTCGTCGTCTGGTGTTAGCTGCACGGGTTCGTTGGTGAACTGCGTGTCAAAGTTTTCTAAACCGTAGTCATCTGTGATCTGAGGTTTGAATGGTGGCGTCACCTGCTTCTGTTCCAGCTAGAAGAGAAAAGTGAGAAAATGATCGATTGGTACAGAACAATTTGGGACACTACATGTAGACAGCCACACAAATACCACTCGAATTATAAAGTGAATTTATAATTGATTCCAATACACTCTCCTGAAAAATAAGGGTTCAAAAAGGGGGTTTTAACAGCAATGCCATAGAAGAACTACTTTGGTTCCCCAAAGAACGTTTCAGAGAACAGTTCTTAAGAGAACCATTTCTTTTCTAAGTGTGTAGAATATAAAGCACCTTTTGTGGAATGGAAAGGTTCTATTGATGTTAAAGATTCTTCATGGAACCACAGATGCCAATAAAGAGTTCACACTCTATTTATAGCATTTAGCCTCAGTGACCACCACCGCATCTTCTGGTGTGGCACAAAATTAAATCTCGAGGAAGCTGTAGGCATGCATATAGTCCTTAAGCATAAAATACATTGGGGTAACAAAAATACTGGAGAAAAGAGTATATTTTAAATGAGAAATAATAGAGTTTTTATTCACACTTATAGTCACTTATAGTAAAAGAAATACAATTTATAGTCAACATTTCTCTCGACTCCACCATCTTGGAAGGATGCAGGCAAGGAATTCATATCAAAAACATATTTTTTAAAGTTGGACCAGATCATATGTGCCAATGAGACTGCATAAAACCCCACTTTGACATCCATGTTCAAGTAAAAACTCAAAACAGAGACAAAAGAAAGCAAGCCAATTTTGTTTGTTCAATCAAGGCATTAAAATGCTCTGAAACAAACCAAAAGAGGACGAATGGCACGGGTCTGAGGGACACTTCAGTTTGTCTAAGTTCTGAAGTACCTCAGGGTGTTTTTAATAAATGAGAATAAGACAAAAAGTGGAGAGGGATAAAGAGAGAAGTAATGGAGGGCAGAATGAAGGACCACAGAATTTATTGAAGACTGAGGTTTGATGTTAAGCACTTGTCAGAACAGACAGATTCTGAGGACGTCAACACTGTGGGTCAGATAAGGTTTGTTTTCACATTTTGGACTCTTTTTGCCTTGCTAACGTTCTCTGTGTGTTTTGAGGACATGATCCTGCTGTGTTCCACTCCACGCCGATCTGCACAAACTGGAACAGATGGCCCCTCTTCTCTCCTTTCACTACTATCTCACTCTCTCTATTTAGTCTAATTCATGAGTCCAGCTTAATGTCTCGTATCGGTCTGTCAAATGGCTGCAAATAGATTTTTACATTTATTAAAGAAACTGTGGTAGTGAGCCGGTATATGGTTGCCAAAATATTCAGCGTGGTTTCTATGCAGTTACTAGGCCGTTGCTAGGTGGTTGCTAAAGTGTGACCTAAAAGAGCCTGCCATGTCTCCATTTCCCCTTTTCCCTTATTTTACCTGTCATTCTTCGATATATACACAGTAATATTCTTTTTTTTAAAGAAAATAATACTTTCATTCAGTAAGGACATATTAAATAGATTTATAATGATACAAAAAAAAAAAATCGATTACAGATAAATGCTTTTAAACTTTCTATTCATCTAAGAATCCTGAAAAAAGTATCAAGGTTTCCACAAAAATACTAAGAAGCACAACTGTTTCAACAATGATAATAATAAATAAGATTTCCTGAGCACAAAACAGCATATTAGAATGATTTCCGAAAGATCATGTGACACTGGTCTGGAGTAAAGATGTTGAAAATTCAGCTTTGCCATCACAGAAATGTTAAAATATATTAAAATAGTTATTTTAAGTTGTAATAATATTTCACAATTTTACAGTTTTAACTGTATAAATGCAACTACAAAGAGACTTCTTTCAAAAGCTTTAGACCGGTAGGATATGTCATCCAACTCTTTCCCAAGAGCAATACGTTCTGCCTTTGCGTATGTGTGGATTGCAGTGTAATGGCAAAACAAAAGTGGAGAGAGACATTACAGAGAGTTAAAGACGGCACACGGGGGAAAAAGAGATGTTAATTGGTGCCCAGCCGCCATGTGTGCATGTTTTTTATTCCCGAGGCCATTGACTCCAGAGAGTCAGGCGTGACGCAGTTGGCTGCAACCTGCCTGGCGGAACATGCTAACGCTCGTCTCTGTAGCAGAAAACCAATTACACACGCACACCCATCCAGATGCACAGAGACTCTTCTCACTGATGTGTGGGAGGGGATTATTCCCACACAGCTTCTTCGTTAGTTCTCGCTTCCCACCGTTCTCTCACTCTCTCTGTCGGGGTCCCGCATCATCCTCTCCGTGACAAAATGAATGTAAATTCACTGGTAATCTGCTAGGATGACATGGTGCTGATTGCCATCGGACACTATGGCTCCCTCGACACCTGGCATTAACATGTTTCCTATGATCGAATCACAATCAGATAGCACTTGATCACATTAAAAGTGCCAAAAATGCACCCAGGATGCACTGTGATCTGATCACAGACAAACACATTGATCACAAGCGCATGTGAACTTATTGGAATTGTAAAGCAAATGCAATTTTTTCATGATTATCATCTCCAGAGATGGATTTTAATACCAAGAGTACAAAAACAGGGCAAAGTCTCTTTCCAAACCTCTATGACTTTCTTTTTTTTCCCTTGATTAAAAAAGGATACAGAAAAGGATTAATCCAATGGAGAATAACAACTGGAAAAAAACAAACAACAACAACAACAGAAAAAGAAAAAAAAAAACGTGCAACTATCAGTCTCTCGCACATACACAGACATCTGCTGTCACAGGAATGGATAATTATTATTAATACATTCAAACAACAGCAGTGGCAAAGCTGGCTGAAATAAACACACACACGCACACAGGTTTGTTTTGATATCTTAATGAGGACAATCCATAGGCGAAATGGTTTTTATACTGTACAAACTGTATATTCAATCCCCCTACACTAACCCTATTCTTACCCAACTTACCCATCACAGAAAACATTCTGCATTTTTACATTTTTTATAAAACATTGTTTTGTATGTTTTTAAAGCTATTTTAAATATTCTAGGACTCGTTTACGTCGTAATACCAGTGTAATACCCATGTCATTATACAAATTTGTGTCCTCATAAATCATGAAAACAAGCAAATTTGTGTCCTCATAAATCATGAAAACAAGAACACACATACACACACACACAATCATTGTCTGATCCCCGTGACAGCATGTCATGGCTATTCTGACTGTGTTCTCGAATAAAAGAAAAGCTGGTTTCTTTCTATTTCCCACTTTAAAAAAAAAAAAAAGAAAAGAAAAAGTAAACCAGGTTTGAATTACAATGATTCATTTAATTGAGCCAATTTGAATAAAATGCTCCTAAGACTTAATCTTTTAAGACTAAACAATGACTCTGATTTACAGTTGTGTCTTTCTATAAACATCAGAAAATACATTAATTTCACTGCAGCTGTGGTTACGAAAACAGGAAATCCACATACAAAAGGATCATCTATGCTGGTGTGCTGGCGTAGTTTGAAAACCAGGCAAAGGTGTCTAGTGTATATATAACCACAACGTCTTCAGTATTTTCTTTTTCTCTCACTCGAGGAAGACTATACATGTTGTCACTATACATGTGGATGTGAGCTGAGGAGCCTCAGGTTCCCACTGTAAAGAGTGAGACTGACTCCAGGTCAGGTACTAAACTTGGCTTTTAACGTGTTATCAAGTGCCCAAGGTTCAGATGGTTAGCATAATCCAGTAAGCTGGACTGGTAGATACAGTACGGTATACTACAGTACACCATCTGCTAACAAAAAGCATTCGAACGTAGTTGTTTTTGATGAAATAGTTTGATGAAATCATTTTTTAATTACAAAGTATATTATTAGTATAATTATATGAAATATTTCTTATCATGTTTCTTTTAAAACATTTGAATATATCAATGTTTCTTAGTTTAATAAAATAAGATGAAACATTAGGCTTTAAATCCGAAGCAATCTCAAGACTTTTGGACCCTATTGTACAGTATATTTATATATACTGTATATGTCACCAAATGGGCTGTCAAATTCAAACAGGTCTCAGCAAAAACAAAAATGAGAGAGAACATTGATAGCAATTTCTCCTCCCTCGAGTATCTACAAGCACCGGGTCCAGAACTCTTGGGTCTCAAGACTGGTCTCAGATGTGGACTTCCTGTGCAGCCTCCCCTGCTAAATCTGTCTTTCCATGCTGCCGTCACAGAGAGTGAGAGATCTGCTACGTCTCCCCTCCAGGGCCCACACTGCAGACGGTGTGAAGAGGATCTGTCTGAGCGGAGAGAAGCTTTTACACCAGCCGCACCATTCTGTCTCTCTCCCCGTCCCACTCGCTCAGTCTACCCCCTGCTTTCTCATTCATCTCGCTCTCTATCACTTTGTCTCTCGCCGTCTCAGTCCACCTCCCTCTTCTCATTCATCCGTCTCTCCTTTTCTCACTCTCCCACTTTGTCTCTCGCTGTCTAAAATGATTTCCCTCTCTTCATTCAAGCCTTTCTCACTCTATCTTTTGCAATCTGCCTCACACCGTCTCTTTCACCCCCTCTGTCTCTCACTGTCTAAATCACAGTCCCTAAAGGAACACGGAAGCTTCTCTCTATTCAATAATCTTCACTTCATGACTTTTTCTATATTTCTTATTTCCATGTTCTTTCTCTCAACCATTTTCAAAATAGTCGCAACACTCTCTGCAAGCCAGTATATGGGTGAGTCTTCAACATCAGGCTCTCTTATGACATATTTTTTTATTGAAACTAAAAGATTTCGGGGGGTTTTTTGTTACATGAAGGTCACATTAAAACCGGCTTAGATCCTTTCCTTCATCCTTTAACAAAAAGTAGCAAAAATAAATTCCATTTTTGTTAAAAATTTAGGTTTAATTTAATTAATATAATATATAATTAACATAAAATATTAATATAACCTTTTAATCCTAAAATATTAAATCCCTCCTATACATATTAATTGTCGTATATTTTAAAACAGTCATTGTTAACTTTAATAATTATTTTTAAATAAACTACACACTTTTAATAAAATTTGTTTAATTGATTAATAAAATTAGTTTAATAATGCAATATTTAATAAACTTTAATAATACATATTTCAATATATACTGTGAAGTGTCAATCCACTGTAATTCAACTGTCTTTCAGTTGCCGTGCCAACAATTTTGCCCAGATAAAGTTATTTTTTTAAAATATTGAGTTTTGACACGTGAAATGGAGATGAAAGTAAAGGTATAGAATATTCTATCGCTTGACATTGCATATAATTTTGTCAAACTGTGTAAACAATATGTGATAATGTCAATTAATTGTGTGTATCTAGGATACATAAAATGCTAGTTATGAAATTAGCCTTAGCAAGAAAAAAAAGTTGCTAATGTTTAATGTTATTTCCACCACAGAATGTTATTATTTTCAAAACATAACTTGAAATGTGATGGAAGTGACACTTGTTGGTTCAGAAAAATGACAAAAATGACAGGAGTGTCCTGTGATATATGTACGTCTGCATGACACTGTTAGAGCATGAAATAAATAAATAAAAATGATTCTTTCTAAAAAAGGCAAAAATCACTCGTAGTTGAACAAACACCCACTATGGGTGTATTCACTATGTGAATTGGTATGTTAAAGAAACTTCGGTTACACTATATTCTAAGGTGTCCGTGTTACCGTGCAATCATACATTTAAGTACTGAGTAATAATAATTAACTACATACACTTGCGTTAGGGTTAGGATGGTTTAGGGTTTAGTTTAGGGTTAATTGCATGTCATTTATAGATATTACTACAGTAACTACATGTGTAGCAATGACACTGTAAAAAAGCTGGTAAACCTGAAAGCAATTACAGCTTTTACTGAAAAGGTCAAACTGAAAGAAATATCACACTGCACACGGCAGTGAAAATATCCACTTGAAACGGGTATATCAGTGTAGACGAGGAAATAGTTTAGACAGGCTACAAGCATCAAATCAATGTCTTCATTCATTCATGAGCAATTAACAACAAGTGTAGCGCAACCCCGTTCATTAGAGGAGCTCAGGGGGTTGTGTGCGAGTCTGTGTGTCCAAACTCATCCATTACGCTTGTAAAATGGCGGAAAATCCCAGCAACTGAAGCATGGCACGTTAGTGACAGCACTCTAGAGCGCATAATTTCCTTTCCACATTGCCGAATTTCTGAGTGCACATCAGGAAATACACTGTGGACAAGACCAGTCAATGCTAAACGCAATTACAGCTAACAAAACGCGTCAGATCGCAGCTGAACGCCTGGCTGAGGACTCAGTTATGTGAAGATGTACAGTGCAACAACAGTGTCTCTGAGGCAACTATGAGATGATGTAGTGGGGGAAAAATAAGCTAATTTGCTGCGTCTGCAGTTTTTATGACCCAGACTGAATCTTTATGCTGTTTTCAGACTCTCTGTGCTGATAATTCACAAAACACACAAGAATAATGTTAACATTCTTAAAGTCATGAGCAGCAGATCTTTTCTTCCATATTGTGATGCATTATCGAATAATTATTGATTGAATATTAAAAAAAAAAAAAAAGTAGGGTAGGGTTCAATACATTTATTATTGATTGGATAAAGGCAGATTTTGAATGAGAGCTTGCAGTGGATTGTAAGAAAGGGACAAAAGTTATTGGCGACGCCCACCGTACATCACCAGAAATAAGTCATTACACCATAAGATTGAGTTTTGATATTTAATGATTAGATAAAAATTACATATTCATGGTTAATCGTTGAATTGTTCACTAATTACATGCATTTAAAAAAAATAATAGAGATAAAGTCCTTTTCTTGCTGACTTTTTAAACAATAACTAAAGATTTTGTGACATTTGTGATATATAATATATAATTTTCAATAATCTCAAATAAAGTGATGAATGTTTTTGTTTAGTCAAGTTTTGTGGTCTTTGAAATCCTTGTTGAGACATCCTTTTGTTTTGCATTCCTTTGGGGGGTTCAAGCTTTAATTAGGTGGGTCTAAACCCCACAATCCCTCTAATTAGCAGCCTGAACACATTCAAAATCAACATGAAATGGTGCTCCCATTTAACTTCTGTGACATGTTTCATGATATTCAATTAAATTAAAAATGTAGACGGGACTTGGTTTAATCCATTGAAAACTGGAACTTGGCACCAAAAAAAATGGCACTACAGGAGGTTATATTACAATTATATAAAGAGAAGCATTTTTTTTATTTGGAACAACATGCACATGCATTTAGAAAATATTTGATGATATGTTGACATTAAAAAAAATTATAAAATGCTTAAGAAAAATGACGGAATTACCAGAATTTATCTGATTTTATTTAACAACATGATTCTGTGAATGATGGGAGTGTCAATTCTATGGATTTCTTCAGAATTCAATAGGTGTAGATTCTGTGTGGACTATAAGGGGGAAAAGAAAGGTAAAAATATGGGGGGGGTGTAAAATATATATATATATATATATTGCAGTCAATTAACTAAACTCACTCTTTTCATATTTCTCTCTTTATCTCTCTGTCTGCCTATTTGTCTATATCTGCCTCTCTGTATTGCACCCAAAGTCTGCCTCTTACACATACTAATTCATTCATTACACACACACATACACACGCTCTCTGCAATTCCTGAATATTGTATGCTCTCTCACTGACTTTCATGTTTCAGCATTGTGTGCATCATTTATACCAGACCAATTAACATCCCCCCCTTAAACCTTGTGCCGCTTCAGCAAAGGCTGAATCTCATTTGATATTCTCTTTCATTTCTGCAGCTTGTACGGAGGATAACACCCACCTATCAATGACCACACACTACATCTTCACTTCATGAAGTGTAGTTCATAAACAACTCATAGAGTTTGAAAGAGCTGCTGTAATCCTAAAATAGTAGTAGTTGTTGTAACTTTTTAACTGATTCAATCTGGGTTTGGGTCAATACTTTAAACCAGATCCACTTGGATAACTCCCAGCGCAACTTTTAGTTTTAAAGTGGCCCTTTTACGCTATTTTAAAGGTTCCTAATTTTGTTTTGAAGGTCTCCTACATGCATCCAAAGTAAAAAAAGAACCCTTTGATTTTCTCATAATACATATTGCAGCATTGCCACTTTTCTCTAAACAGTTTAATAAATAATCCAGTCTCTAAACTCCTCCTTTCTGAGAGAATACTCTGCTCTGATTGGTCAGATGTCCCAGTCTGTTGTGATTGGTCTATCAATTACTGTACATGTCGGGAACAAAACGCTGGCATTATGCAAATTTGTTACAAACCTGTGTATGTTTGTGCAGGAAGTAAAACTATTATGACAATAATCTTTGGCGACCTTTTTCTACTTGAAAGGCAATACCCGAAAAAGCATAAGAAAAACAAACCTTAAAATCTTTCATGCCATGAATATATTGACTACGTTTGCCAGGCAAGCAACTCACATTATTGCTAACGTAAGTCTCTAAATATTCTAGACCTTTTTGGTCTCCATATATTAAAAAGTAACAAAAAGCCTACCTGGTCCCAGTCTATGCTTCTGAAGAACGTATGAGCCTTGATGTCTGTGAATCCGGTCTGAACTTGGCACCCCAGCCTCTCTTTCGGGTCCTGAACAGAACACACAACCTATTAATAACACATCTAACAAAAGCCAGATCTGGTGCAGAGAACTTCAAAAACATGAAACTTCATTTCATGTACTCTTTATTTCAGGAAAGTGGAGTTTAACCCAAAACACATTCACAAGTGCATACGTTATCTAGTGCTCTGTGATGTTAGATGAGGATTCAGGGGTCTTGGAGCGACTCGCTGCACTGATCTACGTTCATTTAATCACAATGAATCAGGCGGTGGCTAAGAGGGCTGATAACACTGATTACAGGCCGCCGTTGAGTTTGAGCAACCCCAGAGCTTCAATAAACGCAATTTGTCTTGACGATTAAAGGAAAACGCTTCATTATTCATAGATTTAATCAAACTGCAAGCACACAGGCACACGAAAAGAAGTGTGCGCACCCTCAAGAGATCAGTTTCATCTGGAGGATGATGACCCTCCTAATTATAGCACATGTATTTGTTCTATCAGAGGCAAACTGTGTGCAAGACCCTCGTTTATAAACCTCAGTGTGCGATGTTCATGAATTATGGCATTTATTTTCCCTAATAGCCTATTTGTTTCTCATCCATCTTTTCTTGTGTAATGGAGCGTAACAGTGATCAAGTTTTCAGAAGAAAAATAAGAAACTACTCATTACGTAAAGAATTTTGTAAGATGTAACTGAGTCTGGGTTTGCGTATTACAAAATACCAGTATTGTCTTCTGTAGTATTTATTATAATTTATTTAGATTATATAACAATATCCAAATGTAATTAAAATCTCATATGTACCTGCCATACATACCTATATATACAGACATATACATATATACACATATATATACACAGACATATACAAATATATATATATATATATATATATATATATATATATATATATAAATCAGTGGCGAGTGGTGACTTTTTTAACCGGGTATGCTGGGTGGCGCGTAATGTTAAAAAAGTTCCTGGTTGTAGCTGCTCAGTTGCTTACTCTCATGACACATTGTTTGACCTTTTATTGAAAATAGTCTACATTTACCTGTTGATGCCCTTATGAGCACCCGTAAAAGCTGTTGTTTTGGGTTTGCAAGAGGCAAGACGCACGAATATGCTGTATTTTTGCGTATTTCGCTAGGTGGCGCTAATGTCGCAGAAACTATGATTCACCTATGATACGGCGCATCAACTAAACTAGAACTAAAAATAAGTAGATCCATAATATAATAAATATTAGTAGCCTATTATAAATAAATTATAAGTCAAATATAATTAGAATAGATGCAAGTATAATAGAAATATAAGTATTCTTTAAAAACAAGTTGAAAAAATGCAAATTGATGATTTTAACAAATGCATATACTATCGATTAACAGCCTCAGATAGTTACAGTAGGTCTAATTTCTATAAGTCTGTCTTTAACAGTTTAAGTTTTCGCTAAAAATAGATTTTCCTGTGGAGAAAATGAAAAGCTTCAGTTATGACCTTTTCACTTGATTTAGTCTAGTTAGTTTTGTCTCAACTATAATGTGATTTTCGTTTGATCGAGATCTGGCAGCAGCACATTTATCCTCTCGGGCGAGCGATCCGCTCACAGTTTTTCCAGCGCGTGGAAGAATCCCTCGTAGGCCAGCAAACCAATGAGAATGCAGGACAATGAGGGCGATGACAACAGAGAAAGCTGACAGAATGTTTGCTAAAAATATTAAGTGAAATATTTAACCAAAATATAAAAGTTACAATATTGCAAATATCAAAAATATCAATTTATATCTGTCTATATCTACACTGGCTTCAATAGAAGCATTACCTTGGAGTTGAAATGTTTTTACAGAGTCCTTTTTATCACAGCACCTTACAGCACATTCAAGGTATTGGGAAGCCCTTAACCTTGGTGTTGCTACATCCACTGCTAGTTTATTCAATAGCACTAATAATATAATTGTATTGAATGGGAGTTTTACTTCGTAACTCTGCAGTCTTTTTGTTGTTGTTGTTGTTCTGTATAACCTTTTCTCCTTTTGAAAAACATGACAGCTGTATCGCAGTGTTCGTTCACGTACCAAGTACATTCTGTTCTCACCTTGTTCAGAAAACCTTTCAGCACACTCGCAGCCTTAACAGACAATGACCTGGGAATCCGTATCGGCTTCTCCAAAATTACTGAAAGAGAGAGGGGAAAAAAGAAAGACAGAAGATAAAAGAGTATGAGTCATTCTTGCAGAGTATGCCCGTCGTGTTGTGCGGCAGTGTTAGAGAGAGACAGGCTTTAACCCACACACACAAAATCTCTCGCTCATACACCCACACACTACAGACGCCTGAATAAACCCCTCGATATTCAATCAAAGGCTCAAAAGATTCCTCCCCGCTCCATGTTTATTTCTGTAAATTCATAAAATTCTGTCGCGGTGTTAAGTGGATTTAAAACGCCCCACAAAAAGTAAAAAATGTCTTTTTAATACGTCTCATCCCTGTATTTTCTGCATTTCTTTTACAGTCGCATATCTTGGGCAACCGTCCAGAAGTAAAGCCTGTTAAATTTCATCTCTCTCTCAAAGACAGAGTGCAGACGAGCGTTTATCTTTCCCCTCTCTGAATGCCACATCCCCTGTTTGTTTTCTTTTCCGAATGAAAAGCTAAAGGGATTTAGGTCTTGCTGGGGCTCTGCCCTGCTGCTGTGACGCGGTTTGGAAGGCGGCCCGAAAGCGGCTAAAGTGTTGGCTCGGCGGTGGCAGCATCTGCCCTGCTCCTGGGTGGGCGGCGGAGCGCCGGCAGGGGAGGCCGTGTAGGGCCGGGGGGAGGTTGGACCAGGACGACACTGCAGCATATGGACAAACTGAGGTTTGGATGGGGGGGAACGGAGTTCCGGTTGTGGAGAGATATCCAGGTTCATGTTGTGTGTGTCTGTATGAACGAGAGTGATCCAGGAGCACGCTGCCCTCACGGCTGGAGCACTAGAGAACAGACAGGGAAGCAGATGACCACACACTCTCTGCTCTGGAGATGGAAGGCAGGCGAGGAAAAGGGGGATGAAAGAATGTCTCATAAAGGAATGACACAAATGCCAGGAAGGGCTCCGAAATATATATGAACATTTTATCCCAGTCAGGCAGAAACCTCCCCAAAACGTTACTTTTCAGGAAATGAGGGTCAACAAAACACTTTTAATTATCTTTTAAATAATTAAACACTGCCTTGTTACAGTTGATAATGTGGCTTTCTTTATGGCCAGACACTTGCATCTGTCTTTATAATATTAACATTTGAACAAAATCAAATGAATTTCAGACAATTTGTTTGTCATTGAAAAGTGTTTTGACCATCATTAGAACGGCTGCATCTGAGGCAGTACACTGCATTGCATTGTTATAAAATTTACTGTAGCTATGTGGGCGCTCAGTTTTTTCTGTCATTTGAACAAATTGTCATGTTATTAAAAATGACTCTTACATATATACACATATATGTATATAAATATATATACACCACATTTAGGGTTATCTAGTGCTTCTTGAGGAACCAGTTCTTTATTTACCCTTGCATTGCAAACAAGCAGAGACGTTCCAAACGGTATGCGGCAGTTCATTCACAATATAGGCAGGGTGGAGTTATGATATTTTACCGACAATTTGAGGATCCAACAAAGCTACGAGGTTTAGTCACAACATGTGCAAACCCACAGACAGATGTAAAGGGTGACCAATAGTAATGATTTAAAAAAAATGACTTAAAAAAAAAAAAATTATGAGGTTTCCACCGACAGCGGCGATATACTACAGAATACTACACATCTACATTTGGTAATTGATTAAAAAAATGCTAAAATGATATGCTTTTACAAAGTAAAATGGACTAGAATAGGTTTGATGAAATTTGAAAAAAAAAAATTTATCCAAAAAAAAAAAAAAAACGATCAAAAGTGTGTCCTTTTCACTCGACCACAATCGAACATACCATCTAAAATTGGTAAAATAGATGAAGAGATCTGGTTACACTTCACTTTAAGGTGTTTGTGTTACAGTCTAATTTTACACTTAAGTACTGAATAATAATAATTAACTACATGTTCTTATAGGGTTAGGATGAGGGTTTGGTTTAATGGTAGTTGCATGTAATTATACATTATTTATAGTTATTACTATAGTCACTACATGCATCATAGATGTATGTATATCGCTGCATCACTATAAAATGCAAGGCTTTGGTGAATGAGTAAAACTTCCATAATACAAAGTTTACGCTGAACTATTGAACTGAACTTAATATTAAATTCACAAGCACTCACCCTGGAAGAGATATTCCTCTGTGTTCATATCAGGATTGTCAGTGATGATGTCGAAGGGAGAGCGGCCTGCCATCATTTCAAACATGAGCACACCCAGGGCCCACCAGTCTACACTGAAACCTGAGACACAGAGAACGAAGAGTGAGTTCAGTCTTTATCAGTATGATTCGCATAAATACATTTTACTACGGTACTTAGGATTGTGCAGTATTGATAGCGAGGATGTGTTTGGATTCATGTTGTCACACATACCGTAATCCTCTCCCCTCAGGATTTCTGGGGCGATGTAGTTTGGCGTCCCACAGAATGTGCTGGTGGTGTCACCTGGTCTGATTCCCTCCTGAAACAATTAAAAAATCTGTTATGAGTTCTACCCTGTTTAACAGTATGTTTTGACTTATTGAGAGATACAACTATCGCTGCTTCTTTTGTGATCAGCATTAGGTTCTACCTTGCACATGCCATAGTCTGTAAGTTTGATATGGCCATCCTGGTCCAATAGTACATTGTCCAGTTTTAAATCCCGGTAAATAATGCCCTTCTCATGCAGAAAATTAAGAGCGATGCAAATTTCAGCAGCATAAAATCTGTAGGAAACAGGAAAAAAGAAGTCATTGGTAAGACTAGTCATTTTTAAAAGCATACAGAAGAGGAATAATTGAAGATGAATTGTTGATTTCCACATTTAACACACATACACAACCCTTCAAAAGTTTAGGGTCGTAAGATTTGTTAATGTTAAATATCAAGACTGTTTATTTGATAAAAAATACAGTAAAAACAGTAAAACTGTGAACTATTACTACAATTTAAAAGAATTGTTTTCTATTTGAATGTATATTTAAAATTTCCGGCATATTTTTGTGGTAACTGTGATATATAATTTTTCATTATTCTTTATTTTGAATAGAAATCTTATGTAAGATTATAATAGTCTTTACTGTCACTTTTGATCAATTTAATGCTTTCTTGCTGAATAAAGGTATACATTTTTGACAAAAAATACCTTTGGATAATCATGTATATTTTTTATTTGTTTTGTATGATTCTGTTTCATATTTTCAGAAAATAAATATATATTTTCTTACACTTCATAAATTAAATTTATGTCGTTACTACTGTGCGCAAGTCCTACGTCTTGTTTTTACTGTCACCTTTGATCCGTTTAATGCTTCCTTGTTGAATGAAAGAATGTTGAATAATAATTTTTTTTAAAATAAAAACAAAAATCTTACTGATCCCAACCTTTCGTAAAGTAGTGGCTTTATCTGAATACATTTGAAACCATGTGTCAACCAATCAGAATCAAGCATTCACCAATACTGAGGTAATAATCTGTCCTAACCATTCACGATGTGACAAGCATACTAACAAAAAGCAGTGGGACAGTTTTATAAACTTTAGGGTGCGTTCACACTTGTAGTTCGGTTGGTTTGGTCCGGACCAAAAAACAAAAACAAAACATATAGTCCTGATCCGCTTAGCGTTCACACTGGCATTTTTAACAGCAACCTAAAAGCCAAAGGCATAAGGATATGGTCACAACCTGATTGGTCGGCTTTTATGATGTATATTTTGCAACGGAGCTTGCTTACCGAACATTCAAAACAATCCTGTGCACTGGATTAAACACAATCATTTTATGCGTGTACATATGCTTTATTTTTACCAGCTGAGAACTCACGAAGAGCTCATAAAATGTTCAAAACATTCAAAACAGCACCAGGATTTCCTCCATTGTATGCAGAAACAAACATTGATGAGGCGCTTCACCTCCTCGTTGCTCCACGTTTGCCCTCGACTCATTTTGGATACACCCATCTTTCTGCGTCGTCAAATCAGCTGACTTGTAGCGTCGCATCTTGTGACATCACGTCCTCTTTTTGGTTCGTTTACATGTCCTTGGTCCGTGTTGCGTTCATATATCAATCGAACCGTACCAGAGTTCGTTTGGAAGCGGATCGAGACCCATCTTTTTAGCGGTCTCGGTCCGCTTGTTTGGTCCGCACCAGGGTTCAGATGGCAGCGTTCACATATGTTCAAACGAACCGTACTAACTGAGCAATCGCACCAGGGTTCGTTTTAATCGAACCAAACATGACAAGTGTGAACGCACCCTAAGTGTTTAGTTAAGAGGATTGGGTTTGTTGGCCCATGAAATTTCACAATGGGCTACCCGGCTATAATGTCGCAAACAAGAAAAAAGTAACTGTCAATAAACTAAGTAGTCAATATATATCCATGAAATGCACACAGAATATTAGATACATTTGAGATTTTCCCAAGCGGGAGCTGTGCTTCTAACCGTCTCAGCATTTGCCTGTCTAAAGCTAGAAAAAACAAAAAGAAAAAACAAAAAGAAAAAAGAAAGGTGCTCAAAGTAGAAAAAATGAATGGTGACATTTCCGATCAGGTTTCACGTCTGGCACTCTGCATCGTTTGCTTCATGTCGGCGCTCAGCAAGGGCTCGTGAGACCTTTAGGAGCAACTCATGAATATTTAGGCTCATTACCCACAATTAGCATGTGGATTTGCATATGTGTGGTGTGCAGGACGCATATTGATAGGACCGGCTAGGGTGCGCTTGACTCGACTAATTAGCCTGTGTTTGATCTCAGTTTATCAGACGTGTGAAAGGGGCATTACAGCAGCGCTCTGATCAGTCGCTGTAACAGGATTCACTGAGGAGGAGTCATCATCTAACAGAGTAATATTGCCTAACAGAAGTGTATGAGCTCTGCATTCAAACCAAGGGTGTGGGGCTTTGGTTTAAACTTTAGGACGGATCATTTGAAGTTAATAAAACTATACAGATGAGTCATGTTTTTGAAATCTGACATCTGCGATGGTGCCAGGGTGAATGCTGTGAGCTTAAAGGCACAATATGTAAGATTTTTGGATTAAAATATCCAAACACCACTAGAACAATGTTATATATTTTGTTGACTGGTGTACTTCCATTATGCCAAATGTTTCCAACAATGTTTAAATCCAGAGAAATCCAGAGCTTTCGGCCCGCCCCGCGTCTTATCATAGTAACGATACAAATTTAATACATTCGCTCACCCACGAGAACATGATATCTGCCTGAATCCTGTCGGATTGCTCTCTGTCGGCTGTGGATGTGAGGACGACAACTCCCATGATTCCATGCTCATTCAAGGCATCATCAAGCTACGCCTTTGTTATTGTTTTGAAAAAGCGACCTCTAGTGGTGAAACTTACATACTGTGCCTTTAAAACTTTTTTATTTGTGTAAGATATATATTTTGTTTATGAAAACATTAAAACAGACTAAGAGAGACTGAAGCATCAAATTACAAAACAGTTTTATATTACCTTACAAACACATAAAAAAAATCGTATACCGACCCCAAACATTTGAACCGTAGAGTTGTTATCATAACTACATACTATTAGGCTATATGGTTAGTTGCATTTTGTTTAATTATTTATTTATTCATAGTTGCTGTTGTCTGAAACTCAATCATAACAGACCTGCAACCCATTTTTTGGCTAGCAACCCACCGGTTGAGAATTTCTCATCTAGTGAACTACTTCATCTGAACTCTTTGTTCCTTTTCTCCATCATCCATCCATCCATTCATCCATCTATTAATATATTCTATCCCAAATAGAAAAAAAAAATTATTATCCCTAAAATTACTATCTAAATGGCCTCCTGTATTGAAAATATCAAATCAAATCAATCAATCAATCAATCTCTTTTTTTAATTGCACATACCTGGCATGTTCCTCTGGAAGCTTCCGCTGCCTCTGCATATGGAACATGAGATCTCCTCCGTTCACATACTCAATCACTAGAAACAACCTGAATGGAGAGCAGGAGACATTCATCATTTCTTTTTCGTTTTGTTTCAGATATGCTGCATGTGAGAGATATACTGGCTATAGGTTCACACTACATTTGGTCATGAAAGAGACTGACAACCATGTTCTACAACCTAAAAAGACTCCCTTAAATTTTCGGCAGTCGAGTTACGCAACTAGTTGTCTGTAGTGAGTAATTTTTCACTATTGTTAGTACTGTCAACCTCTCAAGGTATGAAAAATAGCACTAAATAGTGATACTGTGCAGATGAAGAGCTAGGAAAAAAAACTGTTAAAAGTTTCAGTGGAAGAAAGGAAAGAGATTTTGGCGGCATTTCAGAGAGAATGAAAACAGCAGGACTGTTCCAAAATGCCCAAAATGGCTCAGAAGAAAAAACACAATATTTACTATCATTATCTGTTGCTATGGTTACAGGCTGTAAACATGGCTATCACCATTGACTTTGGTTTCCTGTTATACAGACATTATTTGATCCGCTCATAGCTGCAGTTTTGTGTAATCAGTGAAAAACACGGTTGTCAATCTCAAACAGATTTTGTGAATGTAGCTATAGTTTAACAAAAACATCCATTGTGATTCATTGTTTCACATTTTATGGTTGTTTTTAGGTGAAGGTTTCTTATTTTAAGTGTGCTGTTACAAAAAAGCTTTGCAGAATGAAATACATTCTCCTCTCACCGGCTTTCTGTCTGAAAGCAAGAGTGAAGTCCCACTAAGAATGGATTGGTCGATGCTTGTTCAAACACATGCTTCTCTGTCTGGACCCAGTCAATGTCCTACGCCAAAAAAAAAAAAAGAGAGAGAGAGAGAGAGAGAGAGAGAGAGAGAGAGAGACATTTGACTTATCATGAATAATGAACAGCAAATGATCATGACAGGAATCTGTTTCACTGCTTTCTAAGAACTAGAGGAGAGGACATGATGTTTCACCGCCTCTACTGGGGGACTATTGCAGGATAAAGAAAAAAACAAGCCTGTGTTTTCTGAGAAAAACCTCATCTATTGATCGTTTAACAGCGGAAAACACTTGGCACTATTGCATGCTGTCACTTTGGGGAGTCAAAACTCAGATTTAAAAGAAGAAAAGCACCTTTCTCTTCTTCTTTAAAAAGTGCAGAAAGGAAAGACAACAGAGAAAAGAGAAACAGACATGTAAATAAATCTCAAGATCAGTCAATAATGGTATGTATTGTACAGTATCTTTTAAATGTACACCTAACACTCATTTTTTATATTATTATTTTTTTTTTATCTGTTAGAAGCATGCATACACTTTCATTTCACTGTCCAGACAGGATGTTACAAAACATCTGCATTGAGAATGTCTCAGGGTGTGAAGACACGGCTCAGTGATGTGTTGATAAAGTCAAGTATTTTTGTTCTGTTGACACTTTAACATTAAGCAACACTTGTAATCAGCTCAAAGAACTCAAGAGAACTTCTGTTACTCAACAACTAAAGTTGAAAAATGACAATGAACATCTTTTAAGAGGCTAAGGGTGAAATGAGAGCTCTCAGCCCAAACAAACACTTTGTTTTTCTGTCATGTCTGGACGTTTTCATTGGCATATTTTGTTTTTAAACCAAGCTAAGGCTGTGTTCTATCCCCTGACCTTAAACTTTAGACTAACAGAAACTTGTATGGATTTTTAGATTTTAATTAGCATGTTTATCAAGATGTTTTCCTCATGGGACTTTTGGCCCCACGATGTAGTCAAAACATGATCCACACAGTCTGATTTCCAAAACCAGAGCAATTTAATTTCCTGGATGAGTGGAAAGCAGATTACAGGAAAGCAGTCTCAGCATAAAGACATGAAGAGAAACAGATGATATATATATATATATATTCTTTGTTTCCATATTGTCCTCCTCCCCCAAATGGAATAGCCAATCGTTCTGCTATCAGCCTAAAAACATTCATATTTGTCTTTGTCAAATGACAGTTAACAGCCTCTGACATAGTATTATTTAGTTCCCGGTATTTGAAATTGAAAAAAAAAAAAAAAACAATGCATGAAGAACGCATTATTTTCTTATCATTGAGATACTATTAGACTTTGTTAGACTTATTTTATATTTTTAGATTTTCCAGTTTCATTTTATTTTAGTGATATTGTTGTATGTTTTCAGTTTTTTAATATCTATATAGTTTTTTTCATCATCATATATTTAGTTTCAGTTTTACTACATGAGGTTAAACTAAGCAAAAATGAGAAATGTTGCCTTGACAACTAGCTGAAACAAAATACAGTTTCAGTTTTTGTTATACTTATACATGTTTCCTTCAGTTAACATTTATTTTAATAAATGAAAATTGTTACTTTTTATTTTTTGTTATCTATAATTAACCTTATTGTAATCGACAAATAGCGTCGGCTTTAATCCATTCACTAATGCTTTTCCACCATCAAGATTTTAAGCTGAAACGAATATGAATGTATTATAGGGAAGTGTATTTTAGTTACTGTAACTAGTCAGCATTTCTTGAAAGTTTTTCAGCTTTTTTAATTTTTAACCACTTTAATAGTCTGCAGTTTATTCATGCACAAATCTCTCTCTCAATTCATATGAGGTGCATAAATGCATATATGATAATCAGACAAGAATTAAAAAATTTTTTTGTGTAAAATAATTTTAGATGAAATAAAATGGATAGTTCCAGCTCTGGATGCTGACAGGTCAATACAACATTCCAGTTAACTGCTATTGGAGCAGTTAAGATGCAAAACACATGCTGACCACTAGCTATGGTGTATTATCACTGCACAGTAGGCCTATCTATAGAGAAAAAATAATTATATCAATTATTACTACATAAATAATGACTTATTATACCATTTAAGACTTTTTATGATGTTAAGTTTGATAAAAACCAAATTTAAAACCCCACAGGGATCCGTACTGTGAATGTAGTCCAAGTTTATTCACTATATTCACAATACAGCACGGCATCTCATGTACCTTATTGCTTAAGTATAGCATGTCAAACCGCAATTTGTTGCATCAAATGCCAGACTGAAGCATAATTAAATTGCCTCATTAATCTTAAAGTGTGAATGGTGAATGCACAACATATATACACAGAACACACACGTACAGTACAGTAAGAGACGGAGAACGCATTCCTTGAAGGAACGCCTGCCTTCCAGGAAGCCATTTCATTGTTTGTGCAAATTCAGAGTTCAACTGCATGTCTCTGTCATTGTGGAAAGACCTCTGCTCTTCGTGAACTTCATTCATGTGCGTTAGCTGACAGCCATATGGCTTTATGTTCCTGAGTCTGCCAAGTTTACAAAG
Source organism: Opsariichthys bidens (assembly GCA_037194245.1). NCBI lineage: Eukaryota > Metazoa > Chordata > Actinopteri > Cypriniformes > Xenocyprididae > Opsariichthys > Opsariichthys bidens. Next base: position 13,959,440 of record CM074288.1, on the reverse strand, counting down.
ACACAATAGCTTTGACTGTACAGAGTTTACATTGTGATGAATAGCTGTTGAGTTTGGTTTGTCTTTCTGTTTGATGTCCGTTTCCTGATATTAGGTTTCGTAAGAGGGAGAGAAAGAGAGCGATATCGCTAATGCTATAGTGCACAGAAACTCGGTTTCTCTTTGATTTTGATTAATTGTTACATCCAAAAAATAATAATTTCTCTCTTTTATTTGTTCTTTTTAGCAGAAATTCAAATTCCACTGGATTCAAAGGCTATATTAGTTAAATAAATAAATACACTAATATTCAAAAGTTTGGGGTGTGTAAGATTTTTTTTAAATGTTTTTGAAAGGAGCCTCTTATGTTCACTATGTCTGCATTTATTTGATCAAATATATTAAACATTTCTGTTTAATTTGTTCCTCCTGTGATGCAAAACTGAATTTTCTGGCTTTAGTGTCACATAGTCCTTCTGAAATCATTCTGATTTTATGATTTGTTGCTTAAGAAGCATTTCTTATTATTACCAAGGTTGAAAACAGTTGTGCTGCTCAATATTTTTGAGGAAACTGCAATACACTTTTTTCAGGATTCTTCAGATGTATTGAAAGTTAAAAAGATATATATATATATGTTTATTAAATTCTAAAAATCATACTGACCCCAAACTTTTATATGATAGTGTAAATAAACAAATAAATAAAATTACATTTATTACAACATTACAATAACAACAAATATATATATATATATATATATATATATATATAAATCATATATATATAAAATATATATCACATATATAAAAATTCTATCAACTCCATGTGTCAATTTGCTATCTTTCCAATTTAGCAATTATTCATTTATTTCTATTATTATTTGCATAAGTTTCTCTTTTATATTTTATTTTAGTGTATTTATTTATTTATTTTAATGGCATGGTCAATGATGAGCTTCAATTTGGCTCCTGAAAATATTATGCAGACAAAAAATAATGGAAAAATTTGTAATGTACAGGCAAACAGTCTGATAAACAGTAAGATCAAAGTGCCTTTATCTTTATCTTTAGTATGAATGATGAACTTATGAAAACCCCTGAAGATGAACTTCCAGCTGATTTAGCAATTTAAAATGAGCACAATCCCACAGCACCACCTACTGGTGTCAATTACAATCACATGTCCACACTATAGAGAACTTCCTGCATTTTCACAGATCTGTGAGGAACAACAAACACACTCAGACAGCATGATAAAACGGAAGCAGCCCCGCCCTCACATATCATCACCATGACAACACAGTCTGTTACCTCATCATCATGGACCAGTTCTTTCTTCACCACCTTCATGGCGTAAATCTGTTCGTTCTTCTTGAGTCGGACCAGCAGCACTTTAGCATAACTGCCCCTCCCGATGACCCGGATGAGGTCAAAGTCTCCCAGGCCGAGACACTGAGAGATCTGAATCCCCTCGATCCCGTCCACTACCGCCTTCAGATCCTGTGTGCACACATAGCGGGATTTTTTTTGTGCAAAACTATTATAACATTTCTCAAAAATGCAGTTAGATGCATTCCTGACTTCCAGTAAGAGCATTTGTATATGATTATTAGTGAATGAGACCTTGTGGAAATGTGGGATAATCGGTTATGATTTGCGTCTTACCTCCCCATCATCTTCAGCTTTCTCCACTTTCCGGTTGTGTGCTAAGAAAGGGACTGGAACTGAGAGACAGAGAAAGAGGGAAAGTCTTATTATTTTTCTTTTATCTTGTCCTTTCCCTTTACATTTTTTTTTTTTTTCAAATATTTTGTCTTTTGAACTTATGTTGGCTGTTTTGCTTTCACACTATTTCCTTTCAATGCAGTAAAGCTGCAAATGCTTGGGCAATACAAATATACAAATATTAGTCATACCAATAAATCTTTAAATTGAAATTGAAACTGAGAGATATATTATGAATAAATTAATCTATACATTTGGAGAGATGACAGGGAAAAGTTAAAAAAGTTGTTGGATTAGCAAGTCTGATTCATTATTGGTTCATTTTAATGAAAAAAGTATCAATTATTTTGCTATATCACTCAGAGATTAGAATAAAATGATAATAATTATCAGCAATAATTATAATAAGAACAACAATTATTATTATTATTATCTATTGAAAAAAAAAAAGTATTTTTTTCCCTTTAAATTTCATAGCAATTAGATTGGGAACTAATTCTTATGGTGAATTTGTTCATGCAGACAGTTTATTTTATTGCAACTGTACAGTCGTGGCCAAAAGTTTTGAGAATTACATAAATATTAGTTTTCACAAAGTTTGAATGCTAAACTGCTTTTAGATCTTTGTTTCAGTTGTTTCTGTGATGTACTGAAATATAATTACAAGCACTTCATACGTTTCAGAGGCTTTTATCGACAATTACATGACATTTATGCAAAGAGTCAGTATTTGCAGTGTTGGCTGTTCTTTTTCAGGACCTCTGCAATTCGACTGGGCATGCTCTCAATCAACTTCTGGGCCAAATCCTGACTGATAGCAACCCATTCTTTCATAATCACTTCTTGGAGTTTGTCAGAATTAGTGGGTTTTTGTATGTACACCTGCCTATTGAGGATTGACCACAAGTTCTCAATGGGATTAAGATCTGGGGAGTTTCCAGGTCATGGACCCAAAATTTCAACGTTCTGGTCCCCGAGCCACTTAGTTATCACTTTTGCCTTATGCCACGGTGCTCCATCGTGCTGGAAAATGCATTGTTCTTCACAAAACTGTTGTTGGATTGTTGGAAGAAGTTGCTGGCAACCCCACACATGAATGGTCTCAGGATGCTTTACTGTTGGCATGACACAGGACTGATGGTAGCGCTCACCTTTTCCTCTCCTGACAAGCCTTTTTCCAGATGCCCCAAACAATCAGATAGGGGCTTCATCGGAGAATATGACTTTGCCCCAGTCCTCAGCAGTCCATTCACGATACTTTCTGCAGAAGACCAATCTGTTCCGGATGGGGTTTTTTTGGTGAGAAGTGGCTTCTTTGCTGCCCTTCTTGACACCAGGCCATCTTCCAAAAGTCTTGGCCTCACTGTGCGTGCAGATGCGCTCACACCTGCCTGCTGCCATTCCTGAGCAAGCTCTGCACTGGTGGCACTCCGATCCCGCAGCTGAATCCTCTTTAGGAGACGATCCTGGCACTTGCTGGACTTTCTAGGATGCCCTGAAGCCTTCTTTACAAGAATTGAACCTCTTTCCTTGAAGTTGCTGATGTTCCTATAAATTGTTGATTTAGGTGCAATCTTAGTAGCCACAATATTCTTGCCTGTGAAGCCATTTTTATGCAACACAATGATGGCTGCACGCGTTTCTTTGCAGGTCACCATGGTTAACAATGGAAGAACAATGATTTCACGCATCACCCTCCTTTTAACATGTCAAGTCTGCCATTCTAACCCAATCAGCTTGACATAATGATCTCCAGCCTTGTGCTCGTCAACATTCTCACCTGAGTTAACAAGACGATTACTGAAATGATCTCAGCAGGTCCTTTAATGACAGCAATGAAATGCAGTGGAAAGGTTTTTTTGGGATTAAGTTAATTTTCATGGCAAAGAAGGACTATGCAATTCATCTGATCACTCTTCATAACATTCTGGAGTGTATGCAAGTTGCTATTATAAAAACTTAAGCAGCAACTTTTCCAATTTCCAATATTTATGTAATTCTCAAAACTTTTGGCCACGACTGTAAAACATAATTAAAACAAAATAAAATGAAAAGTTTCATCAATTAGTTCCTAAAATGTCACCTACTGTACATCACAGTTTCACCCCCAAACAAAGTTCTTCATTACAGTTGAATGACTTCCAAAAGTTTTGAAATTAGTTGAAAGCACTTTAAATGAATCATTAAAAATAACAGATTCAAAAGAACAATTTCCTTTCACAAATCACTAAGAGAACGATTTAATGTGTATCACTATAAAATTCCAGCAGGGGGAGCCACAGACTACACAGAGGGATAAGCATCTTTCTCTCTCTCCCTCTCTCTCTCTCTCAACTGGGTCAATGTGACATTACTCACACCTGATGTACTACAGTATCCTACTACAGTCAGCAGTGCCCTCTGACAGATAGAGGACAGAATGACCCCAATACCCACACAAAAACAGCATTTACACATGCACACAGCGGAGATGGAGACCTACTTGCGTCTGTTTCCTCAGGGTCCTCAGGGGGGAGCTCCACTTCCTCTCCACTTTTATCATCATCTACCAACGGCTCCTGTGATGGCATGACTGGATCCTGCAGAGAAAAACAGATGATACAGACAAGGTATTTTTCAAATGTCTTTTCCCCCTCTTATCTTTAAGACTCCAAATCAGAATTTCACTTATCCCAACATGAGCTCAAAACTTATTTACTTTCATAATAAAGGTCCCTTGCGCAAGATTAATTTATTTATTTATATATATAAAATATATATAGAAACATTTTCAATCAAATTAAAATTCAAAATGTTTCTGAAACTTTTCAAACTTTCTTGACCACAAAAAGAAATCAAGCAGGCATTTATCATTATTAACATATTATTCATATATTCAGACAGACAGACAGACAGACCACTAGAGAAAATAGTTTTAGTTTTTTATATTTTAGTTATGTCTTATTCTCAGTTGAGACCATAAATGTATAACTACAAAATGATGACAGACATTTGAGAGGAAGACAGAGAAAGAAAAAGAAGGCAGGAGAATGACAGAATGTCTTCACAAAATGAGGATAAAGTCAGTCTGTAAAGTTCATCAGCTTTGAGTTCTGCTGAAAAAAAAAAATCTGATGTAGGAAATCTGAGGTCTGATGTCTTCTGTCATGTAAATAAATCAGAAGTACATTGTTGAATTCCGTACTGAATTTCTGACATATTGAACAACTGGAGAAACAGTTTCTTGCAGAAGGTGGTGTTGTGAAGACATTTAATGTTACAGTTTTCAGTCTATCATTTCGACATTCAGTCTAAGCACAGAATCAGGTCAATTCTATACTGACAAGACAGTGTTATCATCTGACAAATTCCACAAGGGCTATCTTTGAAACACTGTTGAATAAACCAGCAACACTCTTGAGAAGTGAGAAGAGAAGCAAACAGTTTCAAAAGGTCAACAAAAACATTCAAATTAAAAAGTAATGAGGTTTTCAACAGCTTAGGATGCGCTTATTTGAATGAAATTACAAATACACAAAAAATGATTTACGGTTTTATATTTTGCAAGACAAATTTTCACTTTTTTATGCTTACTTCATTTGACTCTCAGTGACAACAGACAGATGATGAACATTTTTAGATCTGACTAAGACTCACCATATGCCTTTGACAGGTCAGTGAGACGAGCTTGTGACAGCGTTTATGGACCAGTAGCTTGCAGTTGATACACTTGTAGCCCTGACGCCCCAGTCCCCATATCCTCTCGCTGCAGTGGCCACAGTATGCTTTCTGAGAGAGACACAGACAGATACGAAGTTAGACTATCGTTATCTCTGATCAGATTAGCAAGTCGAAACACTTCATGAATGAGTTGATCTGTTTACAACAAACTTATCCAAACTGTGAAAGAAAAAAGGGACGGTCTTACAGATATATCACATGAGTAGATAGCACACATAAGCTGAGTAATGAGTTCTGAATTAAAATTAAGTATAGAAGTAGAATTGAAGTAAATACACTACCGTTCAAAAATGAGAATATTTTTAATTCCTCCAGGATGCATTAATCAATCAAAAGTGACATTTATGATGTTTTAAAATTGATGGTATTTTTTTTCTATTCATCAAAGAATTCTGATAAAAGTTGTAACACGGTTAGGGTTAGGGTTTTCAACATTAATAATAATAATGATAAATGTTTCTTGAGCACAAATCAGCATATTAGAATGATTTCTGAGGGATCATGTGACACTGAAGACTGGAGTAATGATGCTGACAATTCAGCTTTACCATCACAGGAATAAAATACGTTTTCAAATAAATCGAAATCCATTATTCTAAATTTCAATAATATTTCACAATATTACCATTTTTATTGTATTTTTGATTAAGTAAATGCAGCTTTGGTGAGCATAAGCATTGGTATGTAAAATCAATTTCTGACAAGACATTTGTCAGAAAAATATGCATCATACTTGTTTCAAGGCTTTATAAAAAAAAAAAAAAAACCTTTCCTTCCCTTTTCCCTTCCTACTCTAGCTTATGGTACTGAGCAATGTATGAAACTTGTATTGTGAGCACTTCCTGTGTTATTTGCCAATTCATGAAGAATCGCTTGTTTGTTTTCCTCACTTGTAAGTTGCTTTGTATAAAAGCGTCTGCTAAATGACTAAATGTAAAAAAATGTTTATTTACATTTTATGTATCGCTAAAATGCCAAGCTACAGCCAACACATGCTCAGCATCTCTATACTTAAGGACTAAAATTTCACCAGATTTTGTTTAAAATCCAAGCACGGCAAATCAGAGGACTCTGCTGACAGTGCTGTAACCAACATTAAGGTTTGAGACGAACACACACACACACACCCCACACCTGCTCACACACACGCCCTGTGAGTCATAAATAAATGAAAACATCTTCAGCTCAGTTATTTGTGTGGTTCTCCATCTGTCTGCTGGTGAGAGAGAATGAACAAGAGTTACAGTACTCAATGTACACAATGTTACAGTAAAAAGTGCCATTTAAAAGCATGACAGAAATAGACTAAATAATACTGGTCAAAACTGTGAAATCATTAGCAAAATAAATACAGCAAAGGATGACATGGGCAAGACCGAGAAAGATGCGATAGGCAAAAGCGCTCCATCCATGTGAAATGAAAACCGTCCACCAGGGGGCTCTAACAGCAGGACTTTAGTGCTTCATGCAGCATAATCCTATTAAAATATGCTAATCTTTCATTAACGGACATGCACTTCCTCTGACAGTTTCCCCTCTCTGCCACAGCAGATAACTGAGCATCATCTGTTTAACAGACCTTCAACGAACCCTCAGAGAAGGACTCTGTGGATATACATGATGCTCTTCTTGTCAGTGCTTGACGTTTCCTCCGTGTTCCTCGACTCTATTTCACAGCTCTGTGAGCATGTCATGATCTCTGTGCTGCTGGTGAGGTTTTAGACAGTGCTTTTTCACCATCTAAGGAGATGTTCACCTGCTGCAGTAATTTCTCTATATCTTTGAAGCCCCCAGCCTTGATGAATGACCTACATTTTCTGGGCGCTTTCTGTCAGGTGCTCAATTTATGTAACTGGGGTTAAACGTTCGGAAATCAGGGCTTGAAAGTAGCACACATATTTAAAGCTTGAAGCTGGCATCAGGAAATAAACATGTTCCTTATGACTAGGGATGGAAATAGTAACGAATTTAATAGTTAATGATTCCTTTAACAATTCTTTTAGTACATGAAAGAACAAATTTTGGGGGAAAAGGAAATGGAATTCCATTACCAAATGATGACATTATTTCAATACTAAACAAATGTAAAAGTATTTTTGCAGAAATGTTTTGACAGACTTTTTAAAATGACTTTTCACAGTGTTTTAGAGGTGGCATCCATTTAGTAATTCTAATTTTAAGAATAAACACTGAAAAACTAGTGCTTTTTTGTTCTCGCAAACTGTATAATGTGTATATTGTTAACTAAACCTCGACAAGGGAACAACAAGTCAGTCACATTAAATTAAATCTCACAGTTAGTTGCAAGTTATATGTTTGATTCACTAAAAAGAACCAGCTTATGAGAGACATTCATTCTCTAACTGGACTACACTGGCTGTGCTGTATGTTTTGGATCCACTAAAAAGATCCCGGGACTACACTGCTTGACCTGTACAGTGTATGTTTGATTTACTAAAAAGAACAGACTCATAAGAGTCAGTAATCCTCTAACTAGATCACACTGGTTTACCCGTATGTTTGATTCACTGAAAAGATTCTGCTCATAAGAATCATTTGTTTGGGAATCAGAGTACACTGGTTGCACTACATGTGTTTGATTCACTAAAAAGATCCGGCTCATAAGAGCCATTTATTTGGAAACGGGACAACACTGCTTGACCTGTCCAGCATATTTTTTGATTCACTAAAAAGAACAGACTCATAAGAGTCAGTAATTCTTTAACCAGATCATACTGGTTTACCTAAATGTGTTTGATTCACTCAAAAGATCCTGCTTGTAAGAGTCATTTGTTCGGGAATCAGAGTACTCTGCACTACATGTGTTTGATTCACTAAAAAGATCCGGCCCATAAGAGTCATTTATTTGCAAACGGGACTACACTGCTTGACCTGTACAGTGTATGTTTGATTCACTAAAAAGAACAGACTCATAAGAGTCAGTAATTCTTTAACCAGATCATACTGGTTGACCTGTATGTGTTTGATTCACTCAAAAGATCCTGCTTGTAAGAGTCATTTGTTCGGGAATCAGAGTACTCTGCACTACATGCGTTTGATTCACTAAAAAGGTCTGACTCATAAGAGTCATTTATTTGGAAATCGGACTACACTGGTTATCCTGTATGTGTTTGATTCACTAAAAAGAATCGGCTCATAAGAGTCATTTGTTGTGAAATCAAACATCACTGGTTCCGTTGTGTCTGTTTCACTAACAAGGACTGGCTCATTAAAAAATTTAGGCCTATTCATTTTTATCATTTGGTCTGTTTCGCGCTGTAGATTCAGTAGGTGCTGCGGTGCCTGTAAATAGTAGTGTAGACATCACTGTCAGAGAACTTTAGTATGTTGTTCTGTCCACGGAAGAACGTACCAACAAAAACTGTTCACAAAACAGAAATTCTACCTAACTAGTCAGTTTGTAGAGCAGCGACTTCCTGCAACTTATAACACCTAATCTGTTGCTTTTTGTTTAACTAGCACAAAAACTAGCACTTCCTGTGTTTTGACGGGGAATGAAAAACAGCAAAAGAAGTATTAAATATCCTAACCCGTCTGTTTTATTTCCGAGTAAAATCTCAGGATCTTCCTCAAGGACGACTAGAAGGCAGCATCGGATCACCCAACAGCAGGAAATGATCAAAGAAGTACATGATGAATCCACCTCAAGCTATATGCACTGATTCTGTGGCGTTATTCTTAGAAATGTTAGCAATCTTTCATATAAACAGTCTCTTTCTTCTTCTCTCCCCCTTTCGCATCTGAATCCCAGCACAGCTTCCACCCCGTGGACTTTTTTAGCATATCGAGCCAGCGCTGCTAAGCAAACGCAGTGCCAGAGAAACAATGTGTTTCTGCAGCCATTTAAAACACATCAAGTCTGCACATATCGGGCTTCCATTCAGGACAGTGGATTAAACTTTAAACCCAACCAATTGTCCCCAGCAAATAGCAAACATTTAGCACAGCTAAGCGAATGGGGCCTTCAGGGCTGAACGTGTGCACCGTGTATCCCAGATACAGCAGGAATTTCAGGGGAATGTAAGACAAGATGAAGGTAGATGTCTGAATACAGCGACTGAAACGCCTAAATAAGCCTATGTTTGTGTTATTGTAACTGTTAAAGGAAAAAAAAACAGGAAATAGACTGAGAAAAGCAGCAAAAATGTGTTGTTCAGAATTCAACATGACACATCAACCACGAGAGCATTTATATGAGAACATATGATGAGCATGTTTACATATCAACCTTATATGGTAATGAGTGTCGTAATGTGGGTGTTGTTAATCTTTACTCTCTTCAATACATGAAGAGATAAGCCAATCACAAGAGATTTCATTTACATAAAAAGATATAATGGGGAAAACAGCCTGTTTAACTCTTAACGTCAGAGAAAATTTGGAAAATATCTTGCAAAAGAATTTACGGCTGTTCTTGGTGCAAAAGTCCTTGACAATTCTTGACAATTGGACTTTAGAAAAGAAAAGAGGATTGATGTGAATTTGCGTAATGTCCCAAATCCAGACGAGAACAGCTTATTTCTAGCCTTTTTCAATTTCACTTTCAATAAAGCTGTTTTTGGATTTAGTTTATCAATCGATTAAAATATTTAAATGAATTAATTACATAATAGGAAGACTTATGTGTGATTAATTGCAATCAATATTTTCAAATACAAAAATACATTTTAAAGAAAGTGGTACAAAATTTCGTTCCCATATTAATTAATTAATTAATTAATTAATTATACTAAATCAACATATTAAATGAAAAGATCAATTGTCCCAGATGAAGACAAAAGAACAGCACATTTCGAGTCTTTATCCGTTTTCAATCTCACTTTCAATAAAGTTGTTTTTTAATTAACATTGTCAATTATTTTTTTGAATAAAGGTTGATCATTTTTTTTAATTAATTAATTACATAATAATATGCAGATTAATTAAGCAATTAAGCACAAATATCAATATTTTATTAAAACAATTAATAAATCAATGAAAAAAATCAATCAATAAATAAATAACTGGGAAAAAAAGATGATAATTTAAAGACATTATTGTGGCAGATGAGTAAAGTATAAATCAGCAAACAGACAAAAAGTGCATGGACAATATATTACTTATATATATTATAAGTACGTCATGCAGAGCATGAGATAGAAAAACCACGGTTGAAAATGACCAGAGACAAGACATAAAAAATTAATGCAAAACTTTTAACCCAGCAGAAGAATATCTGTCTCCTTTTTGCAGCTCACTATTTTTTCATGAGGAGCAGGAAAAAGCACCAAGAGATGATCAAACGTTTATGTCAGACACTTTCACATGCGTGCGCACACACACACACACACACACACACAAGCACACACGCACAGCCCTCCTCGCCTCCCTCTATATTTTTCACCTCCTCTCCTCCTATAATCCTCCCTCTCTGACTCTTTTGTAGAGGGAATAAAACATGTCTAATTCAAAGCCATCCATGTCATTCAGCAGTTTCTAAAACACACGCACTCCTGAGCCATAAGTGGGACACTGACGATAATTACAAGGACCTGAGGCTCTTCAGAGTGACATCATCTGTGAATCTCTTAAGAGTGGGAGTGATCGTCCGCATCAGAGTGCTGCACCGCAGCCCGATCGGCCCAAAAACTCCCACGTAGATGCCACACATACACACAATCTATATGCTCAGATCTCAAATAAAATGGACTGGGGCTCATCAACCTGAGTTCAAGCTTGAAAGGAATGCAAAACATGCTAAAGAACACGGAAAAATCCTGAGAAAGACATTGCAGTGACAGAAAACACACAAACAAGTAAATATAGTCTTTTTGCTAACATAGGAGAACACCAGGAAAAAATGTAAGAAAAAAAACTGATGGATGAGAAAAAGCATAGGAGAAAGACACAGGGAGTGATTTCATTCTGTTCCCTGGCGACTGGGCAAACGCTCCACGGCTTCCTTACAGCACTGCAGAGCTGGATCGGACTCATCATGAGGATTCACCCGAGATGCCTTGCAAATGATACAACCGGGATGGATTTCTGAGAGCTGGATGAAATAGATTTCCATTTACGCTGGGCTCCATGATGTTGTTTGATAGGGATTTTGGCCATAAGCCCTTGAACAACACACAGAATGCAATGGAGGCAAAAAAGTACGATCTGTCCAATGAAACAGAACATGCCTTAAACTAATGAAGGGACTGAAAACTGAAGTTGTTGGTATATTTGATAGTTAGGTCCTAAATATATATTTATATACACATACATACGTACCACAAAACGCAACGGCAACTTTTATGACATCAAAAATGAATCTATATGAACACTGCCTCACGTTTGAAGTAAATCCGCTGTTCTTTTCATTTTCATTTATATAAAAATGTAGAAGACGGCCCCTTTAAATTGTTCCATTGGTGTCTGAAGGTGAAGTGTTAAGTATTTGTTATCTCTGCCAATTGTGTTGAAAATACAGGTCAGTCGGCTAAAAGATGAGAGAAACCCGGGCTCGGTTTTTATCGACCGTGCCCTCAGAAGAGCCGAGATGAGTGAAGTGCCTGGAAATGATCTCAGCGCATTACAGACACACAAACACACACACACACACACACACACGCTATTTAAACACATACCATTAAAACAGTGCTTTGACTGTCTAGAGTTTGTGCATGTCAATATCCATCACTTAATGTAAGTCACTTAAAAATCGCCACCCTGTTTTCTTACCTGTTAAGGAAGGACATGCTAAACGCAGAGTTCAGAAAAGGTCAGTCCCTCGTAGCACGAGCAAACCTTTTAAACATCCGTCATTTAATATCCACACAGAAAAGAAACACTTCAGATCAAGCCTTCTGACATTCTCCATTACAAACAATATCAAGAAGACAAAAAAACACCGTAGATGTGAAGAATTACGACCACCCTAGAACATATCTCCATTCCTGAAAGCGCTCAGTTGCAGTTTGCTTAGTTTTAGGGGCTGTTTCCTAATTACGCTCTAAAGTCTGTTACACCACAGACACCACACCTGCCACCTTCATCGCCTCGGCAACAGATGCCAATTTCCTTATTTATGACATCATAAATTAATCTCTGTGAACTACGGACTCAAATTTGAGGAATATCTCCACCTCTTTTCATTTTCAGACACAACACACGATCAAAAAGCCTAAACAATATGGACAAGTGGAAATAATCTCAGTCTTGAGTCGTTCTGCCACGTTACAGGAAAATAAACTTCTAGAATTCTCAAGAGGCTTTGAAATGCATCTGTATTGTTTGTGAGAAGGATGTGACTTGATTGTGTTCTTAACAGAGCAGAAAGGATTTTCACACATATGATAGATGAAAACCACATTGAAATAGAGAGGAAAAGGTGATGGGTAAAACAGAATCTATTATATACCGTTTAAACTGATTTGTTGCAGATTTGTACATGTCCTGTCTGTCCAAAGAGGGCTGAAACACAGAAAGATCCAGAGGTGCTGATGGGAGGGAGGGAACGAGTCAGATCCTTAAAAGAAGGACAGAGGGAGGGAAAAAACATGACCTACTTCTGCTCTATCCCTTGTTTCTATGGTGAATGAGAAGAGAGAGAGACGTGGAAAAGTAGCAGGAGGGCAAAATGTGTTCTCAGAGAGAGAGAGAGAGAGATGCGGCCACAGGAAGTTCCTCTGATGCTAAATAGATTCAGACCACAAGATTATTGATTACTTTTAAAAAAAAAAAAAAAAAAGTAAGTTAGATAGGTATTATGCAACGTTAAACATATTAAATTTGAGTGTGACGTTCAGTGTGTGATTGACATCTAGTTATCCTATTATGAATGAATATTAATACAATTAAAAATGATAATATATAATATTTTGTACATATGTATTTACATGAATAATCATGTCATCAAATATTATTCAGATATTAAAAGGGAAAAAATATAGCACTAACATTATATTAATAATGTAATATATAAAAATATAAAAATTAAACATAAACCAGAATAAGATCAGATAATTTGATCAAATGACTAAAAAAGAGATATTAACAGTAGATGCTTCTCACTGGAAATAGAAGGTATAACTGCATTGCATTGTGGGATACAGTATTCCATGCAAATTTCAAAAGCATTATAATTTTAAATAGCATAATTATAATTATATTTTTTGTAAAAAAAATGTCTATATAAAACAAATCACATTAATTCAAAAATAAAAAAAATAACAAAAAAAGAGAACATTGTGTTATACAAAAATTATTTAAAGAAGAGATTAAAAGATTAATTCTATTCATACAGAAAACTTGCAAATCGTCCACAGTACACATAATATATATGATGCTGTTCTGGACAATATTTTTGTAATTCCATTTTGTGCCACTAGTAACGCAGAAATCACACACTGCATCTTTAAACAGCCACCATTAGCTTAGTTAAAAGTGTTTTACACTCAAATGGACTCAAATGGATGTCTGGGGTTAAGCAGAATTTTGCCTTGTCAGCAGTGTGACATTAGAGCTTTACAGGAAATTTGACAAATGAGACTCTAGACATTTTTGGAGACTGCTTATCTTGATGATGTCATCCTGCAGTTCTACCATACTGCTCATAATAGGGTCATACATCGATCGCCTTGTTAAGGAGAGATGAGAAGAGTAATTTACACAGATCAACATGGCACACACCTGCTGTGGTGAGTGGGAGCTTTCTGAGGGCACTGTCCTCATCATGTCTCTCTCTCTCTCTCTCTCTCTAAGCCTCTTTCTCTCTGTTTTCTTCTTATCCTCTATCTTTGCTTAGGGGCATTGAAACATCTCCAAGAAAAGGGACATTTCAGTGTTCGCAAAAATAGAACAGGCGAAAAAGAACAATGTCCCTTTCCGTCTCTCCCCTGTCTTTGTTCCTCCCTCTCTCTCTTCTATCACTCTTTCTTGTGTTGGTGCGGTGTTCTTCTTTGTATGTTCTGCTCAGTAGAAGAATGAAGACTACTGAAGGAAGAGGTCTGCATTAACATTTCGAACCCTCAAGGGATGATATCTGATTAAAGGCAGGGCTTCGTCTATCTCTTTCTTGCCTTCCTATAGGCTTTCTATCAGTCAGTTTGATACACATTTCAAGCACCAGATTGTGTTTAAGTGGGAGAACTAAGGCTAAAACCAAACACTTTTCAAGCAGACCACTTCACCACCACCACCACCAAAAAAAAGAAACTCCAGACAATCATGGATGGTTAAAGAGTCAGATACTTTATGCAACAGTCAGTAAACTACAGTTTAATATGTGAACAGTTGCTACTAAACCTACTAATCAACAGTCACTAGAAAATCTACAATATTAGTAGAATTAGTCAATTTTAAAACGGTCACTACTATGCACTAAATATGCATACAGTCATTACAACAGCTAATATGCTAACAGTCGCTACTAGGGCAACTTAATTATTTATTCAGGAATAAAAATGTCATTTAAAGAGAAGGGTTAGACAATAAAAATATATTTACTATTATTATGCACAGGGCTTGACATTAACACCCGCCAACCCACCAAATGCGGTGGATTTCACAAATAGCATGTCACTCCTGGTAGTCACTTTGGCGGATTGAGTTTTATATACATTACATACATTTTCAATTCTAGTCTTTTAAAAAAAAAGGCATCTGAAATAATAACTCCAATGTAGTATTGTCAAGAAAAAATTTTTTTTATTGATACTGAAACATCGGAAACCGTTCCAATACTCCTTTTCTGCAGAATAGATAGACGATACCAGCTGTACTTTCTTGCTCTCTCATCTCTCCGACAGCGAGTCGACACACAGCTGCTTCCCCTCATTTCATTTGCTCCGGATGAATATTGTTGAATTCCAGCATGGGATAGCGCATATTGTGTATATTTTTATTTATCCAGCAGGTTTTGTGCACACACCCAAAGTGGGTACAAATAAAATCTCTCAGTACTAAATTGAGTTCTGTTTCGCAGCTTATTGCGCTTAAACAGTCAAATACACATAAAATAATGTTCACGCATGTGTAACAGTATAATGGATCCGTGCGTCCGGTCTTAACGTTACAGCAACTTAATATACCTCCTGCCAAATTATGAGATAATATTAAAAATATCTATATGGCAGTTTTTCCCCTTAGTATCGATGTCAAAATTGTGCCCAGTGAAAATGATGTGTGGCAAGTAACTTTGGAAAACCATCCAATAATTAAAAACAAACTACCATTCAAAAGTTTTTAAAATGAGTCTCTTACGTTCGCCGCTCTTGTACCGAACAGCAAAATAGTAAAATATTATTACAATTTAAAACAAATGTTTTCTCTTTTAATATATTTTAAAATGTAATTTATTTCTGTGACCAACTTAACAAATCTTTTAAAAATTTTTAAATCTTTCTAATATGCTGATTTGGTGTCTCAAATTCCTTATTATTATCAGTGTTGAAAACAATTGCACTTTTAAATATTTTTTCAGGATTCTTTGATCAAATGTTTAAAAGAACAGTATTTATTTAAAGTAGAAATATTTTAGAACATTATAAATGTCTTTAATGTCACTTTAGATCAATTTAATGCATCCTTCTTTAAAACAAAAAATAAAAAAAATCTTGAGAACCCAAACTTTTGAACCGTAGAGTAAATTTTTAATGTAACTGAAAAATAGCTACACAGATTGTATTTAAAAACTCATCTGGAGGTGTTTCTTACTACAGCTATACATATTTATCGCAACAGTCTACTTCTATCTTGCCCATCTTTCGACATCCACAAATTTAGAGTTATTTATGCGGCTCAAACATAAACAACTATGACACCCTTTAATAATTAGATCGCTATCACAGCTATTTGCCATAAACAAGATCTATCATGGAACGTAATCATCTCACAAACAGACCAAACATCTGAACAAATTTGGTTAAATACTTGAAGTATCCAATCAGATGTCATCACTCAAGCTGGAGAGAACTAGAGGATTTTAACTCACCCTGTTAAAGCGCTTGGCCTGGAAGAGGTGTCCGTTCACCCGGTACAGCTTCCTCCATCGTCTAGCTCCACGGCGATAGATCGATTCTAGGAGAGAGAGGAAACGGTTGTATAGGAGCAACATGGAGACTCGAGGAATGAAAACAAATCAATCCCAACACGGAATGAGGATTCAAAGACGAGAGACAGAAGAAGGATGATGGACAGAGGTGTAACTGGTCTTGACCCCGAGCGAATGTGGACGGATTTCAACTGCGACTGAATGAAAGCATGCCCCGCTAAAAAGCAAAGGGAAAAAGCTATCAATCCCTCCCTCTCTCTTGCTCTCTCGTTGCTTCAGTGTCTTCATCTGACCCACCCTCCTCTTCTCACTCTCTCATTTCTTTTCTGTTGTCGATCTGTTATTCCCTGCAGCATCACTTTGGTCACATGTCGACTGTTTCATGAAAAAGTGACAAGCGTCTACATTGACCTAAATTGATTCAACTACAATGAGACTTTGATCTGCTGCATCTCTGGAGTTTTGTCTTTTTGCCTCACCGATGACCTTTTTGGGAGGCTTGAGCACACACAGACAGACCAAAATACTAGCTGCATCCGTATTTACAGCAACGTTCTGCAAAATTAGGATTTATGTGTCCAAAATAGTGAGTTGAAATAGTATGCCAAGACACAAAAGAAGAACACAATGTTAAGTTAAGTTAATGTGGTCCAAAACAACCCTGAGGAATTTTTTTCAGTTCCACAGAAGAAAAAATGACTTCACTTTTTGGGTGAAAAAAGTGAAGAAGATCAATTGTTTATCATATATATATATATATATAAATGTGGACAGAACTAAATTATATGCTGTATAAACTATATTAATGGTTTTTATCACTTTTGCTTCAATGATGGTCCTTGTCTTTCAAAGAGTTTAAAAACCATTTTCTCTCTCTCTCTCTCTCTCTGTCCATTTAATGAAAGTCAGTGAGGTCCAAAAAAAACACTGGACACTTCTGACTTTCACTGTATGGATGAAAAAATCTTCTGTTCCACAGAATAAAAAATCATGCAAGTTTACAATGACATGAGGGTGAGCAGCTGTTATTTTCTATAAGCTATCCCTATGGTTGAATTGCTTATTATAATGACAATGATGTCCGTTGACTAAATTATCAAGAAGATAGAACGATAACACATAAATAATGATATTTAAACTCATTCAAAGACAAGCACCCTATTGTCTTCGCTAGTGACCCTAGGGTACCTCAGATACTCCAATGTCATTACTCCCCTTATCTAATGTTCCAGTTAAGTTGATAGACCTTCATCATTTTCAAGCGTAAAGGAGAGGCTTAGAATTGTGCACAAGCCCTAGAGATTTGCTCTGTCTGCTGCCGTTTCATGTTTCTGCCCTCAACTGAAGCTCAGTTACGTAAAACCGATAAATATTGAAATATTGTCGAAACTTTCAAGTGTCAGCCACTAATGAGCACCAGAGGAGATTCAAAGGCCTGGGACGTTTGTGTGTATGAGAGAAAGATCTAAGCAAAATGAGAAAATGAAAGTCTGTGTTAAGCCTTCAGAAACTAGTGTGTGGCATAAAGCAGTTTTTAAATATTAAAACAAAACACCAATAACAACATATATTCAGCTTTGCAGTGCACTAAACCAAAAATGTCAGCGTAAAATCAACATTCATCGGATATAACACTCCACATACATTCAGACATTTAAAGTGTCCCTTGCATCACAGCATGAATCATTTATTACTAGAATACAATAAAGCTGAAACTCACACAGTCTTCCAGAGGAACAACTGATGCCCTAAAAGAGCAGTTAGACATGAGGAGAGGAACAAATTCTTAAACTTTAAGATCAAACCCCATGAGGGTGACGTGGGGAAAAACACTTGTTATCATTGTTTGATAAAGGCAAGGAAAAAAAATCTTTTTCTTGAGTGGATTACCTAACAAAACAAAACAAAAAAATCTAGTTAAATGATATGATTAATTGAAATATAATTCATTATTTACTATTTCTTACTGACCATCATATCATGGAACACATTAACATGATGTTGAAAATTTGACTTTTGTTCCAAAAGAACCATGTTTTTGTCATTGATGATAAAAAAATTGATAGCCCCAGCCCAAACTTTTTTAATGGAGAGCAATGTTTTAATGGTGCCAGAGAGCCACAGTGTTAGGGAAATAAGCCAGTGCAGGCTCAAAAGTTGAGAAATTATTTTGACTTTTCTCAACTTGTTGTAAATGGAATTTTTTATACAACAAGTTGAGAAAACTCAAAAATCTCATCCAGCTGGTTGCCATAAACTTTTAAGTTTTCTCAACTTTATTTTTTATTGTATATAATTAATGGCTTAATTACAGTTTTGTCTGCATATTAAGCTGAGAAAGGATAAAAAAGACAAATTTCACCATTTTGAAGTGACATGCCTGGTTAAAGTTACAATAAAATACTAAAACTAGCCGTGATATTTAAATATCAATTAATATTCAGCATCTTGGCCTGCCTTGATGACAGTTTTCACATGCCAAAAGTTTAATTTAATTATTCAGCATACAAAAATGATCTTATGCTTTTTGAAATGCAGTAAAAACATTAATATTGTGTAATATTACTACAATTTAATTTTGCCCGGATATTGTAATGAATAGAAAGTTCAAAAGAACAGCATTTATTTTAACTGACCCCAAACTTATGAACGGTAATATATCTAAAAGGTATAGTATAAAAAAAAAACCCTGTTAACCTACGGCTGCGTCCAAAATCACCCCCTATACACTTAAACAAGACACTTTGTAGTAATGTTCAAAACCATACTGGACATTATCGAGTGCCTCATTCAATCTCACAATGCACAACAATAACAAGTGTACAACCGATGTATCCGTAACAGGTAGAGAATACCCATAATGCACTTGTGAAAGTCACGCGCTGAACGAATTTCCGTGTCTGTCCATAAGATGGTGCCCACCCATTGAACCGCCGGTCCAATGTGGGTACAGCGTAACATCGTACAGGTATAAATTCCTTTTAATTGATTATTAAATTATTTAATTAAGGTTTACACATGCCAGGACAGACTTCAAGATAAATCTTGTCACCATATTACTGGTGCCAGTTTGCTAGGTTTCAAATAATTATTAAACAGCAAGCACAAACTATGCAAAAGCAGCAGCCCATGCAGCACACTCAGTGTCTGAATTCACTCACTCATTTTCATTAACTCCCTCAACTGAACTATATTACTGGACTAATGTAGCAAATAGCGGATGAGGGTATAGGGAGCGATATCGGACTCAGCACATGGCTTTTCCACTTACAATGGACTTCAGGTGAAAAATAAAATGCTACAGAAGTATAAAACATGGCAACCTCAAAATTAATACTCTTCTTAGCTAAAGATTTCCTTCAACAAATGTTCTTCCAACAAACAAAACAATTCACAATGTTCCTCTCCTTCATCAAACCAGTGACAGACTTCAACAGAACAACAAACGATCATCCCCCTCACAGAGCACAATAACAGCTGCTCAGGAAACAGCTACGTGTTTGCTATCATAATCATCCAGATGGGCAACGAAACACCTGTTCTTCGACCTGTTAGGCAGCATGTATAGGTCTGAAGCCCTGCCCGACATCTTTCCTGAGGAATTGGCTACATAACAGTACATCATTTCTCAATGTCGAAGATGAAAACATGTTATGAACTATACCTCAATGAAGTCTCTCTTCTCAAACCCACAATCCTCGTTGACTACCAAAGTCATAAATGGCCTCATAAGGTCCCATAAACCAAAGCAACTGTAAATGTAAACTTGACTCTGACTTGCACTGGAAAACTTGGCAGTGTGGTTGGCTGCCACATCTTCCATGACATGTTAGTGATTTTGAGTCACAATGATGCATTCAAGTGATTCACTCATGAAGGAGCTGCTTTTAAACGCTCTTTCCTGCTTGACAGAGCTCTTTTAGTGGAGCTGATACCAATCGCCTGGAAAAGGCCTGGTTGAGGGTGCGGCAGGCGCAAATTCAATTTTTCCATCATCACCATGGCAACACACACTCTCTCCTGTGCCATACGTGCCAGATGCCAGCAGCTCTGTGGACGAGAGATCCGGACACTCAAACAAACACACCGCATGCAATAATACACTGAACATCCAGCATCGGCTACAACAAAAACACAAAGCGGTTTGCCGAATGCTGTGCGACAAAATGCATCACTGACAACACTGTGAAGCGCAAAAACAGGCATCAAAGGAGGAGGAACATCAAAAATAAGAACTGGAAGCTCTACTTTTAAAACTGGAAGCTGCCCTGAGCTCCATTAAATCAAAGCAGTGTCTCTCTCTCTCTCTCTCTCTCTGTTATATAATCGGGTTGGTTTGTAGATATTTGCATCATAAGTACACATTTTTTCATTCCTGTAGCTCAACTGAAAGAGCATGCTGTTAATAACGCCAAGGTCAACGTTGGAGTTGCAGGGAACACGTAAATTGACTAGGTTTACTTTGAAAGTCGCTTGGAACAAAAGCATCTACCAGATTCAGAAATAATTTCTCAGTAGAATGTGATGGGGGGGAAAAAACATAAAAGCTGTTTAATTCAGCGTTCTCTCTTCTCTTCCTGTTGAAAAGGAGCTGGATCTATGCATGTCTCATCAAATCTGAAAGTTTTTGATCTCGTAAAACACTCGCAGGCTTCAGAGAGAATCAAATTATCAAAAACAAATGGCAGTTGACTCTTCTGAACAGACTGCATTAAGACTCAGCTAACACAGTACAGGACCAAACAAAAATGTCCTCAAATTCCAATATATTTATTTATTTATTTATTTTTGATGAACTGCTTTTTTCAATAAGCTAAATTATAAATAATACCAGCATAACAAAATCGAGCAAACACTAGGCTAAACATAGTATTAACCAAATTATCAAGTGACAGATGAATTTAAATGCACGCACACACACAAACATATAAATATAAATAAATATATAAACATATATGAAAACTGGTCATATCCCCATATAATTTTTTTGCATGAAATTTAAATTTTAGATTTTGTATATACACACACATATGGATGGAAACCAAGAAAATAAACAGCTTTGTTTGTCCACTGGCCTTTAATTCTAAATATGCCTAAACATTGATTTATTTCAGAGTAATAAAAATATAAATCGATTTTCTCAATTTCTGGAGAGCTGTTGTTTTTTGTTTTGTTTTTTTCATTTTTTCATTTGTTTTGTTTTTTCAGAATGGAAGAATACCAGATGATGTTCATGTCACAACATACTATTACTCCTTTGCTTTGTGTCTGTGTATGTGCGTGTGTGTGCGTGTGTGTGAGTGAGAGAGAGAGAGAGAGAGAGAGAGAGACAGAGAGAGAGAGAGAGAGAGAGAGAGGGAAAGTGAGGAGCTAATTAAAAGGCAGAGCCAAGGTCTTTAGCACTGTCATCACTGAGATCTATCTCTAATCGTATTAACTTCACCCCTACAGGGAGAGACCTAGAGAAACTGTGCTGTTGCCATAGTTACCCAGCACTATTTTTTGTCATTATCTGTAACATTTGACCACAGAAAGAGAAAGAGTACTCCATGTCCATGAATGGTTCTTCCTGGGTTAAAAGAACATTAACTAACATAAAACAGCCATGAAAACAAAGATTTCACAGTTCTTTCAGTTTCTCAAGCTACTGTATTTCTTCTGACAGCTTCAAATATAGAGCGCTAGTCATATGGACCACTTTTATGGTGCTTTTTTGGTATGTTTATGGATGTTGAAAAACTTTTTCTGTGAAAAACATTTTTATGTACTACACTCTTAAAAATAAAGTTCCAATCAGCTGTTCTTTTAAAGGTCCAAATGTGCAAAACAGTGTCCAACAATAATGGTGAACATGTTCCTGAGATGTTATTATGAAACATTACCAGAATATCAACCTTATTAATGTATCCGAAAATTGAACATTTTACATTCTTCCTTTGACACTTAATAACTTTCTCCATTTCTGAAATTACTTTTCTTTCCGTAAGACAAATTCAAGGTCACATTGGCATGGACGTTAATACTAACCAATAACATCATAGCATACTTTTCATGATCCAATCAAACCCTGATGGATAAAACTAAGAAAATCGTATTTCCCACTCATTTTCTGTTTCACCTGGAAGTCCATCACACTATGGAAGTTAATGCTGTATTATGTAGTCAACCAGGGAAAAATCATCACAGTGGACACATTCATCACAGACATTAGCACTTACTATATACATACAATATGATGGTTTAATAAGCAAACGCGCTTCTGATTGACTCTAATCATAACTATGCTCATTCGCCATCCCTGCTATCCTTAATTGCCCTGTCCTCTTTAACGGCTGCACTTAACCGGTGACACCAACTGCTCAGTCAGAGCACGCTCATGAACTTACACGCGTCATTATAAATCTGCCCTTGCTCCAGTGGATGGAGGGCGACACCGCACCCGAGGGTATAAGCAAGACTGAAATAGAGTCTGATGCTGGCATTCTCCACACCGAACTGAATTAGCACAGCAGAGATGTGATCACACAACGCTACTTAGTCAAGTCAGTTGCTATCACTCATCATCGTGACCGCACACACATGCGGTGCACTTAACATATTCGTTTGACCTCGTTAATTAGACCTGGAATCATGCCAGATCGTCCTTTACACAATCACACAAAGTCATCTATTATCTGTGATGTCAGAAGACAGAAGACAGGTGTCATGTGACTGCTGTTTATGATGATTATGACTACGAATATATATATATATGTGTGTGTGTGTGTGTGTGTGTGTGTGTGTGTGTGTGTAAAACATATGCACATAAACTCTTTAGGAAGTCTTTTTAGTGTATACATGGTGCATACATATTCACATCATTATTCACATCATAACTGACTGACATGTATGTTTATAAGAATCAGAAATTTCAGAATAAAGTCTAAGACCACCGTTGTATTGGCCAATTAAACAAACTAAACTAAACAATAACTTGAGGCAACTTTAACACTAATGACAACATTAATGCATTAGAGAACATTCCAGCACACTTGTGAAGATTTCACCTGATGAAATATGAGACAAATGCACCATTAATGGTAGGCTAAGTTAAAAAGAATTGATGCAGCTCCAGCAAGACTGCAGGTATCATGGCAGTGATCCAACTCTCTGACCTTAAATTGAACAATGGCTTTGGAGACGAAAAGTCTACACTGACTTGCATTGAAAATCTGTTGCTCACTAAGAAAAGAATAAGAACCACAGTTATGGAATAATCAAACTTCATCTACTCATCAGAACCCATTTCATATCTGTATATAAAAATATGAAAAGAAGATAGGTTTAAATCTAGTAGATTGTTTTCTCTAATTTAGCTGATCTTTGCTGAATCCACAATGAGACTGACACTGTCATACAAAGAGATGTAACAGTACATGTATTCGTCCCGAACCATACGTTACGGACGTCACAGTTCGGTTCATGCAGTTAGACGACGAATACAGTCAGTCGCCGGCATTCCCCACAACAATCCAGAAGGGGGCGCACGCGGTAACGCAATGTTTTTTGCTAATCGCGACAGACGATCTAGATATGTGTGCAATCTCTCAACCAGTGTTTCAACTGTGGAAAGACATCAAAAAAACAGCTTGAGAATAATATCTCACATAGCATTACATTTACCTCAGGCAAGTCATTTAGTGTCCACAGCATGTTAGTTCTCTAGAGAAATGAACTTTAGAGGGGAGCTTTTCACTAAATATATGCACTATATTAGCCTATTTATTTATATTTACTTTACCTGTTAGAAATGTCTTTTTAATATATGTTTAAATAATTTTTTCTTGAAAACAAATTATGACAGTCATTGTGTAAATTATTTTATTTCAAAAATAAATTGGAGTAATGATTTTATAACTACATTTAGAAGTTATGCAACACCTACCATATGTGCAATTTACATTTTTTTTATTATTATTATTATTTTAACACTTATTTGAGCGTTTATTATATCTAAATATAAATAGCAACTGAATTTAATAGTCTGGGCTCTGTTGTTAATTGTAAACTTTAATATTATGTTAATGTGCAAGAAAGGGCTTCCTGTATATAGTTTACAGCAAAAATATATTTGTTTATCCTTAAGAAAATGTTAATTATAATTACATTTATTTAAAGAGAGAGACATAATTTGTTCAATAAACAACTGTTTAATAAAATGAGAAGAAAAAAACAAGCAATTTTATGTTTAGTTTTCTCACCACTGCTGTACCAAACCCATACCGAACCGTGACTTCAATACCGAGGTATGTACCAAACCACCGTCATGTTTGTGTTTATGTACTGTTACAACCCCTAATATATATATATATATATATATATATATATATATATATATATATATATATATATATATATATATATTAGGGGTGTAACAGGGGTGTACACAAACATGACGGTTCGTTACATACCTTGGTATTGAATAAAAAATTATTTTTTACAATATTTTTCAGCTTATTAGAGTATCACATCATCTCCCTTGCAGTTTGCTGCCTATTTAGAACATCAAATAATTTCAAATAAATCTCTTTTGAGGTTAGGAATCTCATTTCAGTTAGGAAGCAAGGCAGTTTCACAGATGAACAGATGAAAAATTTCCAAAAAAGACAGTAATTTAAATTCCTTTCCATCTGATGTCCCTCTCCCACTGCTAAGATAAACGCTGTGGATACCTCCTGCGACAGTCGGAGAGCAGACCGGTGTTGCGTCACCCCACATTCTTCCTCCACCTCCTCCTCCGGTCAGAGGAACTACGATCAGGGAACACAACGGCACAAGATTTAGAGTTGCACCTTGCAAGTTCTGGATCGAAATGGAGAAGCCCGCCATGGCGTGCCACGCTGACCCCAGAATGCTCCAGCCAGAGCTGAGCGTCCTCTGTGAGGGTCTTTGTCTGGTGAGCGTGTAAAGGCTGGGAGCTCAGAGAGCAGGACCAGTTAAAATGGGTTTGACTCACTTCCACACATTGTTGGTTGGGCTGGCAGGAAGATGATAAAGGGGGCTTTCCTTTGCTGTGCTGAGGGTGTGTAGGATCAAAGCAGGCAGTGGGATTTGAGCTGAATGAACAGCCGGGACTAAAGCGCACAGCTGGAACGCAGCAGGAGCAGAACATTTTAGCACTCTCTATATAAGGGTCCTTATATTTGGCCACTGAGACCTGAACATGAACACTGAAACACTAACTCCTCTGTTCTTGGCCTCTTCAGACTCACTCTTCTCAGAGAAGCTTTTCAGTATTTTGTCTTGTTTTCACTAAAAATACTTAAATATTCTTAAGGCAAAATAAATTGATTATAAATGAACAGTAAATAAATTGTATTAATTTATTTTCATAGAATATATCATTTATTTTATTACCCCACTGGCCAATGTTTTCTTGGTTTGAGTATAAACTTCAATAAATGTAGTTAGATTTATGTTTAAAACAATATATATATGACTTTAGGATGTTTAAATTAAAAACATATTGTAAAATGCTGATTAAGGAAATAATTTTTTGGAGCGATAAGAACATTATTAAGCATTTTACATATTTTAACAAAAATAAAACATTTTCAACCCTGGACGTCTCTGCATAAACTGAAAAATAAACAATATAAAGTCAGTTAAAAAATCTGGCAACAGTTACACCCACCACTTTGAGCTTCCTGAGAAGAAGATCAGGACCTAAGATGACCTTTATTTGACTGTTTTACTTGAGGGCACAAACAATCTAAATGGGTCATATCATGGAAAACAGGATTTTCCTTGCTCTTAAGAAGACAAACACAGTTGCATAGCACATTTCTGGCCAAATTGCTGTTATCGGGGAGGACGAGACAACTGTAAATAACTGTGGTAGTACCCTTGAAAGGACAACTTGGTACTTTATCAAAACCTAAAAGGTGCATTTTAGTACCTTAGATTAGTCATACATATGTACCCTTGAGGTACTATTATGCTTTTTATGCTTTTATGGGTAAATAAGGAACAAAAATGTTCCTTTAAGGCTCTGCCCCAGCGACAAGTTGATATACCCCTATAGGTAGGTACAAGAGACAGGCGCGCAGATGGCACTGGGGACATGTCCCCCCCAAATTCATAGTGACCCGATCCGTCCCCCGCCCTCACTATCCCTACGAGAGGTGACAAAAATCGGCAAAACAGAGGATTAACCAGTGTTTGCACTCTCTCTGAGTGACGCCGGGGCGCAAACCTTTTTTTCCAAGTACTGTAGGGGAAGGTCCCACCTTTTTTCGCCTCCTATCGCCTCCTAGGGTCTCCTCCTATTGGGTAGGTTTAGGGGTCGCGTTAGGATAGCCAATTGGAGAGAGCTCTCCTAGCCAATCGGAGACGACAAAGGCGGGACCTCGTGCCTATATGAGCGGTAACCATAGTGATCATATACAATTTATGACTGAGCTGAGTCGGTGATTTTCTGAACTGAAAAAAATCGACTGCAAATGCCTCATAAAGGCAATGAAGAGACAAAAAACAATCACATCGTTTTTTCAAAAAACAAACAATGTAAGTATCCTATGCCTGTTGACTTTCCCAGATGTGGCAGATTAGATTTGTTAAGGGGAATAACTAGTCTGACAATAATGGCAAGAAGGCTTTTGCCCTATTTATCGTCAGGAAATAATGTATTATCTTATCATTTAACCCATTGTACTGTATAAACTGACTGAGGTATGTTCACTGTCGTGTAAGCCACTATAAAAATAATTATAAGTAAATTTGTGTGTAAACAACAAATAAAGGCCTACATTAACTTTTGACATCCTCTTACAGCAGGAAATCATGTTTTTTATTATACGGAGCAGCGGATGATATAGATTCTTAAATTATGAACTATGAAAAACATTTCTTAATATGTCATACATCATTTGAAATATAATTCTAACCTATAAATTGCAACAAACTTGTAACACATAAATTAATTTTTTTAGGTTTTTTTTTTTTTGCACATAGGTTCTTTGCTTTTTTTGTTCATAATTATAGACTTTGTATGCTGAGATAAGCAAATGTTTGAATAAAACATACTTTGCTGAAGACGTGAAGTTTTGGTGGGTGATTGGCATACTAGTCATGAATTGCTAGTGGTGATCAGGTAGGCATTTGTTTACTTTTGTTCATTGTTGTTTATCCATGATTTCAAATAAGAATCCCCCATGGCTTTTTAGTGCAAATCATTAGCCCAAATTACGCAAAGTAACTACTTGAGCACTAGTTAAAGCCCAAATTACGCAAAATAACGAATTGAGTTTAAATAATTTGCTGACAGCTTGGTCCCCCCCAGTTAAAAAATCCTATCTGCGCCCCTGACAAGAGAGTGTACTCATTGCAACTCATTGTTGTTGCTACTGTATCTTTGAAAAAGACAATGTAAAACTTGACTAACATTAAGCCAAATACCTTGACTAACATTATTAAGTGGGATTCAGGACAAAAACAATGCTATGAAAGTGTATGATAAAGCCCTTAAAAATAATGTGTTAGCATATAACAGGGACAATAGCATCTGAGAAAATGACAATGAGCGTGTTAGCGGCATCCCACTGAGAGGAGATGCTAATTTCAGCAGCAGACATTAACGTAATGTGTTAATTGACAGGGAGGAGCTTCATAAACCACTGCAAGGCAAATAACATTACCCTGAATAGGCTGCTTTGAAGTTTGTACTTAATTTAAAAAGGAAGTTAATTTATCAGACGTGTCCTAATCCAAAAGATTAGACAAAATTTGATTACTTTGGGAGTTAGCGTGCAGCACAAGACTACCCATTCACATTCACAGACGCCTCTGATTCCTGTAGAGTGCTCTATGTATACGATCATATTGTTTTAACAGAGTTTTGAAGTCTCCCACAATGTCAGAATAATCATATCACAACACATTTTCACTCATACTCTCCTTGACTGCTGCCACATTTCGCTGTGATGTAACCCCTCTGATCTGCTCTCGCGTGGGATGGAAGTGTATCTGTACATTTCACACAGAGTGTGTGGGATTCACTGGACCAAAGCCAAACACACACACACACACATACACACTGCTTCACTGTAGACAATCAGTGAGTCAAGCCTTAAAGAACATTGTGACAACTGGCACCTACACAATATATTTGCATAAACATAATACAGCATATTCGCCTCTGTGAGCAACCAACACATTATAGAATAAATACAGAAAAAAAACATGAAAATTAGTGAGATGAGTTAAATGAGCTCACCAAAGAGGTCTTTCAAACACTTAAATCGATTCAGAATGCAGCTGGAAAAATGCTGACATGTTAAATCCCACTTATATTCAAACTGATTTCAAAATGTCCTTATTTGTTTTTTAAATGTTCATGGTATCGGTTCACCACACGTTAGTGATATGACAGTAAGCGCGTTTCCGTTACCTTTTAAATTGAGCAAAGTGAAATCGAAAATACGATCAATGGAAACACGTAAATTTCGCGAAAACTCCCATGTGTCGCAAAAAAGTTTTACGCTCGCATGAGATGGTTTTTCAGACAATTTGAAAGAGGAATATTTTCCAAAACAGTTTTTTTCGCATTTACAGGTCACCTGCCGTATGTAAAAGTAGAACATTCTTCAAGAGGGTACGGTATGTTTGGACAGAAGGCGAGAGTTTTTCATTAAACTCGTAAAAGTTTACATTAGTATTACAGGACTACTGGATTCTAAACAACAAAAAGGCCAAAATTTGAATTTATCAAGACCTCGAAGCAGATAGGAGGTAGAAACACCCAGAAACACCACATACGTGGCAGTTCCAATGTATAAGTGGTTTTTTTGTCATAAATGCTTGTATAACATGCTTGTCTCCTCTGATTAAAAATAATTGCTAGTGCAGTGGTTGGGATATACGTAAAACTACCAACATCCATTGCCATGATTTTTGTAAAAAAAAAAAAAAACGTTTTAGTCGCATAACATTGGTTAATGGAAATGGTGTCATTTCACAAAAGTTTTTTATCAATATTTAGAAAATATCGCTAAAGTTTTGTGCGAATCTGTAATGGAAATGCGGCATGAGATATACTCCAGCTGCATCTCAGATTAACCAACAGCAACTTACTGCTTGTACCTGTTAAACAGTTGAAAAACGTGTTACAATATTTGGTCCAAAACTCCTCAGGAAACTGAATTTTCTTCTCTACCTACTTAACATTTTTATTCCTTAAACATATATGAACTGTCAAATTTATGTTGTTAAGTTTTTCACTTATAATCAGGCAGCTTATTATCTTCTCTACTTAATTAGCCTTTTAACATCTGCACAAGGGCTAAGTCAGAGGTTCCTTGTAAAAGATGATGATAAACAAAAAGAAGGGAAAAAAACACCCATTTATCGATTTCGTTTGTCTTTTAGTCTCAGGCTGATGCTTGCAGTGAATCACAGTGGAAGTAAACTCCACAGCAGAGAATGAGTTCTGAGCTATTTAAGGTCACAATGTGTCTGAAAAGACTCAAACAAACACGCACACACACACCGATAGTTTTATCCTTCGTATCACCTTTCATCCGTCATTATTTTCTTTCTCTGAAACTTCTTTGAACTTTTGTGATCCATTTTGAAATGTAAAATTCACATAGACAGTTGTCTTGTGTCTGTGTGTCACATCAACTGCGACTCCGAGATATTCAGACTTCAGCAACAGTTTTCATAACGGCTGGGTTATTTCACCTTACAGGGGGAAAATTCTCTTAGGAGACAATTTTTGTGGCTCCTGAATTTTTTGGCTGATAGAAAAGCCTAAAAATATTGACATCAGAGTGGCAGCCTTTGCTTCAAGCTCATCAGAGTTGACCGGGATGAAACAGCAGAGCTTGTGGGCAACTCTTTGATTTTAGGCGTCTCGTTTTAAGCCTCTCCTTCATTGGTCTGCCAAATTCTTTCTTATTCCCTTACGTATGAAATGAACATATTCTTCATCAATAATGAGCTCCTCAGGATGTTTTTAAAACTTTAAAACACCCCGTTCAGAGCTTCAAAGGTTTATAATGTCACTGTTCCCCAAAAGTGAGTCTCTCGTGTCATCACTGTCAAGATGACCCTGAGAAAAGAAATGTGCCTGGAGCCATGTGTGTGCGCGGTATTAGTACAAGTCTAGTATTACATAACATGTATAAATGTGAGCTTCACGGCATTATGCAGTTTTAGGTAATTAGGAGCGAAGCAAACAAAAACGCTTCACTCTTGAGAGAACAACACTCCCATGAGACCGCACTGCCAAATGTACATGCATGATAGTCAAGTCTTTGAAATGTTAAGCATACTTAGGAAAAAATAAAACACATATGTACAAATTTGGTACCAATACCTCATCCTACATTGTACTGTATCACCACACGACCAGGGCTTTCACACAATGTCGCCTTATTATTTTAACCCTTGGCCCTAAGTTTTAAGCTTTTGTGCAAGACTTTACCTGTACCGTTCATGCCTACAATAGATACCACATATTAAGTAGCTTGTTAAGAAGAGGTGTGCTACAAGTATTTTCTAAGCAGTATTACTTTTTTTTGCTTGGTGATTGACAAAACGGGGGAAAAGATCCCAGATCTCACACTAAAGGAGCCATATCTATGGTACGAATCAGAATAACAATTGCTTTTCACATTGATAATAATACAAAATATTTCTTGAGCACCAAATCCGCATATTAGAATGATTTCTGAACGATCATGTGACACTGAAGACTGAAGTAAAACTGTAAAATTCAGCTCTGCCATCATATGAATCAATTACATTTTAAAATATTTTCAAATAGAAAACTATAATTATAGAAAATTATAAAAAAATGTTTTTACTGTATTTTTGATCAAATAAATGCAGCATTGGTGAGCATAAGAGAATTCTTAAGCAACAACTCTAGAGAAGCCCTAGCATCCATAAAAACTGACGGTCACTTTCCCCAAATTTTCATCCACTCCAATTTTTGAAATAGGCTAATCATTGTATTTGATCCTTCATCCATGGTGCGAAGAACAAAATTGCACCCAGACACATAAAACAACAGCTTTCATGACCAAGCAGAAGCCTCAGCCACCTGGCTGCATTGACAGTAGACTGAACACCTACTTTTCAGATCGTTCTTACACAGTACCCTTTGTACATAGCAACTAAACACACACTAATACCACTAGCACTTGAACACCCTAGCAACCACACAGCAAAACTCTTGACAACAACCCCAGCATTGTAGAGTAACCTTCTGCAAGGGCGAGAAAGCTGGCGTGCAGTATTCAAGGGTACGATAGAGATGGCTTATTGTTTTTTTAATTACCAACCCTGAGCGTTAACCAAAACAGCACACCACCCTTAGGAATTTTTGCTAAACACAATGCGTTAAGCTTCCAGCAAATGTGAACAAACTGTCAACATCATTTTACTTTGAAAGAAAAGTGGACAGCGCACAGAGCCCTGAGGAACTATTATTGAGCTATGCACTAAAAATAGACACATAATCCATAAATAGACATTTAAATGCAAAGGAAGTCACTTTTTTAAATGGTGCAAAGGGGGACACATATCATGATAAACGTCACAACACATTAATACAACTTTCAGATTACATAGACTATGAGTTAAATAGATCCTGTCAACCCGAGTGAAAGATCCAAAACCTGACATTACAAAGACGCGATATTGCAGTCATGTAGAAAGCGTGTAGCTGTCAGACTATGAGCTAATTGAAGGAGGACAGTTAAATAAAGGACAAGCTGGAGAGACACAGAAAGAGGACTAAGAGGGCATACAAAAGCAAAAATAGAACCATTACATCAAAATACAAAACCATTACTGGAAGATTAAAGGGATAGCTCTCCCAAAAATGGCATTTCTGTCATCGCTTACTCACCCTCATGCTGTTCCAAACCTGAAATATTTTCTTTAGTTAGTTGAATGTCAGATAACCAGTAACAACATTCACTTTCATTGGAGGAAAAGGAGCAGCTTGGAGATTCTGCTAAGCATCTCTTTTTGTGTTCCATGCAAGGAAGAATGTCAAACTGGTTTGAAATAACACAGGTAGAAAAAAAGTGGGAGGCAATATCCCTTTAAGGAACAAAATCCATCATATAAAACAGCCATTCTGTCTAATTTATCTCTCCATTTGATCATTTCATGTTATCTATCTATCTATCCATCTATCTATCTATCTCCCTGTCTCTCTGTACAGCATACAATGGTACCTTTCACTCGCAGATAGAACAGCAGTGTTAGCAGCATCCCTATATGGGCTGGTGGTGCCTGGATGCACTTCACTGTCCCTCTTCCATCCTTCCTGCCATTCCACAGGAGCTCTGCCCGTGTCTCTGGTCCCCACTGACTCGTTCCCACTCCTGCTCAGTCGCAAACCCTCACACACCCCTCTGTCTCCTTCTGCCTGCTTGCACACACACATCTGAAAAGCACAGCGGAACTGAGCATGCTCGGTTTATCTCTACTGGATGTTTAAAGGATTTTTTTTTTTTTGGCTTGTTCCTCTTCTCTTTTCTCTCTCTTCTTGTTTCATGAGGACCCCTGCAGGTTGATGCCCTCACTTGTAGAAACTTGTTATAACATGCACCTGCCACAAGAGGGCAAAGCTGACTTTTCGGACTGTGCTGGCCTGATTTTGTGGCTCTGTGGGGACTTGGTGCTATTATTAAACCTTGTGCAGCAAGGAGAGTCAGGAAAGGAAAATCGTGCAGGTGAAGTCATATTTTTGGATTTAGAGACTGACATATAGCAGAGATAAGAACGGATTCTTTTGTGAGATGATGGGAAGGGTGTGACTGCCAAAATGAAGCTTTAACAGTGAATAGTAGGG
This sequence comes from Opsariichthys bidens, assembly GCA_037194245.1. Classification (NCBI taxonomy): domain Eukaryota; kingdom Metazoa; phylum Chordata; class Actinopteri; order Cypriniformes; family Xenocyprididae; genus Opsariichthys; species Opsariichthys bidens. The sequence continues at coordinate 13,926,124 of CM074288.1, read as the reverse complement.
TATATTATGCAGTATTTCAAATGATTTATAATAAAAAAACAGCACAACAATTAGCGCATTTGCACTAAAACATCTACAACTATTAAAAAAATTAGGGTCTGTAAGATTTTTTGGAAAGGTTTTATTAAGCAAGGATGCGTTAAACTGATCCAAACTAAAGACATTTATAATGTTTTAAAAGATTTCTTTTTCAAATAAATGTTGTTCTTTTGAACTTTCTCTATTTGATCAAAGGTTTACAAAAATAAATAACAGCACACCTGTTTTTAAAATTGATAACAATGTTTATGTTTATTGAGCAGAAAATCTGCATATTAGAATGATTTCAGAAGGATAATGAGGCTGAAGACTGAGGTAATGATGCTGAAAATTCAGCTTTGCCATCGCAGGAATAAATTACATTTTAAAATATAATCAATCGGAAAACATTTATGTTAAATTGTAATAATAGTTCTCAATATTGATATGATATTATTTAGTGTATTTTTGATGAGCATTAGATACTACTTATTAAAAACATGAAAAATTCTTATTGACCCCAAGTTTGCATTCCTTCTGTTTCTGGTGCAAGAAACAAATGTCAAGGTATAAAAATAAAAAGGAGAAAAAAATGTGGAAAATATGGCCTCACTTCATCATGTACATATAAATGACTGTACGTAATCATGCACACACATGCATATAGGAGAGATCAACATACTTTCTCCACAGATGATACCTTTGGAACCATAAATTCTGAATATTTGATCTCTATATATCATTTACCCTCTCCTTCTCCTGTTCTCTTTTTCCCCCTGCAAAGACCTCAATTTCTCTCCTTGACTGGCTGATGATGCAATACTTTGGAGGTTGTGAATGCATTTCCACAACAATGAGAATCTCTCTCTCCTCAGGATGGCTGGCTTTATCAGAGTCCAGCCCTGCAAAGAAAACTCATCTCATTCGAGGACTTTCACCTCCACCGCTGCTCCAATTCATACTGCCTACTTCAGATTCACAACGTAACATTCCTGCGTCCACTTCCTGTCCTTTCAGTCGTTAGTTTAGCAACAGTGAAGCAATCACAGCATTCCACAGTATCTATAAAAGGAAGACGCGACCTTCAGTATGAGTCAGACATTTAATGTGACAAATAGAAATGGCAAGAGTTTGACGCAGAATTAAAAATGATGCCAAGAATTTCTGCAATAAGAAAGAGCACATTATGTCCAGTGCCATCAACTGTACTTCCTGTGCTGGACAGGATGCAGTTAAGTGTTGCCATCTGACAGGCAAAATGATTTGCCACCCTAACAGGATTTAGAGAAAAAAACTGAACAGAGCCAAACACTGTACAACTGTAACCTAAAGGCAAACTCGATGCACAGCCATTAGGCCTTAATTCAGTTCTGTTTATGTGCCTCACTACATGGAATGAACCGATCTGGTCTATCTGGTTTGGCTTAGCGATGTATGCTGAGTGAGCATGCATGTTTTCATGTAAATAAAAGGGGTTAATGGAAGGCCCCGTGACTGGTACGTAGACAGAAAACAGCTAAAGGTTTGTGTAACTCTAATGGTTCTCCATTATGGCCCAGTGGTGCATCACCAAAATTAAATTGCATGTGTGTGGAGCAGTCATTGATCAGATGTGCTCAAACATCATCCTGTGGATAAAACTAACATGCGTTTGAGCAATTCAAACAGTTTCTCTCATTTGCAAGAGCCAGAGAACAAATACAGTACAAACATGTGACCTAATGAATAATGAATTACTCAGCACTTCAACTATTTAAATGAGCACATCACCAATTCAGGCAAAATCGCTTAATGGTGCTTAATAATTAAATATATACAAACACACATATACACATACATACTGTCAAAGTCTTAATGGAGATGCACATTATTTCTTATTCATTATTCACAAATACACACACAGAAAGGCAAAAATGATCTTAAAAGAAGTTTGAACGGAAGAATTTATACCTGAATACATATAGAAGACATTTAATACTTATAGGTTTAGAAAAAATGTATGTGTTTTAAAAATAAATATGTTTTAAGAATGTCAATTTAAATCAGTCAAAACACTGATGTCATTGTATTCCATGTCTTCTGTCTCACAGTCACACTTCCTGTCTGAGTCCGACCACTGAATCCTGATATCACAATCATTCTGAGCAGCCTGTCAGATGTATTTATCAAACACATTTGTCTGTGTAATCGAATCGTGACGCTTGACAAATGTTTCATGCTGGTAAAAACGAAGCGAATTGGACAGAACTGGCATTGAAGAAAATGTGAAGCAAAAAGCCATGTACACTTTGACTGACAGGATGGCATCACACACAAGAACAGCCAGACACCAGCTGGAGAAAACATTACAAACTCCATCTAATAGGGGTTCTGTGACTTTTAATCAATGGCTATTATTTCTGAGGTCATCTATATGCTAGTGTACAACAAAACCTTAATCAAAATCACCTTGAATGCAAGGTGAACGTAATAGCAAGTGGCAAATCATGATTCTGGCTTATTGGCTTTTTCTTAAGAGACAAGCACATCAATATAACCTGCTCAAACCAGTTTCAAATACATCAACACATGTTCTCGACAAACCAATTAAGAACCTGAGACAACAGAAATTTGTTTCTTTGTAGCTTCAATCAAGCTCTGAAGATGTCGAATGAGTTGGTGCATTAATAGTTTTGCAATTTTTTTAATAGATGAATATTCATCTGGGATATGAGGAAAACATTACAGTGCGTGTTCAATATGTTTGATGCAGATGAGCAGATGGTGTCTATGAACTTCAAACTGCACACTCATAAACACACACATACACATTAGATGGCAGAAATATTCTCCTTTTATCCTGGGCACTCCTCCAAATTAAACAGTTTGGGGGGGGGGGGGGGGGTCACTTTAAAAGCTTTTGCGAAGACATCCATACTCAGACAACAAGCCAATTAGCCTAATAACCACTCAGAAGGAAAGAAATCCACAGTACATTATTTTACACAACTGACTGAGGTCATTTAAGTTAGTACAAGTCGAGGTCTATCATGAAAACACATCAGATGGCGAGACCTTCAGCTTTTAACAAGAGAGCATAAGGAAGGAAAGGTCAAAGGTCAGCATAATACATCTCATGTTAAGGTGGACAAAGACCTTTCAATACATTAAAAAATGTCTTAAAAAGCTAATAATACAAATGTCTGGATTTAGGCCTAAAGCTACATTCGGACTGCAGCCAAAACTCATTTTTTTGCTCATATGTGACTTATGTTTTTTCCATAACAGTGTGAACACACGGAACCTGATCTTTTCTATTCTGATTTGGGCCACTTTCATATGTGGTAATAAATTAGATACAGGTCAAAGGTTTTGCAATGCAAATTTTACGTCACTCTAGATTGAATCACTATTCTGCGCTAATTAAAGTTGATCTTTGTTATCATTCCTTTGTGCATGCCGGTCATTTCGGACCTGTTCACACTCAAATCTGATTTTGGCCACATTTAAAAAAAATTTAAAAATTAAAAAAATAATGTGAACAGCCAAACAAAAAACTAATCTGAGCAATAAATCCAAATCTAGCCATCTTGGTCTAGGTCTTAACCCTTTCAAACGTAAATTTAAAATATTCTGGCTGAGCCCCCAGTGTGAGTTTTTCATGGCGACCATTGTTTAGAACATGTCATTTTATTGTTTCCATGGTGACCCGTCATTGCTTGTCACATGACACAAACACAATAGCGCTGTATGATCTGCTTTTATTTCATTTTTCCCTTTTTACTCAAAATATTTACAAATTTGTTAACTATAGAATGAAATATATGATATTCCGACTGTCAAAAATGTGCGAGTGGATGTGTTTTGCTGTTTAAACACCTTTATAATGATCGTTGAGCTATACACGCAATGGGCGCCGCCACGTTTGTTCACACCGCAGCACAGAGAATCGCGTCTGTTGGATTTACAACACATGAATTCATCCACTTCTCCCAAAATACATGAAGGTAAGTGAGCCGGTGAACTGAGAGAAGAATAGAGTAAACTTTAAAGTTACTCAAACAATGTATATCTGATGTGAATAAAACGTGTCGTCTAATTATGGAAAGATTGTTACTGCCACTTTCATAGATCAGTGTGTATTTTACAAACTCTAAATGTATTGTTTTTTTAGTATTTATGTGCATTTAAATGTCTCAAACCTAAAATAAAGAACTTTTGAGTTTGGCAGTTGATCAAGTGATGCACTGAAAGTTCTAATCCAGGGACCGGCCAAGACTGATCAGAACGGTGTGATCGCACGCATTAAAGGGTTAAGAGGTCTAGTCTTTTCTGGTCTTAGAAGGTCTGGTACAAGTCTAGTCATCTGGGTCCTACGGGTCTATTCTTCATCTGAGTCTGTGTAGCAATGATCATTCCCGTATCTCATGCTTTAATGTAACGCATGTAGAGTCATTCAGATAAAACGTTTTCCAGTCGTAAAGTGTCAGAAGGTCACACAAACACATTAACAGAGAGCAGGTCAGCTGTGCCATCTGTGGATCAATGGTTACGTAAGTGAGCGTAAGCTCGGAGAAACAGAGGAAAAAGGAGGAATGGAATGACACGATGATGTCACGGAACATGGAAGAGTCTGAATGTTACGGATTTTAAACGACTGCCATTATGACATCATCATATAGCGAGTATGATGAGATTAAATAGGATTTTAACAGAAAAGAGTGGCGAGAAAAGAGAGGGAAATATGGCACACTTTTTAAGAGATCGTTTTAACGAGAGGGGCTGGATCTGTAGAGGAAGGCTGGCGGAGCAGTGCTTTAAAAAAAAAAGAGGATTAACTCTGGGGCAGCACCCAGCAGAGACCGTGGCTACATAAAATACAGAGGAATGCATTATGGGAGATTATGAGCACACTGCACACTCACTTAAATTTCACTTGCGACATCAACACTGAATAAAAGTTACGAAAGCTGATGTCAGCCATTCAGGACCAGTAATCCTACAAAGATTACGGATCCCCTTGAAATCTTCAAATATCCAACTGTGGACATTAATCCTAAGGTCCAATTCTTCGACATAAAAAAAGCTGACATGCTGATCTTTAAATAGCATTATGCAATCACAAATATAATTATTGATCTATTTTTTTAATAATCTGTCAAACACTCAGTCAAGTCCCACATTTAAACAAACAGAACGCGTATCTGTGTATGTGGTAACATCTACTGTAAATACTTTATTTGTCAGCAGACTAGAGATCTGCATTGTCCTGTGAATAAACAATGGCTTCTATCACGGCTGCGGATTTCATCATGTGACACACTGGGCCAAATCACTTCCTGTCCTGAAAAGGGCTTTTTGTCTTTCTGTGAAATGCTGCTGTATCAGAAATCACAGATTTTTTTGTTTGTTTGTTTGTTTTGTAAAAATAACATATGCATTAAACAAAAATATGATATTCGGCACAAGAATTAGAATCAGAAACTGTAAAATAAAATAAAAAATATACAGTGAAATGAATTAAAGAAATGTTTTTTGAAGGGTTAGGGTAAGGGCAGAGTGAAATACTGTACTTCAAAAACTGTTTTTTAACTGCTGTAATTTGATAAACACCCCAATTGTTAACTTTTCCTAGAAGATCAGAAGGTCGTGGGATCATTGCTCATGTTGCACCGCACAGAACTACAGAAATCCAATCCATGTACTAAATGTACAGTACTACAGAAATCAATGTACTAATCTTACAACACACAGTATTGTCATATCAAAACCCAATTTCTGAAACAAAGTGAGTGCATGAAAATCCACAATAAACATGATTCCTCGCTCTGTAGTGTACATGTTGGCATAAGTAAAGCTGCTACACATAGTCTTTCACTCATTCATTGATCCTTATACGACCTTCTAGTGTCATAGGGCTGGAGCCTATCCTAGTATTTTAGGCCAGAGGTAGGGGAAAGCACCCTGGACAGATGGGCAGTCCATCGCAGACTCACACATAGTGATACTAAATAATCTCATCAATCATTTTTTAGCTTGCGAACATATGAGGTTTTGTCAATATTTCTAGCATGATTTGTGGTTTTAATTGAACAGATAATGAAAAATAAACAATAAACCAAATTACTATTTCATATATTGAAATAGTGGTGGGGCTAGTGAAAAACATGGAGGGAAAGCAAACATCTGAACTAATGTACAAAGTGATTTTCCTCGTTTGTTTGTTGCTTCGGATAAAACAGTCTGCTAATTGATTAAATGTAAATGTATCATATTCTATTCATTCCTTTCTCACAGAGGGTGAAATATGTTTTGATTGCTCATCAGTCTTTCTGTTTATTTGTGCATTTCCATTGAGAGCTTCTGAATATGGATAGGAGAGATCATGGTGTTGTGTCGCTCTGAGCAGTGATGAACGCACCGTCTGCTCTTCAGGTGAACGCTCCGTATTTACACAAGACAATGACAATATAATAACTGAGGCTCAAGCCTTCACTGAGAAGCTCTTCTGCACGCTTACTAAGCTTCTCTCCTCTTTTCTGCTACCGTCTCATATTTACTCAAACTCCCTACTTTCTTCCCTCATTTCCATCCAAAACTAAAGTGGGTTGTCAATCTTTCTGATTACAGCATTGTCTCAGTTACACACAAAATATCTTGCCATGCATCATTTCAGAGAGCAACTAATCAAAACATCAGTGGGATGCAGTGGACTTCAAGAATTAGGAGGTAAAGGAACAAATATAAATCTTTACCAGGTTAAATTTGCATTTCCAAAAAAACAACAGCCTTTCATTATCAACAAGAAACTAATAGTTTTATATAAATAATTTAATGTAATAACTAAATTATTATCAAAGATTAGGTATACACATATATATATACAATCTTTGATAATAATTGTGTGTGTGTATATATATAAACAAATTAAATGAATATATAGAAGTACTTAACTATTTTTTACTATAGTATATATTACTATTTATTAAAACCAAGTTGATCATTTGCATGGTCAGCATTATCTGCTGATGTCACAGTGTTATTCTAGAAGAAAATTATATTATATAAATTATATTGTATCTCACAATAATTTTAGAATGAATATGAGATCAAATATAAAGATTTTTCATACAATAATAATTGACAGTACATAAAAATATTTTTATCCAAATTTTTAGAGGAGACAATGCCTCCCTTACTGCTTTAGTCAAAACACCTCTTCCAGGCTCTTTCCACCCATCACCGCCGTCATCCTCTGAGCGTCAGAGATTTCATGACAACGACAGCTGGTTTCTTCATGCATGATGACAAGCAGCTCAGTGGAGACAGCCAATCAGAGCCTTAGATCCAATCACACAAACATATATATACAAACACCCCTCCTCCATTTTCTCTACTTTGACCGAGAGAACACAGAGCCTCTTATTTTTCTCTTTTAAGCCCCTTAGGGTCAACACACCAGCATAGAGCTTTGTCTGAAAATCCTTACGGCCACTAAACATGAAAATCTGATGTGTGTGTGCTTGCTGTAGAATATAAGACATTGTGTAGTCAAGGTCAGCATGCGGTGTACAGGAATGGTGGACTAATAGATTTGTTTACAGAACCAATCCCAAGACACTAACATCAATATGAAGGCAAAAATGAATCAATGGCAAATAATCAGAAGTCCGGAAGCGTCACCCCATAGGAAATCATCTCTACAGTGGAAAGCAACGACCACTGCAGGCAGATCAAACCAGGTAATGTTTAGTTCATGTACATTAACTACTTCCAGCACCTTTTAAGTAAATATATTAATAAAGTCTCGGAAACGTGGCTTAAAAGATTTAAAGGGATAGTTCACTCAAAAATGAAAAGATGAACACATTTAGATTTAAAGATGAATCAAAATTATATAAAAAAAAATTGATTCTTCCCATCTTTATAATGGTAGTGAATGGCGCTCATTATTTTGAAGCCCCAAAAAAAGACATTTCTCTTTAAAAGTTCTCATTTTTTCTCCATCCTATGCGCTTCCGTGTTTGTCAATACATCACGAGTCGGGTCAGCGGTCACCCTTCCGCCGTAAGTCAACTTGTGTACGGATGTTTGCTTGAAGCTGGTTATTATAGTTTACAAAGTTGTAAATATGAATCTTTTTCCTTCAAAAACCCTTCACTTTGCTTCCAAAGGCCTTTATTTACCCCCTGGAGCCATGTGAATTACTTTTATGATGGATGGATGCACTTTTTTGGGTTTCAAAATCATAAGCATCATTCACTGCCATTATAAAGCTTGGAAGAGCCAGGATATTTTTTAATACAACTCTGTTTGTGTTTGTCTGAAAGAAGAGAGTCATAAAGTGGCTTGAGGGCGAGTAAATCATGGCATAATTTTCATTTTTGGGTGAACTATCCCTTTAAAAGGACAGTCACAACAAATTTGTCACCAGAAATTAGAATTTGAAGCATGCTTATTGAACAGCAGTGATATTCTAATAATTATGTAAAAAATAATATATATATGGGCAATAAGTATCCCTGAAAGGAAAACCATCTGAGCTTTAGCTCTGATCCTGATGACCTTATCCACACCATGCGAACCCATAAACACAGATGCTATACATCAGCAACATACATCTGGGGCACATACAGTACATGCTGTGTTCATTAGTGATGACCCACCCACACTGCCATGACAGAAGACCACACATCTCATTAGAACAAGTTTAGCAGTCTCATAGATTTTCTTAAGCTTAAACAATGTTTGTACGGTTTGTACCAAGTATAATTAAAACTTTTGTAATGGCGGTTAATGAATTACTTTTAAACAGTAGGTCCATTTCATGCAAAACTATAATGCCTTACCAATTCTTGTAGATAAAATCATCTAGCAGTACACAAGCTGAGCAAAATTATCCCACTGATCCAATTTATTTTCATTTGTAGGATCAAGAATTGGATTATAATCCAATAAACGCTCCAACAAAGGTCAAATTACAGCCAATATTGGATGAAATAATAATGCATCCTCCAAAAAGGAGGTCAGTAGGACTTTCTGGACAGCTTCATGTTAAATAATTAATGGATGAATAAAAGCTTTCACGTTAGTCAGCTGATGAGCTCAGGAATCTTATTGGTTGTGAGGTGCTACAGGAAGAAACATCATTTGCTGTGGTGCTATGATGCGTGTTGCCAGTGGTTGGAGGACATAGCTGACTTTATTATTGAGACTTGGGGTGGAAACAAAGACAGACTACAGCATATTTAATGTGTAGCTCTTTTTATGGAACGCCATGGTGAGATATTCCCTTGGAAGTGAATCACAAATCCTAACCATTATGCCAAATAACATCTTTCTAAAAGGACAAAGTTATTGCCATCAGGTTCATGGCAGATTGCACAAGCCCACCATCTTTTCTTTAACGTCTCTTAGCTGCATCGCTGCACAATCCCATCTCCAAAATATTCTGGTTAAATGATTATTTGTTCTGTATTCTTTGCCAATTTATGTCCAGAATACATTAACAGGAAATGCTAAGCTGTGCCTGAAGAGAATAAGCTGACAGTCCCTGGTGAATTAGTTTGGGTGTGACAAAATCCCTGAGTCATCATAATCATGGCATACGCTAATTACAAACAAAATAAAGATCACTGCAAACATCAAAATCATCATGCAAAGCAAATTGCTCTTGAGCAAGCATTCTTTTTATACACTTTACAAAACCTATTTAGGTGGAAACCATCAAAATATCTGTTTTGTATAGGTTTCCACATAAAATATGTATGAAAAAAAAATACTTGCAAGGCAGAAAAACTGTTAAATTTCTATGTAAATACACTGCAAAATATTTGTCTGGTTCTCTGGGACAAATATCTTAAACCTGATTAAAACGAAAAATTTTAGAAGCTAAATTTCAGAGAATTTTGAATAACTCATTTTAAGAAATGCCATTTTATGCCTTGTTGCAACCCTCAATACAACGCTTAAAAATGTTTGCAGTTTGAATAATTGAAAACCAAAAAATAGACAGAGAGACAGACGTAGAGAGAGAGAGAGAGAGATAGAGAGAAAGATTGAGGCTCATCACTTTTTGATAGAGAAAATAGACAGAGAGACAGACGTAGAGAGAGAGAGAGAGAGAGAGAGAGAAAGATTGAGGCTCATCACTTTTTGATAGAGACCAATCACAATTCAGTATGCAAATTTTACACTGACATCATCACTGGCAGTTAGATACTGAATGCCTTTCTGACAGTCAATGAGAAATGTCACTACTATAATCTAAAATTTCTTAACTACAGAGTATATAAAAAAATATCTTGTAAGAACTATAATTATTCAAAGTAATTGCGAATACAAGATATAAACAGGTCCCTTTCTGCTGAAATGAGTGTTGGGTTGAGAAGCCCCAGGCATTAACTGAACATGAGTAAAGATGCATGTTAACAAACCTCACAGCTGAGCACCACTGAGAGTGTGATGTGGGTGGAAAAGTGAAGTCACCTCTTTCTCTCCTTTCTCTCTGGTGGGCGAAGGAGGGGGAAAAAAGTGGCAAAACACTTGTTTATTTTTCAAGCATTGTCACAAGACAGACAATTTGAGAACATCCAAAATTCAGATCCCTAACGTACCTCTATACCTCTTCCCGTTGCCTGCAAAGTCAACACTCTAGCAGCCATTCAAAGACTGCTCCTTGAGCCGCCCATCCTTGGTTTAGAAATGTTTGAGGAAAGAAGCGATAAGCAGTTTTGGTAACATTTTATTTTACTTGGAAAGTTTCACAACTCTTCAAACTTCTATTTGAGTCCAAATCCTCCTACACAATAAGCCTCCAGCATATTTGAAACTAACCCTAAAGTTATCCAGTATCTATTTAGGGCATATTATATCATAATCGCCCACATGTACGGCACTGGAATGACAGTGCAGCTTTCAGCTTTTGCTTAGCCAACACATAAGTACACTGGAAGAATCGTGCCATCCCTTTATAACCGAATCAAATAAAGCTACCTCAGAGGGCCATTTAGACTTATGGGTGGAACTCCAAAGGATGTAGGTGGGGATTTGGTAAATAGCATATCTTAAAACAAATGTGCAACGATGAGTCATCTGATCCAAGATAATACAGCAGTGTTATTGCCAAAAATTCATTTTCTTTATCTTTCATGCACACATATATTGCTGCACTGAAAGCGGACTCAAGCTACAAAGAATCTTATTTTGGTGGCTTACGAAATAAGGAATCTCACCGTCGATAAACACAAAAGCTTTACTAAACAAGATATATAATAATAAGTTCAAAAGAACAGCATTTTGCTACATAGAAATCTGTTGTAACATTATAAAATGTCGCATTTGATGAATTTAATGCATCCTCACTGAATACAAGTATTACTTTCTTAAGAAGAAAAAAAAAAAACTTATTGACCCCAGGCATTTGAGTGCTTGTTGCATACACTGTATGTATCTGCTAAATATGAATTTTGTCAACATTTAGTAGCATACAAAAGGCTAACAAGTAATAGACATGAAATAAAAGCCACACTTGTCAAATTTTGGTCAAATGCTTCAGTTTTGTCTTAGTTTTTGCACATAAATCTATATTTAAAACCAAGGCACAAACAAATAACGCCAAAGGTTGCCTGGGGCACTTTTTATGGTGCTTATGCATCCTTTTGTCCTCAAAAGACTTAGTCATAATTGCATTACAAGTGTGGATTAAAGACAAATTAATTAAAAAGACTAAAATTTCCAAAGTAAATTATTACAAAATATGCATTTTTGAATATTCTCCACCAGATGTCATTAATCATATTAAAACTAAGTAAAAATTTGATTATGATTACCATTTTGCACGGATTGATCTTAACAGGTACAAGGTTGTTTCTAGAGAGAGATAGAGAGAGAGCACATGTCAACACCTGGTGTCTCTCACTCTGACAGCCATCTGCTCAGGCTGTGAAATAGGAAGGGAGGGGTAAGACAAAAAAAGAAGTCAAAGTGAGGAACGAGAGGATGTGAGAAAAGAGTGAGGCTGTGGACCCCAAGAGTGAGACAAGAATGTACTTATTGCTCACAGTCAAATAATCCTCATCTCATTTCTTTATAGTGGAAAGCCTTAAATCAAACTGAGACAGGCAGAAATTTAACTCTAAACTGAAAGAATACATTTTTTCCCCAAAATTTATGAGGAAATAATGGTCGTATACTTTGAGTTTCGGGCTGCAACAAAAGAAAACTTGTACCTGCTACAGAAAAAACTGAGCCTCTAAACTAAACTGAACTGTGGTTTTTAGTTCACACAAAAATATTAAGGAGCAAAACTGTTTTTCAACATTCATAATAATAAGAAATGCTTCTTGAGCACCAAATCAGCAACTTAGAATGATTTCTAAAGGATCATGTGACACTGAAGATTGGAGTAATAATGCAAAAATTTAGCTGACATCACAACAATAACAGTTATTTTAATTGTCATGTATCTTACTGTTTTAAAACAAATAAAATGCACTCTTGGCAAAAAAATCATACTGATCCCAAACCTTCGAACAGTATTGTACATATAAAAATGTTTCTGAGAAACAAACTAAACATATTGATGACTCATCCTGCACTACACAGATTTTTGTCCAATCAAATGCTATAGAATGAGACGTCCCTATCCCTAATACCACTTTCAAACAAGTAGCAAAAGCACAGTCCTTGGGATATTAAAAAAATGTGTCTTTTCAAAATGTCCTATCCAACCGTCAATAAGAAATAGACAGGAAATAAAATTCAGCTTATTTGAGTAATTAATTGTCTTGAGCGTCCCCTCACCCTGGATCAGTCTGTCATTTTGTTGCTATATGGTAAATGGTTCAGGATAAATAAAAGCACCAAACTGTGCTCATCAAACTCTTCAGGTGGTTCTGATTAGGTTTTGGTCTGTGAAAGTAAAACCCACTGGTTGGTTAATGGACGTGATGGAAGCAAAGCTTGATAGACTGTTTAGGAAAGAGAAAATCACATTGATTAGGAGAACTATGCAAATAATATCTGACTGATTACTCTGCAACAAAACCATGCAGATCTAATCATTACAGAGCGATTTCATTTGCCACCTGGACGGATATACTCAGAAAGACACCATTTTACCATAAAATTGCAAATATTGTCTATTTATTATTTATAGTGAAATGCAGGACATATTATACTGAAGTGCATTAACACTACATAAATGTGTGGGGTTATTTTCTTGTTTTAAGCATAAACCTCTATACATTGTGTTAGATTTATGCTTAAAATGCGAAAAAAATATTACATTTAAGACACATTCTCTGATGTCAAGCCTTAATATCACAAACAGTTTTGCGTATTGTTTGTATCTTTATTTAAGGATGTTTATATATTCTATTCTATTCTATTATATTATGTGTATGTTTACACAGTATATAATATAATTTTATATAATATACTGTATTTAGTTTAGGGTTAGGAAGAAAAAGATTAAGAAAATATTTTTTTTGTAGTGAACATTTGCAATTATGTGCAACCCTTATAAAAGTAGAAAACATTATGATTCCTGATGATGATCTCAAATGATATGATACATTTCTGTGTTCACCCTCCTCATTTTTTGAGAAATAGCCATTATATGTTATTATTGTCTTTTAATTGCAACATTAAAGGGATTAAAGTTCACCCCAAAAAACAAAAAATACAAAAGAAGATACTGACGTCGATAATATGGAATACTATAGAAGTCAATGGGGTCCATCAACTGTTTGGTCACTGACATTCTTCAAAACATCTTCTTTTGTGTTTCAGCAGAAGAAAAACATTCATACAGGTTTTGAACAACTTGAGAGTGAGTAAATGATGACAGCATTTTCATTCTGGGGTAAAATAACCGAGCAGAAGCATCTGCCACCCTCCTCCTTTCAACAGGTGAACAACAGGTCAATGTTTAGCCTAAACAGAGTTATTGATTTACTGCATGAAAATGGCTCCTAATGATTGGCAACATGCAAACATAAGGGTTTATAAAGGATGACAACTATTTCAGAGAGCTGTAAAACACAAAACAAACCACAGAAGGCAAATCATTAGCCATAGGGAAAAATCTCTCCAAACAAGCCATTAAGTAAATTGAGAAAGCAAGTGCATTTTAGTGTAGTGTTAACACAAGTATTGCCTTGTAATGCTATTTATTTTTATGTCTAACAAACTATTCAAATGTGATGAATTTATATACAATTGCATATATTTGCAATATATTTCATATACAAATTCATCCTTATGATGTATGTTACTTAAGTATAATGGTTCAAGAGGAATGTTTGAATGTTGTTAAAGAAACACTATACAACATCATAACATGGCATTAAACTGGAATACAGCACAGAGAAATGAAGTCCTTGGCCTCTCTGACAGTAGATAAGAGGTCTGGGCCGGTCATTGTGTGGACAGAACACTAAGCACTGGCACCCACTTAAGACTCCAGCAAACATTGTTCTGGACCACAAAAGAGGGAGAGAGGAGAGAAAGAGGCAGAGGACAGAAGGATACGGGGAGAGAAGTACTAAGAGGATGAATGCATGTCTATTTTAAGATGGGTGTCTGAGCAGCTAGGCTCAGGGCTCGGGGCACTGCTGGTGCCTGATCCACATTTCAGTCCTTCATTGTGTGAGCAGAATCACATGACGAAGAGAGAAGTGGGGGATTGGACTCATGCTCTTTGTAAACTCAGATAAAACCGCTTTCTTATCGTGGCTGCTTCTGGTGGTGATTTCAAATGTAGATCTGGGGGATTTCATTTATCCGCCTTATAATGTTCTTTAAAGTATGTTTTATCTTCGAAATAGAAGGTAAATCCTCCTCTTAACATATTTACAAAAAAACGGCTAACGGCCTGAGAACTACCAACACTATTTTGTTAAAACAAGCACATGAATTTATATATTTAAGGGTTTTTCTTCAAATCTGGGAACCAATTTCCAAAGGGTTGATTTTTGTTAAAATCAAAAAATAACACTTAACACATTTTTGGTTTATATATATATATAATATATATATATATATATGTTGGTCAAATAACATATTTTTAAAATGCCTTTTATTTAGAGATTTTATTATTTTACCCAGTCCCTACCCAGACATTCAATCTTAAATTATAAAAATCGAAAATACATTTTTATTAATTGCATTTTACAACTAAAATAATCTGAGCAAAAAGTGAAGAAAACAAAGTTGTCAAAAAGTTCATTTCTAATCAAGTTATAATTCAAATTATGCGAAGAAAATACAATATTTTAAATTTTGAAAAAAAACAGCAGCTTTTGAAAATAGCCAAGGTAATATTGTTTAAAATGTCATTTCCGCCACCATGACGTTTAGGAATAAAATAAAATAAAAAATTGTCCACTTTTGGACATTATTAATTGACAAATTAAATAAACTGAAAATGAAAATAGTTTACTTTAAAGTGAGTATTTTTTCTAAAAGCATACATAATTGAAAAAAAAAAACCCCATAATCATATTTCAGAACACCCACTTAAAATTCGTAAGAAGAGTTACAAGAAATGACTAACCACTAAATAATGAACATCCAGGAAAAGCTTCCAGCGTGGATGTTTAGCATGGAAGGTTTCTCACTGCGGAGAACATCTGATGAAATCTAACCTGGCTGCTGGAGGAGTGGAAAGGAGGAGGAAAGAACAGCAGCACAGATAATGAACAGAACAGAGTGACCAGCGTGGGAGAGAGAGAGAGAGAGAGAGAACAATAACAGCGGAGGAAGAGAAGAGCAAAAAAAACAGAAAGATCATGAGCGGAGGAGAAGAGGAGAGGAAGATGGACAGTCAAACGCAGCGGAATAAGCTGAGTTGGTAAGATGGTTAGAGAGGGCTGACGGATAGAGAGAACGAGGGAGAGCACAGAGGAGGGTGAAGTCAGAAAGTCAGTTAATGAGCAGGAAAAAATGACGAGTGTGGGAGAGAAATAATGAGGAGGGGAGGTCTTCAACACTCCATTACATTCTCCATTTTACAGCAATCTGTCTTCCTGAAAAGATCCACCATATTTATTACCTCATAACAGCCATTACCATGACAATAAACCTTACCCGGCAACAGCTAACATAACAAGCTAGCACCTTCTTACACCTAATTCCTAAAATAGCCACAAAACATGAACGCAACAGAGCAGAATGAAAAAAGAAGCCTCCAATGCAGTTGCCCTCCATTGACCTGAAGAGAAGGTTAAACCGAGAACAACAGACTTATCATTGACAAGTGGTGATACATCACACACAGTGACAGGAAACAAACCAGGCATTTGGATTCATTCTTTCAATGCTTGTTACATGAGCAAGAAACTGTTCTACGTCAGCTCTGAAGGTCACTGTACAGTTGGTCAGTAGGCAGATTAAGTTGTGGGCTGGCAAACACAAACGAGTATTGCTGGTGAGAATGAAAACGCAGTTTTATTTTAACAAGGAATCAGCTTGTTGCTGCTAAAAATGATCATTCTGCTAGGGAAAATGTGTGAATGTAAATTACAATAGTGCATAATTCATCACATGAACAAGATCAATGCATGAATCAAACTCACTTCAGAATTCCCACGGTTTCTGATGCCGTTTTCCACGCATCCTTTTTATGTATTGCTATATGTGGGCTGAGACAAAACATTCAGGACTGTGAAATCACTCACAGCAACATGTAATTCTTCCTCTGTCTTGCCTACACTCGACTACCGTGTCTCAAAGAAGACGGATCACATGAGATCTGCTGTCTTTGTTTCTGTAGGTCGCTGACTTGTTGTTGCTTCTCATTTGAATCAAATTAAACTTTTCAGCTCTTTGATGAGTCGTTGGACATGCCCACATCCTGTAGGAGACCCTGAGGAGAATCTGCCAACAATGTTGAAATTGATTGACTTTCTTTCATGAAATTGATCTCTAGAGTGACTCTACAATATCTTCACTTGTGGAGAACCAGATAAATCTGGGATGTATCCATCATTCTGCTGACAAAAGCAGCTTAGACCAGCATGAATTCCAAGAGTGGCTTCTGCTGGTTAGTGCTGGGTTGCTGCTGATCTAGCTTGTGGACCAGATAGCAGCTAAAACTGCTGATTGACAGAAGTTCTTCCTTACTAAGTTTGGTTAAACTAGTGGAAAAATGGGTTGAAGGGGACTTATGTTGATGTGTTTAAGGGGCAGCTGGTTCAAATCTGGTTTATACCCTCATACAATCCCATCCCACCTCTAAGTTTCCCTGCATTTTCCTGTCTACTCTATATCAGTGGTCCGTAACCTTTTTGACTCCAAGGCCACCCACCCTCCACAACAATAGTCAAAGGCCATACTTTTTCATTTGATCATGATTTACTAGTTAGGGATAAGAATTTTTAAAAAGTATTTCACTTATTTTATTAATATTTTAGAGCTTGGCTTAACTACAAAAATGTATATTCATAAAATGTATAAAAGATTAATTTATATGGCTTTTCCAGGTCTAGAAATCCCACTTTATAATACTTCAAAAGAAAAAGAAAACAATTGTTGAGAGGGAGAATTAAAGTAAGAAATATCTTCTTCTTCTTTTTTAGATTATCTTAAAGCTTTCTTGTCTTTATTTTAAATCATTTTAACTCATCCTGAGACCCCTTGGTTGGAAACCACTGCTCCATAGTGTCTATAGATTAAAAGGCAGAATTTAGCGTCCATTTAAAAAAAAACTTGACATATCATGGAAGCTAGCTATTAAGACTGGAAGTCAAATCTTAATTTTGCACTGTGAAGGAGAAATGAATGTGCAGTCAATCAGTATTCAAAGAACAAATCATCATGCATTTATGCTACATGCATAATAATTAGCCAAATACCTTAAAAGGATAGTTCACCCAAAACTGAAAATGTTTTCGTACTTACTCTCAAGTTGTTCCAAACATTTCTTTCCACTGTTGAACACAAAAGAAGATATTTTAAAGAATTCTGGCAATCAAACAGTTGACTTACATAGTAGGAATAAAAATACAATGTAAGTCACAATGGTTACCAACATTCCTCAAAATATCTCCTTTTGTGCTCAACAGAAGAAAGAAACTCATACAGGTTTGGAACAACATGAGGGCGAGTAATTTTTGGGTGAACTATCCCTTATCTGTATAAGCTGACTGAAATGTCAGCAGAAATATTAATATCCACTGAACTGAACCATCATCTACAAAGTTATAAATCACAAAACTCATTTTTTTGATTTGTTAGAAGATATTTACGTCACATCATCAGGGTTCTCCCGAGCAAGCGCTGGTGTGCTGCAGTGGCCATATTTAGATTTATTGCCAATCAATACTGGAACAGGTGGATCGTATGACAGCCCAACACAGACACTGCAGCTAAAAACAGCAACACAGAACAGTGTTCAACACACAAACGACTCCAAAACTACTGCTTTCAGCAACTTTATTGGCCTCCTTGGTCTGGAACATCAAGGACAGGGCGGTGACTAAATGCACCATGAAAACAAACCAAACAGAAATCAATGAACCATAGATCCCAAACGGACACGCCAAGGACCTGACGGCAGGGTCAACCCAAATCATGTTGTATCTGCAGGTACTTGTGTTAGAAAATCAACTCTAAAATCAATCTAACGTCATGCAGCAGCAGTATCAAGGTCCTGCCGTTCCGGCAGGGCACAATTCCCCTTTGTTATTTCCCCAAGAACGTCAGAAACAAACAAATGTGAATGTGACTCCTTGTGTCTTTAGGCATGGGAAGGATGCAGAGCCTCGTGTTTGGGTGCATCGCGGCCAAGAGGTGGCGGATAACTGACATCTCCCTAATTATGTCAGTCAGACTTAAATAATGCATGAGCATCTATTTTAACCACCCTCTTTGGAGAGCGAGAAGCACTCATAAATGACATAAACACCCCCGTTTTGAGTCGACAGTCAAAACTGCACATTTCCTTTCATTAGCGGCCACAAACACAAAAACCTCGTGACACATCTGAAAAGAAAATAGGCAAACAATAACACGAAGCAAGACCTTAAGATGATACAATGCCGTTCACATACCGTCAGCCTTCTTAGGATGCATTGGGTCTCCAGCACCAAGAGGAGAGACCGAGGTTGGGAGTGTGTGTCTTCCTTTGTGTGTGAAAGCTAAATAAAAGGATGCTAGCGGCTCTCTGGAACTCTGACTAAAGCATGTCAGGTAGGTTGTCGCACACACATACACCCGCACGCAACGCTGCCGCACTAGCCAAACGGATTTAAACCCAAGTATGTCAAGTAAGACGGGCCATCAAATCACTGCAGGTGAGATGAAGATAAAAAGAATGCATCAAGCACACATGCATGGACAAGGTCTGGACACACGGCGGATTCGGTCACGCTAGCTCAATGTCAATCACATCCGTACACAAAGACAGCGACAAAATGATGGGGTGGACAAATGGAAGAGATCTCAACAGTGCAGTGCTCACCGGTATCTTCCTGTTTTCTGCTCGTTTCAGCACATTTCCCCTGGCAGCCTCCAACGATGCGCCGGCTACATCCCCTCCTCCCTCGCGGTCTCCTCTGTTCGCTCAATCTCTCCTCTTCCTTGTGACTTATTTAATTATTTCTCCCCCTCCCTGCCGTTCTGTTGCTCCCTGCATGCAGTCGTTACAGCTGGCTGTCCTTGTATAGGCTGCGTCCTCGATGGATGGACGGATGGATGGAGGGATGTTTCTATCGGGAACGGGCAGCTCTGCTGGAAGCCTTAATTGAGATGGGCGGCACAGACAAAAGGAGAGAGTTCCTGCAATAGATATGGACGGATATTTTGCTACGGTGCCTGGCTCTGCTGTGCACTCTTTGCTTCTTCTCTCTATTATTTCACTCTCTCACCCTTTTCTTTCTCCCACTCTCTCTCTCTCTCTCTCTCTCTCTCTCTCTCTCATCCTTTCGTCAGGGTGTAGCTTGGTCCCCAGAGAGCCGGTGGCAAACAGCTGAGGGGCTTTGTGGAAAACATGGCGTGGAGTTGAAGGGTGACTGAAACGGAGGATCAGTATGGATAGTGAAAGAGCTTAGTGTGCGGCGAATCAGGAGTGGAAGAGGAGAACGGGGGATGGCGTGTCTGATATTGGCAGGGACTGTTTGTTAATTAGTGGTAATTTGAACAAACCCTAACTCAAAGTATTACATTTCGCCACTTACTGTTTGTGGGACGGACAACTCAAATAAGGAAAGACAAGCTAGCACTTTTTAAAGTAGGTTGTGTGGCGGACGATAAAATAGGTGAAAATAATTCACAAATTAACAGTGAAAAAGGATCTGAGCAACATCATTTTATATTTTGGACTTGGAGGAGGGCACTCTTCAATTCACTGTCTTCCACCTATCAACCATCCAGAACACCATAGCAACCACCTAGCCACACCCTAGCAACCATACAGAACATCTCAGCAACTGCAACACTTTAGCAACACTCCAGCAACCACTTCACAAGCAAACACCACTAACACTTCCTTCAGAAAATGGTAAATTATATATTAATTTAAAATTAAATAAATTAAAATGACATAATTATATATATATGTATAGTTATAAGTATATATGCATATAATAAAAGCCTTTGTTCAGAAAATGTTCAGAAAATTTGGACTGAACACTCAATTCATATGGAAAGTGGTAGTTGGTAGAAATCTCATTCGAGTGAAATGAGTAAAGGTGAGTAATTAATGACAGAATTTTTATTTTTGGTTGAACTAACTCTTTAACTCGTTCTTCCTATGAATTATGAGTAAACTGATTCATTACACATTTGATGCAAACCATGCAATATCAATTTTAAGGGTTGGATTAATATTTTATGTAGGCCATATCCTAAGACAAATGGTGAAAGAGCTGCCTCAAATACCATCAACTAAAATCATATGCTGCTCTAATAAAAAATTGTATATAATGAAAAAAATAAATATAAAAATAAAACATTAAAAATTTAAATCTACAAGTAATTTTTAGGGATCACATAATTTTAAAGTGCAGAACGAAAAATGGAAATTCATTTTGACTTTGGCTAAAGATTACATTTAGTACATCCGATATACAATATCGAGAGATAAGAATAAATCTGAAGAAAAAAAACAGTTGATAATGATATAGTACCAATACATCATGAAAATATTATGCATTCAGTAATTTCCGTCGCCCTGATGAACTGATTAGCCAATCATAAGAGATCATTTGCATATAAAATGGAGGAAAAAATGCAAAATGTTACAAAAGTGAATATATGGCCTTTAAAATAATGAACTAGTTTTTTCTGACCTTTACATGAAAGAAAAAAAAAACTACTATAAATCTACTATTTGTAGATTAGTCAATCAATGGCAAGTGTGACTAAGTTTATGAAATAATGTAGTTTTTGATGTTAAACAAAAATTGTGTTCGCAACCACTGATAGAATCAAAGGACTCAAGAGACAGCTGAGAAGAAGACAGCCTGAGAAGACTTTGAGATCAGTGATTAAACTGACACAGACCCCTCCTACACACCTCAGCAGAGTTCAGTAAGAACGGGAGAGACTGAGCTCAGTTATCTGAAGATACTGTACGTCTTCCTATCAGTGACTCTGAAGAGTGTCAAGAACCACTATTGCAGAGTCCTATTATTGCGGCTTTAAAGCAATAATTCACCCAAAAATTACAATTATGTCCTCATTTACTACCCTTCCCTAAATTTCAGTTTGTCCAATCCAGTTATTATCTGGTTTCAAAAGACCTGGAATAAATCATATGGACCACTTTTATGGTGCTTTTATTTAATTTAAATGTCTAGTCACAATCCCTTAAAAGGCTTTGACAGGATTCTGGGGAAAAGTCTGGGAAAAAAGCAGCCATGATCAGTGAAGCAGATTATTCCTGAATAAAAGGTTATAATTCTTAGTCGCTACAACATTGTACCAGAGCTCGAAGTTACTGAGCTTTCATGCATAACGTGAATAACTAACCTTGCATAGTAATAAGTCCAGACCAATTCCACACAACAGTAAGCAGCTGAACCTAAGGTCTTTACACTAGCAAATCACAGTCACTTTGATTCCTGTGTTCAGCACCGCTGCATCACACATCGGTGTGGGCTGGACTTCTGAAATGAGGGGGCAAAGTCCTTTTGGGGGTTTTTAGTCAAATAAATTCATATTCCATTTGATGTACACACGGTTTCTGGTTAAACATCTTATATAATCAACAAACACCCAATATGAAAACATGTATAAATTAGCATACTATTTATTTAAACCAAGTCACATTGAAGTAAAGTACCATTACGTTTATGCATTTTTTAAAAATGATTATTTAATTGCTTTTTTGAAGCTTTGATCTGTTACTACCATTATAAGTATATGTGATCAAATAAAAGGCTACAAGTTTGCTGTGCTTGTTTGTAGGGCTTTACAATTATTTTGTGATATCAAAATGACAATTTTATTATAATTATTATTATTAAATACTCAATTTATTTTACAGTAAAATATTATAAGTTAAATATTAATATCAATAGCAATATTTTTTATTTAATAATAATTATTATTATTATTATTTAATAAATATAAAAATGTCACTATTGTAAAATAGTGTTTAAATAATTATAATAATAATGATAATAAAAAGATTTTTTAAATTACTAATATTTTTCCCTGACTTAATTTCTTCATTTTCGAATGTTAATCCATTAACATTCCAGCTATTATATTGGTGGAAACCTGCGATGAGCTCTTTTGTTGACAACAGCCGGTTTATAAGCGCTTGTAGGCACATGTTGTATCCCCAAAATGCATGTTATAAGCGACTGAAGCACATGCAGAGGTGAGTTCGTTCATGTAGAGCAGCGTTTACTACGAACCGAACCGTTCCAATACAATGAAAACTGCACTTCACTCTAAAACATGCAGCATATGAATTTTTTTAAAATAGGCATGAAACAGAAGTTGCGTTAGTCTTTTTTCCCTATTGTGAGCGAAACTGCTTCTCGGACAAGAAAAAATGTAGGAAGGGGCTTGATTTTGTCCGTCGGGAATGGACTGGATCATTTGATCGCTGTGGTTTGATATTGCTGCAATCTCATGTGAGTGTTTTGATTTTATGGTGACTTTAATTAAATCACAGCCTTGGAGATTTCACAATCGTACTAAGGGTTAGGATCTATTACAATTAAACTTCGCTATGAACAACTAGTACGTTAAACTATATTAGAACTTACGATATCTGTTTTATTTATACTGTAAATTATTTTCTCATCCACATTTTATGAGCAGGCACTGCCTTTCTTGCCTCCTCTGAGAAAACACCTGATACAAATTCAGCACAATTTGCTGACAAGGAGAAAAAAGTGGGCCAGAACAGAAGCAAACACAGACAGAAGTTAACAGCCTGTCACAAGTCGTTATGTACCAACAGAATAGCAATCAGAGGAAGACAGAACAACACCTCTCATGTACAAAGCAAGATCACATCCACAGTGAACAGAACTCATCATTCAAGCAAAGAACAAAAATGCAAGGTACTTTCATCTGTATGTAATGCAAAGCAAAAGAGGCTCCAAAACACACACACACACATAAGTACACAACGCATATTAGGAGCATCCTTATACGCAAGCATAGGCACATGCAAAATGCACAAGGGAACCATTAATAAAATTTAGCACTACCCCTATAACAGGATAGCACACAAATCTCTCTCTCACACACACACACACACACACAAACAGCACTGACAGCATCTTTCACGCCTGTGCCATAGGCGAGGATGATCGTGAATTCATGATGCTTTCAGAAAGGGGCAGCCGTTCTCTGTAGAAGGCACTGACTCAGCAGTTCAGCCCCGTCTGGCCTTCAGGGCAGTAAACGTGCACATTAACACAGGATTACTGTGCACTTACCAATGTGGTATACGGGCCCACTGAGAGATGCCATTTTTCCACCATAAAATCTTACCTTAAAGACAGAATCTATTACCCTTTCACAAGACCTTAAACGAATAGTTCACCTAAAAATAAAAATTCTCTCATTTAATCTTCCTCATGTCATTCCAAACGTGTATAACTTTCTTGCTGCATTTTTGTATACCCTATTCTTGCAAATCTCTGTGCATTTGACTACTCATCGCCTTCTTGCTATTTGTTATTATTGTTTATATTTTCATTATTTTGATAATAATTAAAATATAATCATTATTATAATATGCCAAAAAGCACCAATAAAGTATCATAGAAGTAGTCCACACAACTTATGTGCTATAGTTCATGTTTTCTGAAGCCATTTAGCTAAAGCAAAATTTAAAGGAGACAGATTATGCCCCTTTTTACAAGATGTAAAATAAGTCTCTGATGTCCCCATTTTCTGGCAAAAGCGGGCCATTTTTGTGTCTGTCCCTTTAAATGCAAATGAGATGTTGCTTCCGGTCCACTTTCAAGAAGAAGGCGGAGCTTCAAGAGCTTTGCATACCAGCAAAAACAAAATAAGACAATCTCATGAGTCATGCACTGAAATCATCATCATGGCTGCTAAAAATTTAATTTTGCATAGTAGGCTCACCGAACATCTTGACTCCTTGGCCTGTTCCTGAGACTAGCAGAAAAGTCTGAATCACGAATGCTTATGAAAGATCATTTCAATTAATCTTTTGATCCAGTTCCCAAAACCAGGCTGAATGATTGTTTCATGAATCTGACCTTAATAAATCAATCTATGGTTTCAGAAAAGTCTTATGAATCCCTTTTGATTTTTGTCATTTTGGAAATTTATAGAAAGACCTCTGAAGAGCACATGAAAAAGGCTGAAAGTGGAAGGATGACTTTTGACTCACTGTCCTCTCCTGGGCACGGCATACCAGGTTTTTCAGGGATGCTTGGAAATACTAGACAGAGAAAGAAATAAAGAAAGAAAGAGGAAAAATGAGTGTGACTCACAGTAGTCAGCAAATACGCTAAACTGCAAATATGCAATTGTTGGAAGAAAATGAACTTTTATCAAATGCTTTAGCTGTACAGTGTACACAATATTTTGAGTGGTTTAGCAGATTTGCGCTGTGTGGTTTGAAGCTGCATTAACCTCATATAAATAAACAGTAAAAATAGAGACAGAGTGATTCTACAACTGGACCATAATATTCAATGGGAAAATAGATTCATTTCTAATGTTTTGAGTAAATGAGTACCATGCAAAAGGAGTCCAGAGCACCGGTTCCGGTTGTAGATCCGGAATGCTTCTTCTAGCTCCATCTGGGATGAGATGGTACACGGGTCCCCTTAAAAATAAGACAACAAGGAAAATAACAATATAAAATCACTCTAAAATATCATTGGGCAATAGGTGGTATTTTACTGTTGTTGCAGTAAATATTTAAAAGTGTTTGTTTTATCTCTAAACATTTATTTTTTCAAATATATCAATTATTTACAGCTGACATTTAGCTCAGGGATTTTCAAACGGAGGTCCGGGAAGTGTTTTCTTTTTAGTATTATTTAAATACAATAGTATTATTCATATTTTGAAATATTTTATATTTTACATTTTTAGTGTGCATTTTTAATTTTATCTTAAGTTTCAGTAATTGGGGGGGGGGGCAATTTTCTATTTAGCTTTAAATTTTATTTTATTTTAGTACCTCTTAAACTTATTTTAATTTAATTCAGTTAATTGCCAAGGCAACATTTATATGCTTTGTATAGGTTTTTTTTTGTTTTTCATCTCAAATTGTGTACTTTATTTTACTTCTTATTTATTTTAATTTAAAAATTGTTTTAATAGTTTTAGTTAACAATAACAAGACTGGGATGAGGACACCCAGATTCAAATAAAAACTGTAAAAATGTAAAAAATAGATCATATTTATATTTATTAAACATAAATATAATTCCTTATATTTTATATTAAAAAAGCTTTGTCTAATTTAAATGCACTAACTTGCTCTACTTCTGAATAAACTTTCCTTTTCTGCTGATGTAACTTAGGCCAGAGTTCAAAGGTCATACATACCTTCATCGTCAATCCACTTGAGTGTTATCGGCATCTCTCTGCGGACACCGCACATCTTTCTCACCTCCTCACACACCTCTGTGTAAGTCATGGCCAAATCCAAGTCAGAGATCAGCATGTCCCTACAAACAAAAATAACTAAATAAGGCATTTTCAAACAGATCTGAGAACACTTACAATCCTCTTCATTATGATGGGATTTATTTGGTTAAAGGTAAATGGTACAAGATTAGTTATTTCACAGTATAAAAGATTTGTTGACTTCTGCATTTAAACACTAACGATATTTGATGCTAGTAATGGGTCACAATGACTAGTCAACAACTTGTCCAGCTGACTGATTGGTCAGTTAGTGAGGTCAACTAGTTTTAGATTATTAATTTTATTAGTTTTCAGTTTCGATATTTTTAGCAGGAGTGCTTTAATTAGCATTCCCAAAGCTAATTTTTAAAATTAGAAAAATGAAAACGAAAAAACTACAGCCGTACACAAGTACAGTGGTTAGAAAGTCAACAGGTTATTAAACTAGTCTTACAGGTGATTGGAAAATATTTATTTGTTGCTGCTAATGCTACCTAGTAATGTCTGTCAACGAATCAAATTTCTCGTAAGAGAAATAACAATAAAACTACCTCTAGAAGTTTTTCACCTAATGCATTTGCATTCGTGGCAAGGCTATTAGGGTTTAAAATATCCAGAATCACAACACGAAATCATGCAGCTCTTATTCAGAGGAGCTCTAAATGTTCTCTGTAGCTTTAATTTGCAACACTGGACTGAAACTGTCCATACACAAGCCAAACAAGCCACATCTGTTTGGATACAGAGAGACTTTTCTTTCGAACCTCTAGTACACAGCTGCCTAGTCTGGTCCCTGCCCCACTTTTACACTGCATAAGGGAAAGAGTAAGCAAAGTACAAGAAAACATGATTTGGTTCTGTGCTCGGAATCACTTCAGACAGGGAGGGTGTTTACACAAACATATTCCTAAGAAATTATTCAATCATCATTGGCCTCAAAGTGCCTTCTTGGACATCAGGAATCCACACTGTATGTGTGGATTCAACATAATCTCATATCTTTTTTGTGAACTTAAAGGCAGTTTTCTCAAGTAATTCTAAGTATACTACCTCAATCCTAGAATCACAGTCACTACCATGGTATTATGAAATTATTATCATGGTATCAATCACAGCATTATTGATATGGGACGATATATCGTGCATAACTAATAAATATTTTCTCAGTAACACTGATAACTTTCATTCATAACATTAACAACATAATTACACCAGGATAAACCAGTGTTGACCTAGTTTTTCTGTTAACAGCTTTTGTAATGTCCTGGATTCACTGCGATATCGTATTATAGAGTTCAAATCATCTAGCATTCAAATCATCTAAAGATGATATAAAAAGTTGTTTCAAGCATTAAAATATTTTAAAGCATAAACTGAAAATTAGTTAAAGAAAAAAATTAACATCTAGAAAATTATCATTATAAATTATATTTCTTTCTGTAATCATATAAAGAGATTGGTTCAATTGCAATGTTTCTTTTACCCACATTTAGAAAAATAAAATATAAACCAGTAATTATAATAAAGCACCTAAATATCTTAATGTATTTAAGTCTGTGATATTTTAAATATTTAATATGCTTTATTTAAATATTTCTTGTCATCAATTATTTTAAATTATATTTATTTGTCTAATCATATAAGGAGCTTGATTAAATTACAATGTTTCTTTTGACCTTTTTATATTTATAAGCTAAAAACACTTATATACTTAGAATATTGAATATTTAGCACATTTATACATATTATATATATATATATATATATATATATATATATATATATATTTTTTTTTTTTTTTTTTTTTTTTTTTTTTTTTTAAGAAATGTGTGTTTCACAAATCAGTCAACAGACCTCCCACAGTTCCTTTGTGGATGGAAAATGTGATGTATGACAAGTCAGATATAATGTGTGTGTGTTTCTGCTGAGATGAGCTGTATAGCAGCTTGCCACTCAGCGGGGAAACCTTCATCATGAGTCCATCCTCTGCCTCTCTGCCCTTATGGCTCCATCCGCCCCCCACCATCCTCAGCCCCCGTATGACTGGCCTGCACTGAAACTGAGGGTGAAAGGATCTCCTACGACTCTGGCCTGATCTACTGATAACTGTTAGGAGTCCCTGGAGAAGCTGCCTTTTGGATGGCGCTTCGCTCGGCTCTGACGCAACTGAAGAGGCAGGGAGGGAAATTAAATTCCAGAGCGAGCCATGTGAAACATTTCTGATTAACATTAATAAGTGCTAACCATCCCTGAGGATGCCAGCAGTTAAATAAAGTAATTTCAGAGGTGTTAATTTCTCACTCCATATTAAAACAGAGAATGGCGGTTCTGAAATAGAGTCATAAGAGAATCATAAGCGTGGCAATAATGTTATTTGCACTGAACAGAAGAAGAACAGGGGTGCTAAATCAAAAAATAAACTCCTCCAAGGAAAACACTGAAATTCAGCAGTATGGCACTATCATGACGTTTTGGATAGGAATGGACAATTGAGACATTCCGATCCAAAATACCAACCAAAATAATAGTTACTAATTGAAAAAAATTGTTGCGAGATCCCCGCATTCAGCTGTTACATAGCTGTCTAAATTAAATATAAAGATGAATGTAGTATAAGAACATGGAGATCATTCAAACCCAGTGATAATCACCCCTAAGTGTCTTCGACATACACTACCATTCAAAACTTTGCAGTCAGTATGATTTTTCAAAATTAAAATTTTACTTTTAAAAAATGTATACTTTTAGCAAGGATCACAGAAAAGACATTTACAGTAATACAATTTTTTTCTATTTCCAATAAAAAAGTTCTATTCATCAAAGTATCCTGAAAAATGTATCACAGTTTCCACAAAATATTAATGTTTTCATATTCATATTTTGTAATATTAATATGTCATAATTATCCTTTATTATCATAATTATATAATAATAATTATATATATATATTATATTAAATATATAGATAATTATCATTATTATAGTATTATTATTATTTAATATTAATGTTTTCAGCATTAACAATAAGAAGAAATGTTTTTTGAGCAGCAAATCAGCATATTACAATGATTTCTTAAGGATCATGTAACACTGAAGACTGCAATAATAATGCTGAAAATTCAGCTTTGCATCACAGGAATAATACATTTTAAAACATATTAAAATAGGGGAAAAAATGTCATAATATTTCACTGTTTTTACTGTATTTTTGATTAAATAAAAGCAGCCTTGACGAGACTTCAAAGAAATCTTAGACCCCAAACCTTTGAATACTAACTTACCTTAAAAATATTCTTTAATATTAGTTATTTTTAAATTCTTTTACTTAATACTAAAATTTTACTTTGACAAAAAGAAGCAAGCCAAAGTTGTCATTTTTAATATAATTCAGAGATGGTTAAGAAACACATTTTATCACATTCATTCAGACTTCTAGAATCGATTTAGCAGTCATAGTTCTAGAATATTACGCGTGTTTGAAATTTCCTAAACAGAGGATCCAGAACTGTGGTGAATTCTCTCTCTTTTAGAAGTAAATCTGGCTCCATGGTAAAATAGTAATTACAGTACATGTGTGGCCTGACTCTTTCTTGTTGTTTTAAAGAAACAATCCTCAAACCCTTGGATAATCTGTCCAGTTAAGCGCAGTTCTGGATAACAGCTGTACCTCATATCCACAGTCTGAATCATCAAGAACACACCCTGCTCGCGGAGTTGCCAGACTGAACTATAAAACCGACCTGAAATGAAGAAGCCCAAACAAGAGAAGAAGTTCCATGAATTTAAAACAATGTCCTGTCTCTATGGAGAATAGTGTCATGCAGGTTCAGCCATGGATATAAATTCAAATCCCCACAGAGGACATTTGTATGACGGGAAAAGACTTTGTTATAATGTCCTTGTGTTCTGTGACTGAAACTTTAGAATTCAAGGGGAATTTAAGGTTGATTCACTGATTCTGAATATTGTATTCCCAGCAAGCTCAAACAACAAGTCTGCATCATTTCAGAGAATTCAGACGTCTCACATAAATGCTTTTTGTTTTTAAATTCAACAAAAAAGTCATTACTAACATGAGAATTTTGATCACATTATAATGGTCCCTAAAGTTTCACTTGTGGTTTCACATTATGGTAGTGATTTATGGGCGGTGAGCATTATCTCCAGTCCTGTCTTTGTGGTTGCTATAGCAAATCAAATCTCTCTGAACCTCATGAGCCCTGGACTAAAGTCCAGCACTGGAAATGGAAATGTGAAATACCTGCCAAGTTAAACTCTCCGTTGGCAGCGCAGGCTGCCGATGGTTGAGTGAAGTAAAACTTAAGTGTGGTTACACACTTCTTTTATGTCATTAGTCAAAGGTTAACAGGTTAATGTAAATTCAGTGCATTGCCAACAGATTAAACTGAAGGTTTGTTGATGGTTAGTTATGTATGTAAAAGAACCATTATAATTTAGCAAAAGTGTTTTACCTGCTCAACTCTCACTAGTTACACACTCAATGTGAGAGTGGATGTCTGTTTATCACAGCTGAAAAACATAAATAACATCTTACGATCGCAAAATTTGAATGGTAGTTGTATAGCTTTTTTATTTAGGTTTTATAATATTTAGTCAACATTCCCTGTTTTTGACAGTTGACTTCGACAGTTGCTATTTGAGAAATTTATTTTTACATTTCATCAGAATAATTGCACTTCATAAGCGCAAATCAAGAGAATGTTATCTCATACACGTGGTTTTGTACCTCATGTAGTGTACTGATTTATTATAGGCTACTTATCATATAAATTAACACTCTCTGTCTACATTATGAAAACTGGTAAAACAAGAAACTTCTCTCAAAATTAAAACAGTGAAACTCCTAATAGCAATAATAATTCCAATAATTCCAAATCACATTAATGTTTTTCTATTAAAACAAAAGCAAATTCAGCAACCACATTTGCAAACAATATCCATATTTATTTATCATTATTTATCATTATCATTCACAACTAGCATTAACAGCAAACTTGTCATTACTTGCACTACTGTCTCTTCATCCAGAAACACTGGATAATCCATTTTCACACTGAAATATTTTTCTTGTACTTTACTGTCCATTGCAACAGTGTAAATTATGTTCAATGTTCATAGTTCTGCCTATAGTCTACATACACTTTTACATAATCCATCTGTATAGTATGTTCATAGTAAACCTATCTGTATATCATGTCGATAGTATTTATAATCTATAAATTATGCCCATAACAATTATCTGTAGAGTTGTTGTGCATATTGTAGATTTTGTATATTCTGCACTTACTGCCTAATGCACTTCTGGTTAGATGCTAACAGCATTTCGTTGCCTTGTACCTTACATGTGCAGTGACAATAAAGTTGAATCTAATCTATTCTAATCATATACACGTTTGGATTTATTACAGTTCATCACTGAGAAGGTTTGATCGCACATTTCATGGGGATCGCTAAACTTCAGCTTATTTGTTTGTCTGCGTTTTCAGATCATCATCTTCCACACATGGTTGCCATAGTGCAAAGATTAAGTAAAAATGTATCCTTTTAACAGAAAAGCTCTGATTGGAGGATTTAAACTTGTACAGCTTGTACAGCAGGCAATGTCATATTTAATAACTGACAACAAAAAAAAAATTTGGTAAAGTTTTATTTTTCAATTACATCTTTTTTCATCAATGATTTTGCATATTGTTACTTTATGTTGTCTCATCGTCTCATCTTATTCATGGTAAAAAAGCTTGTTGACGAACATTTTTCATCATAGTTTTCGTTAACAAAACACTAAAGGGTAGTGTATATATTTCACAAACCTAGTCTTATCCATTGAAAAATACAGTCTTGTTAGCTTATGTGAGATAACATAAAACGCTTTAACAACAACAAAGTTCTGCAAGATTTAGCCACTGAAACCAGTCCAACACTTCAACGACAAACCCTGCCCTTAAACAAAAGCCCAGGCCCTTCCCCTGCCACATTTTATGTTTGCATAGCCTATAGGGTGGTCACTGAGACTCAAGGCATAATGCACAGTGTCTCTCAAGTAATGCGGACATTCTATGTATGGCACGACAGCTCACAGCACTTTTTACCAGCATGACAAACAACTTCTGACAAATGTACAAAGCTAACGTGACACTTCAGGTGACTCACAGGGTCAACAACATTGCAATTCCCCCTAATAGATGTGCTATCTAAAACCGTGTAATCTCTCTCTTGATTGCTCAACAATGAAATGTTTTGGACTGAAACCTAGAGGCCTGTGCATGAGTAAACAGTGCCTAGAATCTGTGAAAAAGAGTCATTATTGAGGCTTATAACTTGTTGCTAGGCAACTGCCTGGCTCAGGTTGTCAACCAGTCACCAAGATTTCTGTCCCGCCCGGTGCTAACTTCCTCCAAAATATTTTTAGATGTGGGAATCACCAAGGCTTTCAAAATGCTCTGAAAAGGCTGACCCAAATTCAGAGAGCACTTTCACATTCACACACTCATGTAAGAGAGAATTTACACTTCCACAGAAACTGAGGAACCAAATTCGCTATTCACTTCCTATAGCAAGTTCACTGGCACGCCATCAGGTAATTGTGCTCTTTCCCCACCCACTAAACCAGCAGGACATGCTGTATTGTTGCATAAATATGTAAAGCATGCAGCCCGACAATGATTTATGATGCATCATGAATATGATTTTTTTAATGAACCAACCCAGAGATGAATAGTATGAAGTGAAGAATCCATGTTCCTCATTATTTAAAAAACTACCAAAAAAAAGTGAAGTTAAATACTACATTTGAAACAGAAGAGCAAAAATACAATCAAAGCTGATTTTTTTTTACCACATAAAACAGCATAAATACTACATGAAAGGCTAAAGAAGTCAGAACGATTGAACTTCTCTTTCTATTTAAATGGATAGTTCACGCAAAAATGAAAATTCTGTCATCATTTACTCACCCTGAAGTTGTTCCAACCCTGTATGAATTCATTTCTTCTGCTGAACACAAACGAAGATATTTTGAAGAATGTCAGTAACCAAACAGTTGATGGACCCCATTGACTTCCATAGCATTTTTCCCCCATATTATGGACGTCAATGGGGTCCATCAACTGTTTGGTTAAACCATTTACTTCAAAATATCTTCTTTTGCCTTCAGCAGACGAAAACATTCACACAGGTTTGGAACAACATGAGAGTGAGTAAATGATGACAGATTTTCATTTTTACTTTTTTGGGTGAACTATCCCTTTAATCTCTTACATTTTTCAAAACTGTATTCATACAAAATTAGCTATTTTAGAGTGTTACCTCTTCCTTTAATTCAAGGTGTGAAAATATTATTAATATTACACCCAGTTATCACCAAGATTAGTGTTAAAGGGATAGTTTGCACAAAAATAAAAAGCCTTTATTCACCCTTGAAAAATTTAAGAAAGCAATACAACTAGACGTTGAGGTTTTGAAAATGAATCTAAATCATTCACATTCTTGACTAAAAGCTTGGTGATATCACCCGCTGTGCACTCAAGCTGTTGAGTGATGATGTGATTAATAACAATGATTCACAATGATGTATGTAGACAGTGCGTGTTTGTGTTATCTCACTCTCTCCTGACCACTTACATCATGGCATTGGCAGTTTTAGCCAAAAATATTTCAACAAAATATAAAGCCTAGATTTTAAATCCTGAGGAGGATAATTAAAAGTAAGAAACAATTGTCTACTGTTTAATGATAGAAGCCACAGTAGGGGTCAGAACCAATGTAGCCAATTCAAGTCATGTGTGGCATCAGCTACTTATATTTATTCAGTTCAAGCTAAGCTGATGGAATGACGCTGATCTGACTTAAAGGGATAGTTCACCCAAAAATGAAAATTCATAATTTACTCACCTTCAAGTTGTTTCAAACCTGTAAGACTTTCGTTCATCTTCGGAACTCATGATATTTTAATCAAATCTAAATGATTTCTGTACCTCTGTTGACAGCGACGCAACCACCATCACCTTGACACTTCAAAAAGTTCACAATAGATCCTAAAATCCATATGAATTGAGCGGTTCTCGCACATCAAGCAAACATACTTGAGCTAAACAGCTCAGCTCGTATGATTAGTTTAACGATCTCTTTATGAACTTTTTGAAGCGTCAAATTGGTAGATGCCTAGATGCCTAGATTTGATTAAAAATATCTTCATTTGTGTTCCAGAGATGAATGAAAGTCTTACAGGTTCGGAACGACATGAGGGTGAGTAATTAATGACAGAATTTTCATTTTTGGCTGAACTTAACCTCTTCAACAGATCTCTCATGCAATCAGCAGATTCAAAAATGTCTGAAGGTGATTTGTCAACACTGAAACTTGCCTTGTATAGCCAGGCCTCCTAATAAAAGTGGCAATAAGATCACAATCTTCAGCCCACAACAATATTACATACTGAAAAATGCACTCAGTAAGTTACTGTTTACTTTTAAGCAGTCAAAACCTGGCTGGTCATGTGATGTCAACATGATGGCACCCATGAGATGGCAAGCTAATTCAAGTAAAGTCGGAGTTTTTATACTTTTAATGATATTTTCAAATATATAGTATAGTTTCTTTATATATAAAACTTGTGCACCTTTATAAATCATTTGCAACATTTCATATTTGAGAGTTTAATAATAGTATTTGCTACTAATTTCTGATATGTCTGATATTGTGAACTGCTAAATGTCTCCAAAATAACAAAATACCTAACGTTACTTTGACGTCCTGAATGTCTTTGATATGTTTTTCAAAGTTCTCCAGGTGTGGGAGTGAGGAGCAAACATGTTCTGCTTACATTAAGCTGGAACATATTCCGACCACAGCAGGCCGACTGTAAAACATGAACCTGTGAAAGTTTACAACACTCACCCTCCGTAATGCGCCTTTATTTTCACATATTCCGAGGGCAAATCCATCATCGATCCGTTACTGACAGGCATTATAACTCCAGAAGTCTACAAACACCCTCTTGGGACAGAAATACACTATTAGAAGACGATATCAGATGTAAAGTGACATAATTCCGAGTGAACTGTGTCAACGGTCAATCTTGTCCTCAACGCTCCCAATGTCACGTCACCGTTGAAACAATCCATATCGCGAGCGCGTTATTCAGCTTCTTTCCGGTACGCTGGATTTTACGGTGTCTTTGCTATGGTTACTCATAGAGGGCGGAGAGACACAGAAGTATGGCTACTTCCAGGGCTGGATTGGCCTCGGAATCCACCTGTTGTTCACTCGCGCTTCCGTGGGACACGCGAGGAAATATTCCAAAGTGCACTTCATAACGTCACAACAGCTCGACAGCGAGTGTCTCGCGGCGATTGTTCCATTATTCGATCCGCCGTGACGTCAGCGAGGACCGTGCAGATTCCGAGAACGCATTTTTTGCAGGTGGATAACGGTTTGCACAGTGTGGGTCCAGCCGCTCTCTCTCTCTCTCTCTCTCTCTCTCTCTCTCTCTCTCTCGGTAGAGTCTGAATGCTTATCCAATTAAACAGAAGTAGGTCGGTGAGAGAAGAAACGGTTGTGCTCAGAATGATGCACGTGAACGCGCTGAAAACTACTCCTGAACTCTCGAGAAAGATGCAGGAATAACAATTTGGCCGTATATGGTCACACTTTACAATAAGGTTCATTAGTTAAACATTAGTTCATGTATTAACTGACCATGAGCAATACATTTGTTACTGTATTTACTAATCTTTGTCGAGGTTAATGAAAATACAGTTGTTCATTCTTTGTTCATGTTAGTTCACAGTGCATTAACTAATGTTAACAAGATTTTAATAATGTATTAGTGAATGTTGGAATTAACAAAGATTAATAAATGCTGTAGAAGTGCAGTTCATTATTAGTTCATGGCAAATAATGTACCTTATAGTAAAGAGTTACCCCATATATTGTAGTTATTCTACTACTACATGGTTTGGTCAAAATTAAAGAAGCACTGAGTGTATATATATATATATATTATATATATATATATATATATATATATATATATATATATACACACTCAGTGCTTCTTTAATTTTAACCAAACCATGTATATATTTTTATGAAATCCACAAGTCTCTAATCATATAATGGAGCTTTTAAAAAAAAAAAAAAAAATATATATATATATATATATATATATATATATATATATATATATATATATATATATTATAAATATATATTTATTTATATATATATATATATATATATATATATATATATATATATATATATATATATATATATAAAGCTCAATTATATGATTAGAGACTTGTGGATTTCATAAAAATATATATAAATTAAATGTGCGAACAAGTAAGCTAATAAATAAGGAACAAATCTGGTAACTCTTTACAGGGTCTTTACAGTTGCTAACATGTATTAACTAGCATGAGTAATACATTTGTTACAGTATTATTTATTATTCTTTAATGTTAAATAAAAAAAATACAGCTTGTTACTTCACAGTGCATTGCCTGTATTAGTAAATGTTGAAATTAACATCAAGTAAGATTAATAAATGAATTGTATTGTTAATTTTAGTTCATGTTAACTAAAGTAGTTAACTTATGAAAGCTTATTCGGGCTGTGTATCTGAAATCAAAGGTCATTCACAAACTTATTTGTATCGTGACGGCAAAGGTCATTTATCATCCTAAACTGAAGCATTGTTTGACTCCCACCTTGAGGTTGAAATTTGTAAAGACAACCTAAGCAAATTAAATCTGAGTAATCAGTGTTTTTCAGCAATGATATAGTTCTTTTTAATAAATAAATATGTTTTATTTGAAATAAATTTTTCTGCTTTAGTTTTCTGTAATGTTTTATTATGTAACATTGAGTGTTTTGATATCAGGCGCATGGGTTACACTTTACAATAAGGTTCCATTTGTAAATATTTGTTAATAGTTGACATTAACTAAAAATACAAAGACTTTTAAAAACATTTATTAGTCTTAATGTTAATTTCAAGCACATATTATTAATAAAATATTAAATCAGAAAGTTGTATCTGCTGATAGCCTGTTATTTAATGGAACTGAACTAACATTAACTAACAGTTGTATTTTTATTTACTAACGTTAGTAACAAATGTAGTTTAATGTTTGTTAAGGTTACCCGCGACCCTACTGAGGATAAGCGGCTTGGAGAATGGATGAGTGATGGATGTCTTGATGGATACATGGATTGTGTTGTAATGCTGATTTTATCCACTTGGTGTCGCCACAAGCTCGTTCACACAAATGCTTATGTAAAGTTGTGGGATCAAAAATTTCACCGCCCCATTCAAATAAAAGTTATGGTTCTGATGCTATGAAAAGCGGAAAATAAAATATTATAATACTTAGTCCTAAATATGAACAGGAAAGAAGAATGAATAAATATGTTTGAAAAGTAACATTGTATAAAAAGAATATTTTACACTGCGAAATTATATTAACACAAAATGCTAAACTGAACAAGTGGTGGATACATAATATAATAATACTGTAGGTCTCACAGCATTTTTAAGGTGTCATTAAATGTTGTCTGTGAATGTGTTATTTTTCCCCGTCTAAACCTAAAATTGTTTTAAGCCCTGAGGAAAATCCGCGTAGTCCAACGTCTTTGTGTACAGATCTTGCGCAACGTTTTAGAATAGTAAAAAAAACATCTACAGTACACTCTCGTCTTAATTACTTACGGGACGTCTGATTCATTTCCGCGAATCGGTTCATATGAACGGTTCATTTAAAAGAATCTCTTGAAAGGCAATTCAGTGATTCTTACGCTTACGTCATTACGTAGACCTGACATCCAGGAGTTGCACGTTATATGCTTTAAAACGTTCCAGTAATCGTACGTTTATTAATACGGCTGTTTAATGTAATTTAATGAATCATTTGTTTAAGATTTGCCATTATTCAGCTCGTGAAAATGAGCCATTTAGAAACTAATTTGTATTTACAATAACATATCTAGTCTGGGAAGGGGGGTAGGGGGTTGATATTTAAATTATGGATGTAATTTAATAGATAAATTATTAAAATAAACTCGTTTCGTGTAGGTATATAACATACAATCAAAAGTAAACCTTTCGCACCATCAGTCAAACTCTCGCTAAGTTATTTCAATCTGTTCGGAAAGATTCGTTCAAAAGATCCGACTCAAAAGAGTAATTCATTCACGAATCGAACAGTCTACTCTGCATTATGACACTCTTCGTCGGATTACCATACGCGCGAAGAACTACAACTCACGAATCGTAACTGAACACAGATTTACACGGTTATGCATTGTTAGATACATCAGTATTTCTTTAGTATCTCGCTCTACGAATAACTATTTTTACTTTAGGGCAACGTTAGCATATTAGCCGTCCAGTCCTACAGGTAGCTTTTGTGTCCGACTCTCAATTGTTGTGTGCTATTTGCTGTTTTCGAGTATTACAGGTGTGTTTTGAAGCCTGTGTTATGATGGATAATGTAACCGTATCAATCACATGGTGGGGAACAGAAACCGTTTAGGTGTTCAGAAGTGCTAGTTAGCCAGCTAGCTGAGTAGACTGAAGTGCTATGTATGAACTTGCTCCTGGTCCTCCTCACACCGGAATCGTCAGCTTTTGGGTTGCTGACATCGAAGGAGATATTTAGTTAATAAATGATCCCTGGCACTTGCGTTACATGGGAAATCTAAAATGTCGAGGATTCTCCTGGGCCTGGTAATGCTTGGTTAGTAAACTAAAATGCTTTGATTTTAAAATGAATTATTAAAGGAGACCTGGACATAGTCAGTAGCTGCAACCATTCTGATTCATGCATACAAAATCATAAAATGAATGTCTGTATTACAACTTTTGTGTTTCTTGACAGGATGCAATGTTGCTGTTGAAGATGTTCATGCCTTTGGTGAGTTTTTGGCTTTTTGATGTTGTCTACTGAAGACAACAAACTATTATGTCAGCTCCCAAATATGACTGAGTGGAAAAAAAGAAGTTTCCAAAAAATGATTGCCTATTTTATCTTTGTACAAAAATGGTATCTGTAAAATATTTACTTTATGTTAAGTGAACAGCCTATAGTTATTCTAAAAATCGTATTTTTCTATCCAACTTTGGGATACTGAAACAGTTCGGTTTAATTTAAATTGAGTTGTGTTTATTTTATTTTTTCAACTCGACATTCATTCTCATATAGTATCTATTAATATTTGGAATTGTCTTTTTAACTTTTCAGTTTTCTCTTTCATTTAGCTTTCTTCCAATCATTTTATGTGCTTATGTAATTTATTTTTGGCAATATGTCTATTTAGCTTTCACTATTATTTCAGTTTTAGTCATTTTAGTATTTGAACTTAAATTTATTTATTTCATTTAGATGCCAATGCAGCATTTTTTTATTTTTTTAGTAATGGTTTTAGTTTCAGTTAATGACAACAACACTGATTCGTTCTCATTATATCTACAGACGGCCCGATCACCAGACTTGTGAATGACAGACAGGGTGAACAATGTTCGGGGAGAGTGGAGGTGCGTCATGGGCATCAGTGGGGCACAGTGTGCCGGGACGGCTGGGATCTGGAGGATGCTGCGGTTGTTTGCAGAGAGCTCGACTGTGGCTTCGTGTTGGACATTCCTAGTGGCGCTCGTTTTGGGCGGGCCAGCGGAGATGTGGTGTGGAGGGATGTGAAATGCTCGGGTGACGAGTTTGTCCTGGATCTCTGTGAACGTAGCCTCAATGGTGATTTGTGTTCGCACAGTGAGGATGCTGGAGTGGAGTGTACAGGTGCAAGATTGTTTGAAATATTTATTTTTATTGAACCCGTGCTTGTTCGTGTTTGTCCCTAATTCTTTCTTTTATCTAGGAAAACTTCCAGCACCCACCTTGTCAATTCAGTCACGCTTCTATGCTTATTCGACCGGAGAGGCGGTCCACTTCAAATGCACTGCCCCATACTGGCAGTCTGTCATTGACTTCCATCTGTACAAAAGAGGTGTGGACACGCCTCTAGTGACCCAGCGAGCCGATCCCAGACAAATGACAGTGGATCTGACTCTGTCAGACCTGGAAATCTCCCACCAGGGCAGCTACAGCTGTCTGTACAGGATACACAGCAAACTGGGAAGCTCTCCCTCAGGAAATTCTCCACACAGCAACTTCATCAACATCACAGTCTGTAAGTCACATCTTCTGCTAAAGCTGTAACTGACAGCTAATAGTCTCAGACTAACTTTTATTTTCTCTTTGCAGTGGAGATTCACACTCCCCAAATCTGGTACAACACGTCTCCCGAGGCCCGGCCAGGTTGGGTCACCCGGGGCCACAGTTTCAACGTCACATGTTCCACTCAGCCTCAGTATCCAGGAGGCTCCTTTCAGCTCCGACTCATCAGGCCCAACGGGACCGTCCGGCACTCTCTGCCAGCCCTCGCTCCCTCTGTTACCTTCACCTTCTCCAATGCCCAGTCCAATAATGAGGGCTACTACTGCTGTCTCTACAAGGTCCAGACTGGAGAGCGCACATTTATCTCAAGGGAGAGTCAGCCTTTTCCCATCTCTATTCGAGGTGAGTTGTGTGATTCCATCCCAGGTGGACCTGGGATGTTTAAAATTGTCCGCTCAGCACCAAGGATCATCCATAATTCAAAATAAAACAAAAATTCTTTTAAAGTTGGCATGAAATGAAAATTCAGCCCATCTATTTTCTAAATGCTTGTTGTTGATCTTATAGTGAATTATTTATCCATATGCACAACCTTTTAGTTTTTAAACAAACTAAACAACAATTTTAACAACATCCGAAGCATAGAACCAAGTCTTTGTCCTGCATTTTCTTTCTCAATAATCCATTACACTCGGAGGAAAGATCCGTTAAGACTTTTTGCTTCATTGCAGTTTTTAGGACATGTATGTATCTCAGCTTAATTTGGTTTGCTGTTCTATTGAAATCTCAGAAGTTGATCCGGTGATGAGCCCGGTGGTCATCAGTTTGCTGGTGTCCGGTCTGACGTTTGTGGTGGCAACATGTGCCATTCTGATTGTTGCCAAAGTGTACTGCAAGAGAGTGAGGAAACCCACTGAACTGGAGCGAGAGAGCAGGACCTGTGAGTAACTGTGATTTCCAAGAAAATTCAATCATTTGTGTTTCTTTCACTGATGAATTATATATTTTTATTACAGGTGTTGACAACACATACATTGCCTTGACAATCAAGTAATAGAAGTTCAAATCAAAGGTAATGCTAGTTGTCCTTTGTTTTTTGTGTAAACAGTTTTGTCCATCTGATCTCTTTCATGATGATCTGATTTTTTGTACTATAAGGCCAACAAGCCCTAAGGACTTGAATTACTTAACACGAGGTACATGTCATGTAGTTACCTTATGTTATCCAGTACTTTCTTATGCAAGTACACTGTTTTCCGAACTCAGATGTGCACAGTGTACTTGCATGAGAAAGTACTGGGTAATATAAGGTAACTACATGGGTTAAGGTCAGGTTTAGGTGTAGGTTCAGCGTTAGTACCTAGTAATTACTGAGTGATTGTAATTACTGTAGTAAGTACATTGTATGTATATGGGCAACAGGACTGTAAAATAAAGTGCTACCGGAGTGGGTTACGGTTCATGTGAACTATGGTATGGTTCGCTGCAGATATGAACGCAGACATACTTAATCGTGATAGTGCAGCGCTATTAATGCCTTTTGATTGACAAGTATGACTGATGCACTGCAAGCTGAGAGAATATACATGGCATTTCTGCTCACCTTCAGCAGAAATGGACTCCCATGTTTATTTGCAGTACATTCGCAGCAGAAAGACACAAGTGGCATCATGTACTGACGCTTTGGAAACAAATCAAAGGTTCAATAAACAAAATAAAAAAAGTGAGTCGAGCAACGCTATGCATTTTCATGCCTTCTCCTGCATCATTGTTACCAAACACCAGTGTTAAACAGCTACTGCTTTGATGATGCAAACGCTCCATGGTTTGGACCCATATGATATAATGTGAGCACAATCCAGAGGGGGCAGGGGAGGGGAAGCAATCAAACCAAG
The DNA here is from genome assembly GCA_037194245.1 of Opsariichthys bidens. Lineage (NCBI taxonomy): Eukaryota > Metazoa > Chordata > Actinopteri > Cypriniformes > Xenocyprididae > Opsariichthys > Opsariichthys bidens. Next base: position 13,883,955 of record CM074288.1, on the reverse strand, counting down.
TTTGGGACCGGACAGTCGAAACAAGTGTGAAAGCACCCAGTTTTATGAACAGATCTCACTTTTAGTTACTCAATTTCACAGAGGAAAGTTGATAAAGAAATAACATTGATGTGCTGTTTTTTGTTTGTCTTTTTGTTGTTTCAGCAACTAGAGGCTTCACTTAAGCTGTTCACTTGGTCCATCTGAGGTTGGTGTTTCCGTGGCACGTCCAAACTAAAGGGAAGATCTAAGTTTCAAGAACCACAGAAACCACCATTTCTTACAGTCTGCCATTCTCTGTCGGTCACAGAGAAACGCATTTCGAGTGTCATTTTTCTTTTGGTGTTTTTATAAGTAAATATGTAAATGCTGAGATCACTAGACTTGAAGAGGTGAAATTACAGCACATGCTGTTGCACTAACAAGGTTAAAAAGGGCTTTTTAGTTTTAGAGGTACCATGACCCATCCTGAGGTCTTCCCATATTGTTGCAGGTAAGACTGTAAAACTGTGAAATGTGTGGGGGATTTATTCTTTCATTTCTTTGTGTTACGGACTTTGTAATTTAAAATAATCTATTTATTGTTTTGTTTTTTTCTACTGCAGTTGTTTCTTATCTTATGTGTGTCATGTTTGGTTAATCACAGGTGGAAACAGGGATAGACAGCCCTAAGAACAACCTCTATCGCATTAGGTCACTACAGGAATGTGAATGTATCATTTCATTGAGTATTTTACCGGGATTGTTCATGTTCTCTTTGAAATGAAAGAGAGCTTTCTGAACTCATTATTCACTAGATCTATTGTAATGCTTGAGCAGACAAAAGAACAAATCCAGACACATTTCTAACGTAGTACAACGCAGGATCTAAGGTCTGTATTTACAAATATAGTGGAACAATAATTAATACTAGTAATAAAAGTTCTAGTTTGAATTATAATCATGCAGTGAATATTTTAAGTGGCACTACTAATGTGAAGTACAGCCAAATAAACAGTTGCTAACACTAAAGTAGTATATACACTCCATTTGTAATAAGGCAAAACAATATATGATGTTCTAAATATCACAGATCGAGCCGGAGAGATTTGAGAAATGACTAGTTTAAAACATTTACATGTTTTGTACCCTTAAAAACAATATTTGAGCAAAATAATAATAAAAAATGTAGGTGACAACACTATTGTCACTTCCTGTTAGATTCATGTCTTGTAGTGTGGAGAACTAATGGTTGTTCTTGTGTTGTAGTTTTTGGTACATGTAATAAAATTTGTAGACTTATTTTGCCATTAAAAGCAAAAATCATCTTTTATATATATATATATATACATGTAGTTTTTACTGTAAGAAAAAAAGACTTTTGTTAAACATTTTCATATGTATCTAAAATGTTCCTTTTAATAAAACCTGTTGTTCTTAAATAACAGAGACAATCGATTCTGACATTCATATAATGTGGTTTTCAGGGTATTCAAGTACATACAAAATCAGTGTCTGACCCAAAAGCAAGTGTGACACCTCCAGACAAATATTGCCATTGAAAAATAGCTTGTTGCTTTTGTAAAACAATGAACACCAAATCCAGTAACTAATCTGGACAATGTTTATGTAATTAATACAAAAATACTTAAAGTAATATACCAAACAGTTAAAAGCCCAAGAAATGAATACAGTACTGTAAAATGGATTGCTGTATTACAATGGACAATTATTGTATCTTGACTTAGTAACAAAATAAAACATTTTAAATATAAGCCTTCAACAGGTGCATCCTGTAACACCCACTTCCTCTGAAAAAATATCACACACAATAACCAACATTTAGGAAGTTAAAATTCACTGCAAAACGTTTAAAAAAAAAAATCACATGTGATGTGATGAATATTTGCAGTTATAAAATATAACATTAGTTCGATTAGATCACTAAAGGAAAGGCTACGTCAGTCTTTTGACAGGCTCTGCAGGTTCCATATTAATAAAAGCAAAGAACAGAAGTCCAGAAACAATCAGAAATACTAATATCTGCAGCCAAACTGGGACCAAACGTGTTGAACTCTTCTCTGGTGTTTTCTGGAATTGAGGCTCCAGTGACACATTTTTTGTTTGTGACGTATTGCGGTAAGAAGCCTGAGTCCTATATACAGCAGGCCTTCAAAAAGAAGAATTAATGCTTTTAGATTCATTAAAAACATTACATTTCCCCTGGCAGTGATAATTCTGTACAAAAAAGCCATCTTACTCATCTATGTAGTCCATCCCTCTATAATCGGACCACTTTCTACGAAACAAAAGGTTTTTTGTTAGTTTCACCGTAACACGATTTAATGTGCTGTACATTTCAGAATGCCTTACCTGTCGCTCACATCACCATATTGTTGCTAAATGAATAAAAATTCAACATAAGTCAGTATGTCAACAAGTCGGAAACTAGTTTTAATAAGTGTTGTTAGTACTCACAGGCCTGTGATGGTGAACATAAGTGACTTCCTCTATAAAGCAAAGGCATAACCAGTTCTAATCAGTTTTGTGATGTGACATTACAACTATAGATACTTTTTGATGTTTCGTGTCGATCGTCTTGTAAGGATTACCTTCCTCCTCCCTGTAATACGTCCTATCGGATTGAGGTTGGGTTCTTTGCCGTTTAGACATCGCTTCTCTCAGCTTCTTCTCATAGAGGGCTCTGGTGGAATCTGTTCAAGACAATAAAAAGGCTTTAAGAAAAGAAAACAATCAGGGGTTATTATAAGTAACTATTTTTCTTACATGAAATAAAATAAACATTAACTGAAACGTCAGCTAGTTCTAATTCAGCACTTCTCATTTTCATTTCATCTGATGAAAATCTATATAGACATTTAAAATAAAAAGGAGGAATGACAACAGAACAAAATAACATTGAAATTAAAAAGAAAAATATGAAAATTTAAAAATGTTACTTACTATTTTAAATTACGTAGAACTGAACTTACCGACCACAGGCCCGTGTTTTATTCCGTAATCATCCAGCATCCATCGGATCTCGTCGTTGGATTTACTGCTCAACATGGTCATAACTTCCACTGAATGACTGGCCTGGGTTCAGAATGAACACTTCTTTTTTTTCTGTGAAACCGAAAATTAAATATTCGCGTTACTATCATTGGCAACAAAACCTTGAGATGTTAGTTGATTTACCTTGACTGACGTGATGTATTTTGGATACTATATTTGCGTCTTATGCAAACAATAGTGCAAAAGTCTGTGGTATTTTACATTTGTTTGGAAAATCAGTGACAGCAAAAGACCTTAACTATTTAAAATGAACCAATACAATGTTATTTTTAAATCATACATAAAAAGCAAGGACTTAATTTTGCATTGAATGTCTTATTCCATATATAGCATATCCTAGACATAGAGCTTGACTCGTGACCATTTCTATGCAGTCGACGTGAAATGTGAGTTATTAATAGCACACTAACCTTGTTCGCAATGGTCAGGCTCGCTTTGGACATGTGATACACTAAAGTAATGTTTAAGCATATGAAATAGGCATTTTTTTGCCGTTTAATCACGCTGAGGACTTATGTAGTTATGCTGTCGCGGTCGTCTACTATAAAAATCAGATCCGTTGGATTTGTAAACAATGTGACGTCACTTCCGCAACGTAATCAGTGGACACAATAAAATAGTTTAAATAACCTCTTTGGTATATTTTCTCATGATCATAAACACGATCAGCCCCGGCGTAATATTTAATAGATTTTAAACAAATAAATAACGTAATAGATTTTTATTTTCTCATAAAGATGATTTAAATAAATACAAGATTATTGCATTTTTAAGGGAGACAAAAAATAAATAAATAAAAAGTTGTTACTGATGGTGCAGCAAAATATGTGATGTTTAAATAAATGAGTGGCATGTACATATACAATTATTACAGTCATGAAGATTTATGGCAGTACTACTTTCAGTTACACGGCAACCCTGAATAGACAAGCGCTTGGTTACGGTTACTAGGTAAGAATTTGATTGGGTTAAGTGATCATTAATGTAGTGGAATATGTAGGCTACTAACAGTACCACTAGATGGCAGTACTGATCATGAGTCAATTCATCATTCTATTTACTTTAGCTGTATCAGAAATTCTCATACTTCCATTCTACATAGTAGGCAAAAAGAACAAAAAAAACCCACTATGTGACAAAAGAAGTATGTCCGAATTCACAGTACTCATAAAAGAGCAGCCAAAATGTACCTGAGTGAACTATTTCCGGCAAGAGGTCACATGATCATGAAAACATGGCAAATGTATTGTGTTCAGATTACATTCATACTTTCACACACTCATATTCTATATAGAACACATACTTTTTTTTTTAAGCGGTTGTGTGGCAGTTACTTATATTATGTTTAGGGAATGAAGTGACAAACTTATTCATGGCAAAGTTTTGTGAAAGCATTCTACCACATACTTTAGATAGAGATATTGTGTGAAACTGAAGAAGTTACAACTTAGAAAACTCACCCACCTTCAACACAAAGCTTCTCCAATCAGAGACATTTGTAAACTCAGCAGGTTTAAAAAAAAATGTAAAAAAAAGAGAATGTAAGACATGAGAGTCCAAACCAGTTGAAACGTCACTCACTCCACAGATTTATTTTATTCTATTCAGGCCTCCTGCCCGATCCAAGGTCATCCGTAATCACGGTGTTGCCTCGGGTGACTGATTACAGGAGCAGCCAGCAGAGCTGAATCAAAGGCCAGCCTCATTTACAGACTCCTGCGTCCTTTAAAGCCCTCTCATTTCCCTAGACTTCCTGAGGGACAGTCGTTGTTGTGCTAGGCACATTCACCAGCCAGCGCGAATGAGCAGAACTCATAGCATGATATCCCATTAAACCTGAGCACTTCCCATAAGCCTGAGCAAGTGCACAGAATGTCACACTATTAGCATTCCACATTGGCCTCAACCTCCATCTGTAGAGGCAAAATGAACAATGTTGCAGGCAGCAAGTCAATACGCTCTCACACAACCTTAATAATGGGAATTGGAGGAAGAGCAGCACAGGACTGCAAAAAAAAACAAAGTCAGCTCTCTCTTGCTCTAAAGGTCATGCTGTCATGCTAAGAGTTTCATGAAGAAAGTACAACGTCTCTTGCAGTTTAAAACGTTTACGCTATGTCCGATGCCCTCCGTATTCGCGGCCTGACGGAAGCTGGATATTTTCCTTTATAACTTGTTAAATAAGGATATTTTTCTTACACAAACGCATCGCTTCGCTTCAGAAGGACTTTATTAACCCCCCGGAGCACGTTTATGATGGATGGATGCACGCACTTGAGCTTCATACTCATTGGGCTCATTCACTGCCATCATAAAGCTTGGATGTGTCAGGATATTTATTAATATAACTCCGGTTGTGTTCATCAGAAAGAAAAAAAGTCATATACACCTAGGATGGCTTGAGGGTGAGTAAATCTAGGGGTAATTTTCATTTTAAAGTGAATTAATCGTTTAAAGAAGATCATAGAAGAAACGAATTCATATGAATTACCCACCAAGAGAATTCCCATGAGACTCATTTAAGCTAATTCCATGTCAATGCGTCAATACATAGCATAAAACATGAAATATTTGTAACTATATGACAAGGATAATAAAAAATGTTATATTTTTTTTTTAAAAAAGGTCTCGAAATTGATTACTTCCCAAGGTGGGTCCTAACATGAAACCGTCTGGGAACCTCTGATTTAGAAGAAAGACTAGAACTACAAAAAACATCACAGGTTTAGCATAAATCTATATTTACAGCTTAATTTAAGAGATAAACATCTTTTTTACATGTACAAAAACTAAATCAAACAAATCCAATGAGGCTCTATGAACAAAGTCTCATTTGGAAAATGAGCAAATTGCATGGTTACAATTTTAGATGCCATTGAGAGAAGCAAATTTGTGACATATGCTTGACACTCTAAAAGCGGCAAAAATTAGTAGAGGCTCCATGTATAATTTAAATGAAATTACACAGGGAGAACAATATGACCTAGATATGAAACTAGTAATTGCTGGAAAAAGAAAATGTGATATAATTATACAGGAACCCAGTTTTAACCCAGTTGAAATATGAACCAATGTGGATCATAAGGTGTATTGTTACAACTAATAAATAATATGAATAATATACTGTCTGTTCTTGTCACAGTTAATATAATCATAGAACATTTTCGTTTACCACTTGTTACCACAAATGTCCATTAAAAAAAACTGTTTATGTCCAACAAGTGCCTTGTATAAAGATGTCCTTGCTGTTTCAAGCCTTTAGCAAGAACATCGTTCGTAATGTGTTTAAGTTAAAATGTTCAAGTTAAAACATTCATTTGTCCACAAAAGACAGACACACTGCGACCAGTTCAGTTCAGAGTCCTAAAAACATCCCAAAGTTCGAACCTCAGGAGTCTGTGCTGTTCTTTGTGAATGGCGTCGGTCTCCAGTCAGGATGATAGAAGTGTATGTTGAACATTCGTGCCCAGTTGGCAAAGACACGTTTCTCTGTGATGAAACGATGGTGGCTGCCATGCCGACCCTGCTCGTGGGAAAGATACATGGTGCATTCATCCGGCCCAGCAGGCTCGTAGTAGTGATACGGCACTGAGGGCTTGGGAGACCTGAGAAGAATAGACACATGCGTAATTGAATCTGTCGTAAACCACCTGAATACAATAAGGTTTGAATGAAATCATAGACAACAGCAACAGCATTATGGTGAATATCGAACAGAAAGTCTCACTTGCAGAACTCAGGAGGAATCATGCCATAGACGTCGATTCTGTCACAAACCTCTATAGCGATTGCCATGGTGAACCAACCCGTGCTGAGCCATGAATTTGACCTTTTCCTGAATAAAACACAAGAGAAAGAGGACATCTATATAACTGTGATAAGCACAATGCATTCTGTGTCCTTGTAAACATCTTTAGATTTGAGGAAAAATATTTGCAGCATCATGTATTTATTGTTTCGTTGAATGACTTACAATGGGAGACGGATTGACATCAGAGCCATAAAATCATTTAAAAGCGATAAAAAAAAAAATCCACAAACTGACAGAAAAAAACCCCAAGAGTTTGTGAGTGTTTTACCCTAAGCAGTTTGTGTCTGATTGGGTGCATCCCAGCTGGCAGCTGTCTCCAGCTGGCACTGATCCTGTACTAACCCTTAATCTGCACTGATGCCAAGCCGTATGCCCTGTGGGCTGGTGATATCAACCCTCCAGCAGGCTCTGGTGGTCTGCACATTAGTCAACAAACCCTCCCGCAGTGAATTAGTAGTTACACTTCCATCTCTCTTTAAAAGATGCTTCTTCGGTTTTTTTTTTTAATTGATTATTGGTCATGTGTAAAATCTTTTGAGAATATTTTTTGACTGCACTAAAGTATACAAATACCATAATATGTTTGCAGGTATTTAGGGAAAACAATGCTACAGCCAGTTATTCTAATTTGAAATGTGCTAATAATCCACCGTGCTTCAACTTAAATCCCCTGAAAACTAATAAAATGATCTAAAATAACTCAAAGAAATATTTTCATCCTCACCTGTCTTTTCCCGTTTCCTTCATAAAAAGCTCATCAAACTGCAACATCTTCAACCGTGAGATGACATACACCTGTAGTTTAGGCATCATCTGCTTCATCAGGCGCAGGTTGTTATAGACAAGGCCTTTACCGTCTTGTCGCATGTAGTTTCCGGGCCCCCAGAAGATAAAGAAGGTGTTCTGCCTCGAGTTGAGTAGCTCCTGGCGGTTTCGTAGCACACGCTGCATGCTGGAATGAGCAACCACACGCAGGCTCGTCCGCTGGCCCACATCCCTCTGGTAGCCTTTTGTTGGGGCGTCGTTCATACGGATGACACACTCCTTGTGATCAATCTCTGTACCTCGATCACTTCCTGTCATGTGACCAGAGCTGGTCACTAAGGCACAACTTCTGCAATGCATCCTAAGAGGCTGAGGATGGAGACAATGATGAGAAGTTTTCATGTACATAATTTAATCAAGTTGGTTTCATTCACTTGTAACAACTGAGATAAATGAGACACAAATATTTGTTAAATATAACAAATATTCTTAAAACCCCTTTCTGACTGCAAAGCAACTGACTGCAAATTTTGGATTTTCCTTAGTTGTCAGTTATAATCATCAAAATTAAAAGAAATAAGCACTTGAAATGTATTAGTCTGTGTGTAATGAATGAATATAATATGCAAGTTTCACACTTGTGAAATAAAACAACTTTTTGATGATACGCTAATTATATGACCAGCACCTGTATGTGTTTGTTAGTTAGTTATGTGTTTGGGATTACGCTAATAATACTTGTGCATAACACATATTTGGATCTGACTCGGTGTCTGCTGAATAATTGTCACTTAAATGATTTTTGATTCTGTACATGCTCTTAAAGCACTGGAAATGGTCAGAGAGAATTTTTTCAGTGTCAATGGAAAACACCCCTTTTCTTAGAATCAATTAATAATCAATACTGAGTGTTCACAGGATGAACTGATTGATTGATTGTAATTTTAATGTAGTTATATTAAGTTAATCTGATTAACCGGTTCAAATTTTCACAACTGATCATATTCTTAATCAATATCTTATTATTAATCATGTTCTTAATCAATTAATCATAATGAGTTATGATTAATTATTAATATTTCCCCTTTGAGCTAATTTGCTACACACTTTTGAAAAACATAAAATTCTACAAAATGACTCTAAAAATTTCAATTGGTTAATTACTTCCCATAAATCTTTTAAATTAAAAAATATATATATATATTGTTTCAATTTTCAAAATTATAAATTAAAAAAAAATGTTTTTGATATATGAAGATGATTTCTGGGTCAAGCTATTTACAAAAACTGCCTTGTCATAAAAAGGTCAAAATATTTATTTATTTTATTTAAAAAAAAAAAATCTTTATTTTTATTTTTTAAGGGTCTAAAGGAGTCGTTTTATGTTTATTGTGTCAAATGACAACAACATGGCATCCTGCATGTTGGATATAGCAGACTGACTTTGACTTGGAGGATGAAAAGTTCATCTTGGATTTGAAATATTAATAATATTTTTAAAACAAAATTGCTTGCTTACATTTTCAAAGAAATGACAATTAAAGATTTTGCCAAACTATGTAGAACAATTTTTTTTTTCATTAAACTTTGAAGATATTTTTGACTCTAATCCCCACACTAAATATTAAAATGACTTTAATTTAGAAATGAAAAACATCCATCATAGAAGAGATGTACTCATTTTATATGAATTTTAAAAGCTACTGCACTGAAAGGCTACAATTGCGAAAGACAAAAAAGACAAAAGGTCAAACCTATGTAAGCGAATGATTTACATACATTTGAATGAGAGCACTAGCAAATGAATGCATGGAAACACACTGAAAGGCCCAAACAGATCAAAGTGCCTGGTCCACAAAGACTCTCTTTACCTTTATTGTTACATTTAGCTCCATTATTGAATCCCTCCAGCATAATCAACACCAAGGCATTGAACCAACCCTCGAGAAAGATTCAAGGGAATGGATTCTGGATCCTCATTTAGGAGAAAAGATTTGTCTCATTCTATCTAGAGCCTATACAAAGTCTACTTAAAAACTAAAAGTACAGCATACAGTGCATAACATGTTCAACATTAGTCCAGATCCCTTTTAACTCATCAAAAATCAGGTCTTTTATTCATATTCCAGTGAATACAAACAGTTCACCTCATTTCCAGACAGAAAGTGTGAATCTTCAAGCTAATATACTCTTAAAAACATACTATACACTGCACAGCACTTTAAATGTTTGCAAAATAAGCTTAATTAATTTTACAATTGAGTTAAAATAAGGAGCTGATTAAGGATATATGGGGCCGGTAATGTGACAGCAGTGGCCCCTGACAGACCTGCCACTATGTAAGATGATTCTCATGAACCCGTACGCCCTCAGACAGCCCTTTCCCTATGCAGATATCTCGCTGTAGAAACTCTCGATTAGATTTCTTCTGCTGTGATAAACAGGGTCGTTTCCATGGAGATAATAGCCCAGTGGAGAGAACACAAATCAGGCCCAGTAAATAACCATCCACACTTATTATTCTCTCATTAACATCCTCATTCTTAAGCTCTCTCCTGTGGGACATATGATCATAATTACTCTAATAGCAATCTCCCTCTCCTTCTGAGATCCTTTCTGAGGAAAAATGCAGATTCAGGCCATAATTATCCTTATGGATAAACATATTGCCTATACAAATGTTTTGATCATTTAAATGAGGTTAAACTGTGTTTCAGAATTATATAATTAGCTAGCATCAGTAAAAATGCACCAATATAAAAATTCTGGACCATACTGATAAAACAATTATTTAAGTTTACGGCTGATAACCAATGGTCGATATTGAATTCTGTACTATTTTATCTATGTAAATTAAAGATAAAAATACTTTCGTTAAATACCACAAGTGAATATAGGCAACACAACATCATAATGAATGGAGAACTTATATTAATTTTCAGATTTGCATTTCATTTAGCATTATTACATTATTTGTGCTTTTAAAAATGAACTTTAATTAAGCGATGCATGATGGCAAAGGTAATCTAAAAGTAAATATAGGGGAAATTAATTAAATAAATATCCAATACAGACTGATATATCCAACATTGACCAATATTTTATTAATGTCCCCTTGCAGTCAATAATTTCATCCCTTGAAATAATTGAAAAATAAAAGATAAAATAATTAATAATTAAAAAAATAAAAGATAAAAAATTATCTTTGATAATCAAAATGACAAATTTAAAAGTTTTTGGGGTTTTTTTGATGAAAAAATCATTTATTCATGCATTAAACTAGATTCAAAGTAACTCTACACCCTATCAGCATCCTTAGAAACACTTTGAACATCATAGAAAGCATAGGCGTATTTTGCGGGTGGGACATGTCGCCACTTTTTGCCAGAGTCGATATTGTCCTCACCACTTTTTGAAATAATTTGTGGCACAGATGTATACTAATACAAAAGAAATATCTCTAGTTGATTAGCAGTTCATTCGTCAGTGTTAAATAAGAGACAATCTGGCGCTGAGATGTTTTGAACTCATGCGGAGTGCTCGTTGCCGCTGTTAACAGTGGCGCAACAGTGTTCTTTTGATGCTCGTGAACACGGCCCACTTTTTAAAACAAAGTAGAAAGGAAGCAGTAGGAAAACCGCTTCAGTTTCAGGGAAACAGGGAAAAGGCAGATTTAAACGTCTTTCTGTTTTTGATGAATTGGCTGCAGTTTTAAGTAGAAAATATGCAGCAATGGTGTTGACTGATCAATTTTCACAAGGTTTTTCTTAAAATATTAAAACCACCACATAGACATAAACATTTAAAATGTGATTTTCAGTGCAGGGGGTCTATAACACATCATATTTTATGTTTAAAGGTGGCTTAAATCATTCACTAAAATGCCAAAAGTAGGTTGACATTGGATCATAGTCATCACACCATTCAAAATTAGCTTTTCTCATCAAACAGAATGTTTTCTGGAGACTCTTCAGGGTGAAATAAAATTGGAAAACCATTTCCTTCCACTGATGGTTAGAAAATGCTTTTGATAAGCTTGCCATATTCATTTAACCATCTTCTACACTGGCTGTTCATTTACACTAATAAGAGCAAATCTTCCGCTTCTGACTGTTACAAAATTACTTCCACGCAGTATCCATTAAAATCTGTCTCTGAATCCTGGAGCTCTTATTAGCTCGCATGAGAGTGCTCTTTTGACTAATGACAACCGGTAGACTTGAGAGCGGTGTCTGTCAGTGACAAGTATTTGACAGAGATGCCTCATGACACTGAGATCAGCACAGTGATGAGCTTTGATGAGCACAGTTTAGGGTCAAATCTAAATATGACAAAGATGTCAAAAATAAAAAAGTTTTCACTAACGAGAACAACAGTTCTGTTGGATGTTTTATATTAAGATGTTTTATTTTTCATCACAAAGATTGTTCACCCAAAAATGTAAGTTCTATCATAATTTACTCAATCTCATGTCTTTCTAAACCATTGTGACTTTCTTTATGGGTTATTTATAAAGATCCAAGCTGATCTTTTCCAGACAATGAAAGTGAATGGTGACTATGTGTATACAGACAAGTATACTATGCTCCTTATGTACTTCTGTTGCTGACACAAAGCTATTTGTATGGCTTCAGAGGCCTTGGAATATAGTGCATAAAGATGTGTTTTGGTGCTTCTTTGGGGTTTTTTTTGGAGCTTGACACTCTTTGGTCCCGATCCACTTTCAATGTATATAGCAGAGCAGCATGAAAGTTCATCAAAAATGTCCTTTTATCTTCCACAAGAAAGAAAGTCACTTGGGGAAGCGGTGAGTAAATGATGCAGAGCTTTCATTTTTTCAAGTAAACAAGCCCTTTAATGACCAAAACATGTCATGCTATATACTTAAATGAGAAATCAGTGTGTATCAATCTCTCATTACACACACCCTATACATAAAAATACATGTGTATTTAAACACCCATAGAAAGCAAATAGCATTTCTGAACAGTTAGGATAGCGTTAAACCTAATCCTCCTTGGTGACAGTATAAAACGGGAGTGAAAGAAAAGAGAGAGAGAGAGAGAGAGAGAGAGAGAGAGAGAGAACTGAGAGGCAGATTTACATTCCTTGATAGTTCTGGTGATTACAATGCCTAAAGATGAGGCCAAAGCTTGACAACACCTGCTTGCAGCTTTCTACATTATCTGATCGGGAGTGAAGGAAGAAATTATAGAATCACTGGATAGTGTAATTTAAAAGGCTTTAAGGGCCTGCACCTGATTTATCATGAAAAACTGCAGAGAGGCAGAAGAGCAGAAAAAGATGACAGAAAGAAAGAAAAATGGCCACGTCATCTGAATAATATAGTGCATTGTATATCATATAATGCCAGTGCCAACATAATAATGCTTATCTGTATGAGGGTATTATTTGACGACTACGGAAAAATGTAACTGCATAAAAGCTGTTGGATAAAAAAAAATGTAAGGATACTGCACAGTGCCATTATTCTTCACATTAAAAGGGATAGTTCACCCAAAAATAGTTCATTCTGTCATCATTTATTCCCCCTCGAGTTGTTCCAAACCTGTATAAATGTCTTTGTTCTGCTGAACACAAAGGAAGACATTTGGGAGAATATTTGTAACCAAGCATTCTTCCAAATATCTTCATTCGTGTTCAACAGAACAAAGACACGGTTCAGAACAACTCGAGGGGGAGTAAATGAATTAATTTTCATTTTTGGGTGAACTATCCCTTTAAGTTATCATCCAGATGTCTTGACGTTTCCAAAGACGATTTGATGGGTTCATACATTAGTGAGCAAATTTCAATTCTAGGAACTATGTTTTTGTGCAAAGGTAAATCGGAGAGCACAGCCTGGTCGGATACAGTCTAAGACGTTAGATTATGCATTTAAAAGTCAACATTTCCAATGTCTGTAAAACATTTACCAAAAAAAAAAATCAACAGTGAAAGGAATATCTAAAAACTTGAATTAAAATGGGTTCATTATAACTTACAAATTAACTAAACAACTTCACAGAGGATCTCACAAGACTGATGTGTTGTTTAGTCAAAGAAGTATATTTTTAATATTTTCATTTCAATTAGTTTTTACATTGTAAAGTGCCATATAAATCATTTTAGTGCTTGATTGCATTTTACAGACCTAATGAAAGTAAGTCACCTTATGATCAATGACGCTGCTGTAACCTTCTAAATAGGATGTTTGCTGTCTTAGATTGTTCATCTGATGTCCATCTGACTGCCTCCGATCTTCTGGTCTGTCGGCAGAACTGCTGTAGTACAGGAATAATAAGCTTGTAAGCACGGCCACAATACCAATCAATATGATCCCATGACGCTGAAACAAGAGGAACAAGAACATTTTTTATCATGGATGCTCGTATTATCCTCAATCTATGGTTCTGAATGAAATGTTGGGCGAATATGGGATTTATACATCAAATAAAAACTCTCACAAGAGAGCTGTCCGAAGACACGAGATTAAATGATAAAAAATTGATATACAGCTTTACAATTAAATGAGTTCAATGGACTGAATGAACAGCTAGTGTGTTTCAATTATACGTATATAAAGAACGTATATAAAGAATTTGTATATATACAAAACATTACCGAAGTTCTTGACGGAAAAAAATGATTAACTATTGGAAAAATATTTAAAATGATTCGAAACTGATATATATTTATATAGATATAGATATATAGATATATTTATCATCATATCACCTTTACTTATACAGTGCGTTTTACAATGCAAATTGTATCAAAGCAGCTTAACTGTAATAATTGGCAAATAATTTTTGGTTGAGAAAGAAAATGGTGTCATTGTCCAGCTTATTCTATATATTTCTACTGATTAATTCAATTGCAAAGATCAATAGTTATTAGTTTAGTTAATTTATGTATATCAGCACTGGAGAAAACAGTGATATAATCGTCCAGCTCAGCTAAATATATATATAAGTAATGTAATTATCCAAAATTATGGAAAAATAAAAAAAATACTTCCTAAATAAGTTTACATTTAAAATTAAATTGCATTTATACATATAAATTTCACCATGCAAACATGCTCAGCAAAAATTTATTTGACAGCACAACCCTGACAAAAATAATCATGTAGGCATCTGTAGTAAACAGTCTTGACTGGAATCGCGCTTACACTAATTTACCATAGCAGCTAGTCTCCACCAAAATAGTATCAGGCTAATACTTCACTCGACTTGTATCACAAAATAAACAAAAGCATAATAGCAGAAAGTTTCTGAAAGCCTGGGGTATATACCACATTTAACTGTGACTAACTGTAGTAAATACGCCACTGTGGCGGATACTATGCACCATGGTAAATGTTGGTAAGGGCAGCTAAAGTTACTCTAAATAATGTCAGAGAGAGTTTGCGATACCGCTCGCGTCTTCATATTGTGAAGTGTATAATTCGGTCCGCTTGGTCCAGGCGTATTATTCAGCCCCACCGACGGCAGCTAAATCCACAGTTCACACCCTCCATCCAGCACTTCTGCTCCCTCACACATCTTCACACTGAAGCTCCACTGAACTCTGTCAGATCTACAGTCATCCGTCCACGCGCGGCTGTGCGCGCGCGTGGTCTTAAAGAACGCCGAATCTCAATCCCTTACGCAACATAACCGAAGTTATTGACGGACAATAATGATTAACTATTGGGAAAAATATTTAAAATGATTCAAAACTGATTAAAATCATATTCTTTTTTAAAAGGCCCATGGATCACAACTCCTCCACAAGCTTCCCTATTGCTATTATCTAATTGATATACAGTATATTGGATTTTCACTGTACTTCCATGTCTTAAAAAACACAGCCTATATTGTAAAATGTTTAGGTAGTCTCAGGAACAGTGAAAAGTCACGGTGCACCAATGAATGTTAAAACTTTAGTCTATCAAATTACAATCTTCTTGTTGATGTAACAATAATTTCCTTTTGGATTTATAATCAGAGTTTTGGGGTTATTCCCTTGTTACACTGTAAAATCTAATTAGTTAGACTTAGTTAAAAAAGCATGCAAACCGATCGCCTTAAAAAAAAAACTAAGTGAAGTGAAATTGGAATAATATGTTGACAAAAGCTTAGTAAGTATAGTTGACTTACACATGAGTTCTAGTGACTAAAAAGAACTGCAGAGTTTACTTGATAATTTACTTTAAACTAAATTTAATTGTTACCATTGTTGTGTTTAGCATGTTGAAGTCTGTGTGACAAGTTTAGACAATTACAAATCTTATCAGTAACTTGTGTTTATTATAAACGATCATTACTAAAAAAAAAATGATCACGTTCTTCAAACATACAATTTTTTAGAAAAATTGTGAAAATCAGTTACATATACATATATGAACTGTAATTTCTTATTGCATCACTGCAACAAAAAGGAATTACAATGAAACAAATGAAGTGCCCAAGCAAAGGAAACATCATCCACCGTAATGGTGAGTTCAAAATAAAACATTATAGGAAAATCTATGTCAATTTATGAAGTCAGCTTCTCTGATGTTCTCTCAAATTTTTCAGTTGAATTGACAATTAAACATTTAGGATGACTTTGGCAAATCAGTGAATGCAAACAGAGAAAGATAAGTGCAGAAGTGGAGGAAATGAGGGAAAAGTCTATTAAGAATAGCCCCACCTCAAATTTTTTTTTTTTTTTTTTTTTTTGACAAAGTGGTACTCAAACCAATCAATTAATCATTACTTGAGATTCATGAGTAAAAAAAAAAAAAGATATAGTATGTGAATAGTAGATTACTAGAGTTTTGCAATTAAGTTGAGACATCAGTTAAAATCACTGTTGGATTTTACAGTGTATGCCCCCTGTTGTGTTATGACTTTTTATCAAATAATTTTGGCATTTTATCTCACAATTGCAAGGAAAATTCAGAATTGTGAGATATAAACTCCCAATTGTGAGTTGTATTTCTCAGAATTGCCAATTTATATCTAGAAATTCTGACTTTATAATTCGTATCGTGCGTTTATAAATCAAAATTCTGAGAAAAAAGTCAGAATTGTGCAATAAAAAGTCGCAATTGCCTCTTTTATTTTATTTCATGGCGGAAACAAGCTTCCATTTAATAATAGACGAAAAACAGAAGTTTTGGTAGATCTTCAAATGTTTCTTTTTACAATGTGTTTTTGCAGCAATGAGCAATGTAGCCAATCACATGTTTGCATCTCTTGAACAAAAACGCCAGAGTTCTGCACTCCCGCGAATCCTCACAAAGTAGGCACAATGCGAGGGATTCATTGTCTAGATAACTTGTTTGATTATAACAGATCTTTGTGAGATTGTGATGAAGTGAAATGAGCAACAGTGATTATAAATGGATCGGTCTTTTTTTGCGCGTTTTCTTGGCTATAATTCATTTAGAATTTGAATAAAAGTTTTGTTTTTCATGCTTCTAAGACTGACAGCCAATTATATGATCTTTCAGAAGTGACATCTACATAAATACGGGAAGCATCCTCAGTGAATTGATTTTGGAACATGCAGGCCTTATAAAAAAAAAAAAAAAAAAAATAATTCATATGACTTTGGTGAACTTTAGAACAACATACTATTTTCTAGAGGAAGGAATGATTTGCTGTGATGATACTACTGTAATTCAGTTCTCTATTCTCCATTATGTCCTATTAATGAGGTGATTTGATATATGAAACGTTAACGATCATTAGTATGCAGCAGATGATATTTGATCATTTTATATGTAGTCATTTGATATTTCTGTCTGGGTCTGGCACATCATGACACATCATGAATGATTTTTAGTGTGACTCATAAATCATAAAGTAACACACAGCATTGAGTTCAGATGTGTGTAATTTTTTGTAAAAATAAAATACCGTCCTACTCTTTGAAACTTTGGTCAGGACACTGAACGCTATCAAACAGTGACACTGAAACCTTTGGTCCTATGAAGATCAATAGGAGCATTCAAAAAACACCATATAGGCAGGCACTTTCATAAACTGATACGGCAGATGGTAGCACAGCATGGGGATGTATGGTTTTTGATGCATTTGCTTTTAAACTCTGCCTCAGCAATTCATTACAGTGCATTAATTGATGAGAAATTCTGGGTTGTAATATATCAAGCTCACATTGAGCTCCCCGGTCTGCAGTGTGCTGCCACTTAAGAAACCATCATAATCCATCATTTTTTTTTATCATGAGTGCACTGTGACTGACATATTAAACAATGCTTATGATTTCTAAAAGTGACAAATGACAAAACAGAATCATTATTTTGGTAATCTAACAGGCAATTCTCACTCTATCACATGCATTGTCACTATACAGATCTCCATTTGCTGTCACCGAGGTCATCGACACCATTAATTTCATGGTTTATGAGGGGCGGCGCAGATGTTTTAGAATGAAAGGTTAGTAATGTGAACTGATTTCAGCATAGAAAACTCAACCTATCCCAAACTGCCAGTGTATGGCCTGGACGTAAAAGATACCATCTTCTCTTCTAAAAATGGAATGCAATGTGGCAGAGCTTCTCACGGGAGCAGAGATTAGCTGGAAGCTGTAATTTCGTCTGGAACTGAGGAAATGGAAATACATATTTTTTTGTATATTTCATATATATATATATATATATATATATATATATATATACACATATATGAAATAAATATATATATATATATATATATATATATATATATATTTCCACATCCTTTCTCAATCCTTCACTTTTCAGATTTATAACTGCTCTCAACCCTTTGATTACGTGAAAATGAAAAAAATTATGTGAAATCATTGATTTATGAACTACACATGTCTTGATGTGTGCTTTGGTTTCGTTTTTCAGTTTTTGCAAAGAATTTAATTCCACATTTGTGTGCACATGACAATTGATACCTGGACTAAAGAAAAAGCCCAGAGTTATGGTACAGAAAGCTATTTTACAATATCCATGTTTTCTAATCAATATCAATGTGTTCATTAAACGTTTAAAAAGAAAGGCAACCATGGTTTTTAAGAGTTTCATTCATTTACTTAATTATTTTAGGTAAATATCTTGAAAGGAAGTTGGCATGACTTAAAATCTGCCATCATTGTAATAATTGACCCTCCGCTGGCAGTTTGATTGACAGGCGATCTGACCGATCATAACCCCCGAATTCGCCATTTTGTCTGACAAAGCAGTCAGGGGAGTTAGTAGATTAACGTGGGTGAAGTTGAACTTGAAACATTGCGTGTACTCATGTCTTTCTGCACTTGAAACAACATTCCTTCTGATGTCCATTCATGTTTATTTGATGCTTTTAATGAACTAGTATGAAGAGATGATCGGTTCACGAGCCGTTGATTGAAGGGAGCCACTACATGGTATTTATTGTTTAAACTTCTTAAAAAAATTACAATATTTTAAATATGAAACTGTTTCATATCAAAAGTAACTTGCTCTGTCTTGTCTGTCGACACGTTGTCAGTGTCCTCTCTGCTCCAGGATGTATTTTTCACTGTGTGAGAACATGATGTGTGGCGTGAGAGCGCATGAATTGTCAGACATAGCAACAGTAACTAAAGGGGGCGGGTCTTTGCGAAGGGTCAATTACCTTTTTATAGATTTTAAAGAAGTTATCTTGAGTTGTCTTAAGAGTTCTATGCAAATATTTTCCTTTATATTATTCACTGTAAATAGTTCAATATTATCTATTTAATTTTGTGTTTTCTAAATGTTGATGTAATAGAAAGTGAAAATACATGCATTAATCCAAATCAATCAAGTGTTTGGTTATTTTTCTGCATTATTTTATCGAATCATTTTACAATGAATGCTCTGACTTGTATGTCGTTGTTTGTCTGTGAAAACAAATTAATCAAAAGAAGCTAATGATCTGGAGTACCCAAGATGAAATTTGCTAATTTCCTTCATTGAGCGTTGGTGAAAATTAGAAAAGGGTAAAGGCATCTGATGGGGATTGATTCAGTGTCTGTTGTCATTGGAGACAAATGAGAATTAGATTTCGCTTGCCTTTCTGTCTGCCTCATTAGTATATTTGATTAAATCACTCCTTGAGGCTGAGATTTGTGGCTGAGGCTGTGGTGACAGAAAGATAGTTGGTGATGTGTTTGGCATAAACTCAAAGCTTATCTGAATTAAATAGTCTTTCCTCTCTGATGAGGTCACAAACCACTGCTCTTCCAGTGGATGGACAGATACATTTTCAGAATGATCACGGAAGATTTGATTGCTGCTTTCTCTCTCTCTCTAATAAATGTAGCACTAGGCCTAGTGTTTTCTGGAGATTATTTGATCATTTTAAATCTTGAACAGTTTTCATCAATGAAGGCAAGGAGACAGAAAGAAATGTTAAATAAATTAACTGTTAAATATAAATATAGCAAGGAATGAAAATAGTCGAGGAACTCACATTAAAAAAATGAGAGAGGGAAAAAAACATACTTCCAAAAGAAGAACATCAAATCCAAAAAGCAACAGATGACTCCTGACACCGGCCAAATGTTATTATAATTTTGATTTTTGAAAAATGTTTTTGAAATAGGTGTCTTATGCTCTAAGGTCTCTTATGCCTTGCTTATGCAAGGCTGCATTTAGGCCTATCTGATAAAAATAAAAGGCTGAGTTTTTATCAACCGTTACTAGTCTTCTGTGTCACAAAGAAAGAAATCTTAATTATTCCAAACTTATGACTGGTAATGTAGCCTAAAGTATTTTCATACTTTTTTACTTTGTCATTTTTCCGGATCAATTCAAGCTTTAAAGGACCAAATTTCACATCTGAATGCCAATTTTCCCATAAAAAGATTTACAGCATTTTAAAAAAAATTGTAGATAAGTCATGGATTTTGATTACATGCATTTGATCACGATTAATCATTGAAAGATTTCGCTCTAGCACCTTCACAAACAGTCTTTTTATCCCAACACAGTCTCACTCCTATTTCCGTCTAACAATAACTCAAGTTATCAAGTACTTGGATACAAGTTTATAATTCGGATAAACAGTGATCTAAGCCTAGAGAAAATCACCTTTTGAAAGTAGGCTAACTTGAAGCTTCATTCAAGTAAAGATTGTATCAATTACATCGTTACGCAGTAGGTGGCGACAAGTGACTGTTTAAAAATGTATATTGAATCATTCAATCAAAAGTTAATTTCAAAGACGCTGTGATGCATCGGTGCTGCGCAGACCGATATGACATCAAAGTACCGCGAGAGCGTTTGGAGAGCTACGACTCACTGTGCTTTTGAATCGTTCTCGCGGTACTTTGATGTCAAACTCAGATCCGTCTGCACAGCGCCGATGTGACTCAAACAAGCCTTTAATGAGTGTGTCGTTGAATCATTCACTCAAACCGTATTTTTGAATATAGTTAAATAGACTGCAACAATTTAACATTTTGTAAATTACATTGATTAGCTGTCTATTCAGAATTGTTGGAGAATCATGAACTGTATTTTAAACAAAACAAAAAAATTGTTGTTCTCAATTTATACAGAATTGTGATCTAACTCTACCACTACTCTACTGCACCCCAGAAATGATCAGGAATGTCTCCATGAATATCCATGTGCAAGCTATTTTAAGATCCTGAAGCAGATGGAGGCAACCAAAACCCAACAAGTGTCTGGCCTTTTTATGTGGCACCCTGAACAGATGAGCTGTCTCCTTATGAGACAGTGGTGATCACACAGAGAAGCAGGGGACACACTTTGTGAATGTTAATATATTCATAGCAGTGAAGAAAGGCACTCACCCAGAGATTCACAAGGTGAGCAATCCTAAAATTGTTTATCTAAGGGCACCTCAGAATAAACAGAATGGAGCAGGTGTCTGTCCTACCTGACGAATTAATCCAAAGTTTTGTGGCCAAACTTGAACTGAATCTGGTCTCAATTTTTCCATTTATTAGGCTACTGCTGCAGCCTACAACCGATAGCTTCAATGGAAAAAATACCTAATTTCAATCAGGCTCTCAGATCAAACTGAATAGAAGATATGTGAATATTCAAGATGGACCATTAATAAACTACTATTTGAAACACATTTAATTGACTGTAAAGATATTTATAATGCTTCAAAAAAAAATCTATTTTTAAATAAATGTTGTTCTTTTGACCTTTATATCCATCAAAGAATCCTGAAAAAAGTATCAATGTTTCCACAAAAAAATTAAGCAGCACAACTGTTTTCAACATTGATAATAATGAGAAATGTTTCTTGAGCAGTAAATCATCAGCATTTGAATGATTTCTGAAGGGTCATGTGACACTGAAGACTGGAGTAATGATGCTGAAAACACATGAATAAGTAACATTTTAAAATATATTAAAATGCAAAACAGTTATTTTAAAATGTAATACTATTTCATAATATTAGTCTAATTATTTTCCTGTTTTTGATCAAATAAATAAATAAATAGATGCTTGCAAACACCAGTCATGTTCACCTAATCATAGCAACAATAAGGCCGCTATTCGCTTTTCATATACAATGAAAATTATATTAGCGTAATTATTTTTGTCTTACAAAACAAGTAGGTTATACCACCAAAAAGCTTCTGTTAAAAGTTTCTAAGATTTTTTTGCTAAATTCACTTGCATGATGAAGAAATGTTTAAAATCTAAACTATTTGAAAACATTCGCACATCCTGATACATATCAAAAGACGGCATGAAACGGAAGTGATATCAGAGTGAAATGGCTTCTCAAACAAAAAAATACAGAGTGGGACTTGATTTTGTCCAACGGAATTGGGCATATTGCTGTGATGTCATGTGAGTGATAGGTTGTGTCATCCACGCGCAGGAATCAGAGAAGAGATGTCGCTGCAAGAGGGAGCAGAAAGTTGTATTGAACTTTTTGAACAAAAAATATTGATGTCCACGCATAAATTATTTATAACAAATACTGCAATATTCCAGAAAAACAAGAATTGTCAATGCAAACATTACATAACTAGTTAAGAGACATAGCTATGTTGCTGATCTCTGTTTTTCTCTAGTATTTTCTTATGTCAGTTATTTGCAAAAGCTGCATCTTAGATACCGTACTGTGGCTTTGGCTATCCTTTGAACAAGCTGTGCCTGCAGTGCCACAGATATCGCAAGCAACTTCAGTCCATTTATTCTTGCCCAACAGCATTCCACTGTTGGTGTCTATTCTTAGAGCTTGCTGCTCAGCAGTGATTGCTTTTGGTTTTCATGTTTACACTATTCCTTGTATTTTGAAGCATTAACCTGCATCTTTCAAGGATTGGAAATAAAATTAAACAGGATTACGCCTTGATACTGTGGCACTTTAAGCCATATTTGCTTTTGTAAAACATTGTGCATGTGTCTTGAAACTGCCTAGAACATACTTATGACTGCAGTGTCATCTTGAGGATCCAGTGTAAGTTTCCTGTCTGAGTGGAAAGAAATATCCCTCAAGGTGAGCCCACAGCAACATGCAGGCTATCCACTGAAATATGTATCAACATGTACTTTCTTGGCACATTATGGGCCCCTCAGTACCTGATTATTGCTGCTGACCATGTAAACCAGTGTACCCATCTTCTGAGGCTACTTCCAGCAGGATAACGCACTGTCTCTAAGCTCAAATCATGGTTTCTTGAACATGACGATGAATTCGCTATATTAAAATGTCCTTCACAGTCACCAGATCTCAATCCAACAGAGCACATTTGGGAAGCTACTAAAAGACAGAACAAAAACCACAGCAAAAAAAAAAAAAAAAAAATACAAGCATATAATAAGAATGAAAGAAAATAATAGGATAATTCAGCTGCATAGTTTATTCATGCTGTGATGCATGAAGGGAGTTTTCAATGTTTTTAAGATTTCAATGATAATCTGTGTTCCTTTACAAGATCTCAATGACGGTTGGTCTTGTCCCTTAACAAGATCTCGATGACAGTTTTATTCCTTCACAAGATTTTATTTGGTTACAAGATTTCAGAGATGTCTGTCTTATTTTGGTTATGAGATTTCAGTGACGGTCAGTTTTGTTTGATCACAATATGTTAATGACAGTCTGTTTTGTTCTATCAAAAGAGTTCAATTACAGTCAGTTTTGCTCAGTTAGTAGATTTCAAAATGGTGTACTTTGTTCTTTACGAAATTTCAATGACAGTTGGCTTTGTGTGGTTACAAGACCTCAATAACTGTCAATTTTCCAGTCTGTTTGTTGGGTTATGAGATATCTATGACACTCAGTTTTGTTCTGGTATTAGATTTTACATGGATATGAGAGCTCAATAACTGTCAATTTTTCACATCAGTTGGTTTTACTCAATTAGATTTCAAAGACGTCCATTTTACTTTGTCACGAGATCTCAATGACGGTAAGTTTTGTTCCTTTACAAGATTTCAATGACAGTTGACAGATTTTATTCATTCAAGACTTCAGTGGCAGCCAGTTTTGTTCTATTACGAAATAACTTCAAAGATTGTCAGTTTTATTTTCGGTACAAGAATTCAGTGATGGTTGGATTTATTGATTTACAGGATCCCAATGTCGGTTTTGTTCTTTTGCACCTTTACGAAATTTCAGTGACAGTTGGTTTTGATCGGTTAAGATCTCAATGACGTCACTTTTCAGTGTAAGTCGGTTTTTTAATGACGCAATGACGGTAGTTTTTTTTTTTTTGGTCTTTTATTCTTTTACGAGATTTCAATAACTGTTGTTTTTGTTCGGTTACAAGATCTCAATGACGGTCACTTTTCAGGGTCAGCCGGTTTTATTCACATACGAGACTTAAAAGATGTCTGTTTTAATTTGTCATGAGATTTCAGTGACAGACGGTTTTGTTCAGTTACAAGATCTCAATGACGGTTCATTTTCAGTGTCAGTCGGTTTTGATGGGATATGAGATTTCAATGATGTTCCGTTTCGTTCAGTTACAAGATCTCAATCACGTCACTTTTCAATGTCAAACAGTTTTATTCAGTTACGAGATTTCAAAGATGTCTGTTATAAGTTGTCAGGAGATTTCAGTGCCGGACGGATTTGTTCGGGTACAAGATCTCAATGACGGTATGTTTTGTTCTTCGCGAGATTTCAATATCAGTTTTGTTCATGAGATTTTAAAGGTGGTTGGTTTTGTTCTACGAGATCTCGACGACAGTTGGGTTTTACGGTGGCCCAGTAGTGCAAAACACAACGAATTTAAAAAAAAACAAAAACAAAAAAAAAAACATAAGTTCACAACACAATGGAAACAAGCCGCAGCAGAACGAAATAAAGCCACAACACAACGGAAATGCTCCCGAGCACTAGGGGGCTCTCAGCCTTCCTTGCCACTATTCTAGAGTCTACAGTCTTATATCAATACCATGATTAGTTTTAAGTATGTAAACATTGTGTGAAATATTAATTCAAAATCACATTTGTGCACAATAGCTTCATATTGATTCCTGTGAATGATTTGACGCGGTACCATCCCAACAAACACAGAACGTTGCCTCAACGTAGCCAACCTTTTAGCAACGTTGTAACAACATGGCTAAAAGGTTGTTGGTTCCATATTGTGTCGTTAAGGTTGTTACTGTGCTGTCACAATGTTGCCATTCAACCACGGTTGCTGAAGGTTGTGCTTAGGCTGTCTGGACAACCATTGTACGACATGTCCTCGTCACTGTTCCGAAGCACATTTTAAATTTGAACAGCCGTTGGGCCGTTATTCTTCTTCAAGCCAGGATACGTGAGTATTGCTTATGATTTCTCTTTTAGGTAAATAAGATATGTAAATATCCACACAAAACCTACAATTTTCATTTCTAATGTGAGATTTATTTGTTCTGTTAATAAACTGAGTGGACAGAATAGGTGATCATTCACATACCGAGTCGTTTGCGATTGGGTTTGGTGTAAGTTAATGCTAAGTTAAGTAAGTCTATTATATTTGAGCTTAATATAATTAATATACTCTATATTAACGTTTTTTTCCCCCTTCAAATGTATGTTTTGGTAGTGTAATTATATGTATGCAATGTTTTAATAAAGTTGGATTATATGAACTTGTATGGCATTTTTCCTCTTTAAATTTCATAGCTGGTTTTATATTAAAAATAGCAATTAATGATTGACATTATTTAAAAAAGTGTTACATGTTCATCTTGTGTATGATTATTAAGAGATTGACCACAAAAAAAAATAAATACTTAAAAAAATAAGACGCAGAAAAGGTAATATAATATTTATAATCTGGTATAAAAATAAATGTGGTGGGAACGTCGTCTTGCAGTTGCTGAATGTCGCGCAACAACGTTGCTGCAGCCCTTTAGCGTCTTACAATTCAACGTTGCTACAATGTCGCGAGCACGTGGATAGTCAACGTTACCACAGTGAAAATGGAACGTGGCTGCGACGTTGCCACAACGTAAATGTGTTTGTTGGGATGATGAAGGGAACGTCTGCCAATTCCACCAAATGGTTAAAACGAATACTTTGTATTAATTACAATGACTTTGTTTGAACATTTAAAAACAGACATGTTCAAATTCCAAAGCTTGTCAGCTCCTGTTGGTAAGACTGACTTACTACAGGTGACATTCTGTCAATACCTCCCTTCATGTACTTACAATAAACAATTATTTACAGGAAAAAAGCACTGTAATTCTCCAAAAGGTTTTTTGTTGTCGTTGTTGACGAAACTGGCTCACTACTGGTCAAATTGTGGCAATACCTCCTATATATATTGTGTAATTCACTTAAAGGGTTTTTTCATGTTCCAATGCTTGTAGTAGTTTCCGATTAGTACGTCAGTCTTACCAATAGAAACCTTGTACAAGCTTTGGAATTTGAACATTTTGAACATGTAATTTTAATGAATACAAATTATTTATTATTATTATTAAATTATTATTAATTATTATTAATAATTTGGTGGAACTGGCAGACGTTCCCTTCGTCATGCGCCATGGTAGTGCGTCAAATCATTCACAGGTATAAATATGAAGCTGTTGTGCACAAATGTGATTTTGTATTAATATTTCATGTCGATATACAATGTTTACATACTTAAAACTAATCATGGTAAGACTCTGGACTCTTAGAACAGTAGAAATCTAACTTTACCATTTCCGTTGTGGGTTTATTTCGTTGTGTTGCGGCTTATTTCCGTTGTGTTGTGGCTTTATTTCGTTGTGTTGCGGCTTTATTTCGTTGTGTTGCGGCTTGTTTCTGTTGTGTTGCGGCTTTATTTTGTTGTGTTGCGGCTTTATTTCGTTGTGTTGCGGCTTTATTTCGTTGTGTTGTGGATTTATTTCATTGTGTTGCGGCTTATTTCCGTTGTGTTGTGGCTTTATTTCGTTGTGTTGCGGCTTTATTTCGTTGTGTTGCGGCTTGTTTCTGTTGTGTTGCGGCTTTATTTTGTTGTGTTGCGGCTTGTTTCTGTTGTGTTGCGGCTTTATTTTGTTGTGTTGCGGCTTTATTTCGTTGTGTTGTGGATTTATTTCGTTGTGTTGCGGCTTATTTCCGTTGTGTTGTGGCTTTATTTCGTTGTGTTGCGGCTTTATTTCGTTGTGTTGCGGCTTATTTCCGTTGTGTTGTGGCTTTATTTTGTTGTGTTGCGACTTGTTTCTGCTGTGTTGCGGCTTATTTCCGTTGTGTTGTGGCTTTATTTCGTTGTGTTGCGGCTTTATTTCGTTGTGTTGTGGATTTATTTCCGTTGTGTTGTGGCTTTATTTCGTTGTGTTGCGGCTTTATTTCGTTGTGTTGCGGCTTATTTCCGTTGTGTTGTGGCTTTATTTCGTTGTGTTGCGGCTTGTTTCTGTTGTGTTGTGGCTTTATTTTGTTGTGTTGTGGCTTTATTTCGTTGTGTTGCGGCTTATTTCCGTTGTGTTGTGGCTTTATTTCGTTGTGTTGCGGCTTTATTTCGTTGTGTTGCGGCTTGTTTCTGTTGTGTTGCGGCTTTATTTTGTTGTGTTGCGGCTTTATTTCGTTGTGTTGTGGCTTTATTTTGTTGTGTTGCGCTTTATTTCGTTGTGTTGCAGCTTGTTTTCTGTTGTGTTGCGGCTTTATTTTGTTGTGTTGTGGCTTTATTTCGTTGTGTTGTGGCTTTATTTCGTTGTGTTGCGGCTTGTTTCCGTTGTGTTGTGGCTTTATTTTGTTGTGTTGCGGCTTATTTCCGTTGTGTTGTGGCTTTATTTCGTTGTGTTGTGGCTTTATTTCGACTTATGTTTGCTTTTTAATTTCTTTGTGTTGTGCACTACTGGGCCACCGTAGGGTTTTTTCCGTTACATGATTTCAAAGACGGTCAGTTTTATTTTCGTTCGATAATGAGTTCAATGACAATGATTAATGTAGGAGAATTCAATGAAGGTAGATTTTATTCTTTTGATCCTTTACGAGATTTTAACGACAGTTGGTTTACCTTGGTTACAAGACATCAATGAGGGTAAATTTTCAGTGTCATTGATGGTCCGTTTGCTGGGTTATGAGATTTCAATGCCAGTTGATTTTATTTCCTAACGAGATTTTAATACGATTATGAGAACTCAATGACAGTAAATTTTTAGTGTCATTCTTTCAAGAAGAAAGTCATATACATCTGATGGCTTAAGGATGAGTAAAGCTTTGGGTAATTTACATTTGAAAGTGAACTAATCCTTTAACAGATTTTTGATGGTTAATAAGAATTAAGAAATTCACAGTACGAGAAAAAAAATGGATTCTGTTAAGAACTGGATTTGAACAAACTTTTAATCATTAAGGAAATCTAGGAAATATATCTGTTATAAATGTAGCTAGCAGGAGTGACAATAAAAAGCAGACAGCTTATTGGTTTGTTTTCCAACACATTTCACTGCATATGCAACAAATCAAAATGTGAACTTTCAGGTTTCCTAAACCAGGGGTTTTCTATCCCGAGGGATGCACTGCATATTTGATTTGTTTTCCTTATTAAACACTTGATTCAGATCAGGCATGTTCATCAATTTACATTGGCATCTATCACAACACATTACTGCCATCAGGTGGTGAAATGAAAACGTTGACACTTAGCAGCCACAGCGATTTAATAACATCCATTTTTCCACAGCTTGTGGGTTGATTTTCGTTTTTATTTCATTTGTGAAAGATTTGATATGTTAAAATGATGTATACCTTAATACACTCCAATCAAAGTTAGTCAGTTGTCTACATATATTTTGGATCTTAAATAAATGTAGTAGTCTTTTCAGAAGAAACAATGCAACCAAACCAAAATCATCTGAGACGTTTAACCTTGTTACTTCATCTAGTTACATGGCCGCCAATGACTGTAGCTGCCACAAGGCCATTCTGTACATAAATACTAACAGAACACTTTCTCATTGTGTCGAGCAGCCCAAGAAGAATTTCAAAACACTGGCACATTGTTTTCATGAATTCACTTAAGTGTTTTCCTGTGCCTGTCCAATGTCTCTTATTTTCCCACCAGTATTATCATATATCCCGCCTCCTCAGACTCGATTGGCTATTGGGAGATGATGGCACTCAGCGATTGGACAATGGAGACGTCACTCACACAATGGTCCGCCTCTGCGTGCGCAGTGTCTCACTGCTGATGGCGCTGTAAACACAGTGACGCGGCCGTTGCGTGGTCCATATAAATCACAGATTTGCGTTGTGTTTGTGGACCAGTGCTAGAGACGCTATTCACGTCCACAGCTTCATATGCAATCGCATAAACAAAAGACACGGAGGTGCAATGGCAAGGAAAAGTGCAATTCCTCCTGCATACTATGGTAAGAGAGCAGCAGTGTGTGAATCGCTTTAAATCAAGTTTTTGCAGTGAGACCAGTGACAAAGGGAACTGACCTAACGGTGCTGGTGTAAACCCAATTCTTTATTTTAAGTGTTTGACTGTTTTTTCTCGCCGTGCATAATGTAATAACCTCTATCCAGAACAAAAGGTCACTGATATGTTTTCATCCTGAAAACGTTACTTTGTTGTTGTAAAACTGGATGATGTGTAGATAAGACACAGGTTCGGATTCTGAATTCGTCATAGAAGTTAACTAGAAGGCGTCCAATAAGAATGGGAATAATCAATAACGTATATGATGTTTACTGAGATTTTGTGAGGGTCTTTATATATATGTGTGTGTGTGTTTTGTGCCGTTCGAGTCCTCATATTAAGCACGGTACTGTTATAGCTTAGTACACAACCAGTGTGGACAGACCTTAAAATAACGTTATGGGTTAAAACAAACATACCGAGACCTTGTATGTATTGCAAATTATGGGAGTTGAACGAATAAATAAATGAATGGCACTTTTAAGAAATATGGACAAGTTATCCTACGCTCACATGAAACGGAGATAACTATACGGTGACTATTTTAGCATCCAGACGATAACGTTCTGTTTATTATAAACTCATTAAAGTAGGTTGGACTCAGTTTTATCGTAAAAATTGTATTGAAAGTGATCCCAGTGATATTATTCCTCTTTGTTGTTATCTTTATAGCTGTGATGTGGACTTCCCTATTCTCATAGAATTAGAACGAATATTAAAAACTTTACAGTAACAGTTATCGTCCTTGGTGTGAATAGCCCTGAACTGTTTTATTCTACATGGAGAGGGTCGCCCCCTAATGACTGCCGCCATGTTGCCATCACATGACCAGCTGTTCTGCTGCTTTAAAAGCTCGAGCTCTTTAAATTCCACTGGATTCTGATTGACTTTTTTTTTTTTTTTTTTTTACTGTTTATGAGCTAAGAAAACCCTTATGAAAGTAATGGTAATGAACTTCCTTCTGTGGCATTAACGTTGTGTGACAGTGATTAAATTAAGCTGGAGTCGCTGTTTGTAGTCGGCACGTCATGTTGCTAAGTTTTTAGGCTGAATCTATGTGTATTGTACATACACATGCTATTATGAGACAGAGGAAAAAAATGAACAAAACAACCGAAATGGCAGCAATTAGTAAACAAATGTCATGCTCCATAATAGGTGTCTTTTATGCAGTCCAAAACCACTGGTGTACAGATCATTAAAAGCCAGCAAAATGTAACCCAGAACTCTTTGAGAAAGTAGTCTGGTCAGATTTACTTCACATTCCTCTATGGTCATCAGAGACCTTTCACATTGTTCTTAAAACCAATCGTTCAAAATCCCCCATGAGCTTGAGCAGAGCACTTATAGGCCCCTCTAGCCATTTAACACTACTGCGCTAAATATTTTTCAGAGGCAATCTGTCTAATTATAACGCGTAATCATGCCAAAGGGATGCATCTGGTACGCCTACACACGCACAGCCATTCAGCATAACCATCCAAATAGTTGTAATTATTATCATGTGATATACTGCATCTGAAACTCTATTTTTAAATCCTAGAAGGCTCACCATGGCAGTGCTGTTGAAGTGTCAAAGAACGAAGTTTCCTTTGTCACGTAAATTGTGCGGGGAGCAGCTGTTTCTTTGACTCGCCTGGGCAGGGTCAAGCTCTTTGACCTTTGCCTCATGTATTGTTAAGTTCCCACGAGCCACCTATCAATCACAACTATTGTCAGATGGAATTGGGAAATAGTCTGAGAGATATCCAAATCAAGGGAAAAAACCATCAGATATGATGTGGAGGCATATGGTTGTTAAGGTAGCTTCTGTTTTTTGTTGTTGTTCAATCAATCTGGCATCTGGTTTCTTTCCAGATTTGAAAGGTATTCTGGTATGTCTTTTTTCTTTCTTTCTTTTCTTTTGTTCTTGTTCGGTTATCACGGGAATCCGAGTACTGTACTGAGATGATTTACAAATGCAGTGGTCTGTAATTGCAGTTCAATTGAAGCTGAACTGTGTGGTTTCAAATGTCTTGGGCAGTGGAGCTTTTGAAAAGGGTTGGAGCTTTGGCTGACCTGTGTGTGGGTCAGCTGTTCTGTCTGATTGAGCTTCTCAACTGCAATCCAGAACTGTTGCTGAGACAGAAAGAACATGAAAGAGATACATATAGACTGTAAAAGGAAAAGAGAAAAATGTACAAGTAAAGTTTGTAGACATTTCTTCAACTCTAAAAACATAACTGTAATTCAAAATATGGATAAAACACATGTGAAAACAGATATTTCTTATATTGTAGAGTAAATTAAATACAGTTATTAATGAAATGCAGTTATTTAGAAAAATATCAGTAAATGAAAGCATCACCCATGGACAAAAAAAAAAAAACACCATAAAGGACAAGATATCATAATAGTTGTCCATTCATATGACTTATACACTATTTTCCAAGACTTCTGAATCATACGATAGCGTTGTGTGAGAAACCGTAATACAAGTCATAATTCTCCTTCGCCATAGCTGGGTTTAGTACTGGTGTTCTGATGCCCTGTTGCGATAAACCCTTTATACTTAATATGTTGCTGTCAACAGATAATTCTGGTTTAGTAAAATTGAGTAAATATTTTTTTCAAGCTCTTAGCAAGAAGTAGAGAAGCTGAATTGCATTGGGTTCCTGGCCCGATGCGTATGTAAATTTTTAAAAAAGCCTTCCTCTTAATGTGGAAGGATCTTATTAACCGTTCCTCAACAGAACAATCTTCCCTTAAGGACTGAAAGCAAATTATATTCCTGCTTCAGAGGTTGCTACAAGAAGTACATTAAAAATGCCTGGAATTATGTAGCTAATAGAGAGGACATGCGGAGCGTTCATGTGGGACCGGATAGTCTCTCGCTATCTCATAAGAGTTTAACACAGAAGATTCTCTTTCATGTCCACTGCCTGTGGTACAAAGCAGCTCTCAGTGGCGCATGCCATAGTCCACCATAGTTCAGAATGAGCTCTCTACTGTGCGCCTGGGACATTAACAATGACAGATTCTACTGAAGCGGCATGCTAAGGGATGAATGGCTCATAATGGGTGTCATCTCCCTTTCCAGTGCCTTTATAAATGACTAGGAAGTTGTATAGGTTCTGCTAATGGAACTTACATGAAAGACTGGACCTGTGTGAAGGACTAGTTACAAAAAGCATCTTCTCTGGGTCTTGATCCAAGCTGATTTTGAATGCAACTTCCAAAAAATTAAAAAAAAAAAAAATGACAACAAAAAATGGGTAGTCAGACTTGTAACCTTAAGGTTGCTGGTTCGATTCCCATGCCGGTGGGGATTGTGAATAAACCGCATTCTCTTCACCTTTGTTACCATGACTAAAGTGCCCTTGAGCAAGGCGCCTCACTTGTAAGTCGCTTTGGATAAAAGCGTCTGCTAAATGACTAAATGTAAATGTAACAACAACAAAAAAACATTAAATTAGGTATAAAGTTTTGTCAGTGCTATGGCGGAAATCACTCATTAACTTCAGTCCAGCCTTTTTCTCACTATTGTAAGGCTTTAAAACCCTTGAAATAAAGTGTAAAGACCGCTTTTTATGATACTTTTATGATGATTTTGTGCCCTGTTTGAAGCTTTGAAAGCTTCATTGCCCATTTGTTGTAACTGCATGGAAAGAAATTCAGAATTTCTTTTTTTTTCTTGTAGAAGATGGAAAATGGACAAGATGGAGAGAAATGCTGAAAAAAGCATATATTGATTAACTGTTCATTCTGCATTTCTGTTTTACATTTGCACAAACTCATGACTGTGAGCTTGTTTCATAATTGATTAACCTTGCAACATTGACAGTTACTGAACTGAACTGAAACAATATTAAACCTAAAGTTGTTTCATAATTGATGAAATATACAGTATTACGGCACTGTTTATTCATTTGAAGATGAAACCTATACAAAAATTGCTGCGTGATGTAGGGTGGGTCCAAATACCAGTAGACACGATTAACAGATTTTGGAATCTCTAACGAGAAGACAGAACACAACGAGCACCGCACTGAAAAGGGGCAGGACTACATAAGGTATACTGGATCTGTGCATTCGTTCTTAAAGTGACAGCAGCCTAATAAACCTGCTTCTACCTGTGCCATTAATGTTAATTAAACAACAAAAGACAAAGAGAAAATCACTCATTGCTATTGACTGAATTAATTTTGTAACTTAAATTTATATTTAATTACACAATGAAGACTGCAGTGTTTTTTTTTTTTTGTACATTAAATTACGATTTATGTAGAATTTCTTATTTCTCGTGCTTGAAGTTTTTCAGGTAGGTCCATTTAATTTGGGTCTTTGTTCTATTGAAGATTTTGTTATGTTCTTATTTTCTCACTGTTTATTGGTTTTCAGTAAGCTGAGTTTTGTTTTTAATTTAACCTTATTTAAAGCAAAAATAACTATCACAATATTTATAGTTAAAATTAAAATTAAAATTCCTCATGTGGTGATATAAGAGTTAATATCGCCTCATGAGCTCATAGAAGGTCATATCACCCACCACTAGCATGATGCCTCTTGTTGTAAAGATGCGAATCACATTTCAGACAGTATCCAGGAGTCATATTCACACTCACACTGTCAATGTCTATGATGTCCGCCTGGAGCTCAAGGCTAAAGCTGGTGTCCTTGAGAGATATGCAAGCAATTTTACTCGTTTGTACAGGCACTGCATTACATCTACTTTGTGATAGGGCCCAGACCAACAGAACAGAATCTACATGCATGTGAAAAATTTTGATGTATTTTGAGGCGTATTCCTTTATAAACAGAGCCGTGTGACTTTCACCCTCTATTTAATACCTTTCGTTTTACATAAAGGTGCCAGAATTACCTCCAATTTACGTAAATTGAAATGTTACTATATCAAGTGTTGGTATTATCATCACACAATAAATTAACAGCTGAAGTGCTGTCTCTTGTCATTAAGTAACCGCTCTCACTTGAATAACTAGTTTGATAAATTAACAACAGCTCTTTGATTAGACAGATAGTAATGAAACAGCTACAAGTAAAGCGTTTAAACTCCAATCCTCTTATTTGAGAATGGGCTAGTGATAACCAGCATATATCAGCAAAATAGGAGTCTAAAGGGAGGGGTGTTTCCTGCCTCACCAATCTGCTCTGTCTGTCACTGTCATCACTTCGCCCGTCCATCTGTCCCCGACGGTTTGCGTGTCTGTATCGCTGTCTGTCACTTGGTGTCTGTGATGACATCCAAGTATAGCTTGAGTCAGAGAAAGTATTTTATAGGGCATTTTTGTGTGTACTCATTAATTCATTTAAAATGTATATAATATTTTGATTATCATAAATATCAATATGACAAATTGTAATATTCATTTATAAGTACTTGTAGTATTTTTACTGATGTGTGTATACATTTAATATTAAATATAACATTAATATAGTTGAAATGTATTACTCATTTGTTAGTAGTAATACTATTATTTAACTGGAACAAAAATGCAAAAATTATAAATTAATGAAATAATTTTACAGATTTAATGAGAGATGAAAATAATCTAAACTTAATTGAAACTATTAAAACCCATTAATGATCAACCTATCATTAACATTTGCACAAAATCTTTATTTGTTTTAATTGTTTATCCATTTGTGTATTTAATTTATAGCTTTGTTAGTTAATTTAAAACTGACAATTTTCAGCCAATTCATTTGAGATCATGATTGAGATGCAGCATATGTCAGGGACTTGTTTGTGACTTAATGCCATGGGGTGGGAACTCCATGTTCTTGTAGGAAGAGGAAAACGTAACCTCAGAGTTTCCATTTGACTAAACTCGCACTGTCTGCACCTGCACGCCTTCCCAGGCTGTTCCTTATGGAGAAACACTGAAAGAGGCTTTATTTTGGTGTTATTGCAGCAAGGCCTGCAAGACACTGCTATCAGTGTGTGAAGTCATGTGTGTGCATGGAGAGAAAAAAAGCTTAGTGGAAGTAGAGGATGAGAGGAAGAGGTATAGAGAGGGAGTTGAGACTTCACTGCAGTTCAAGGAATTACTGTAGCCCGCTAAAAACTATTTGGATTCTGCTTTCTAAAGAGTAACATTTGCTTTCTGTTCCAGTCCATTCTCATCTCTGTAATGAAGTGGAAGTACAGGGCTTGACATTTACACCCACAAACTAAAGGTGGATTTCAGCAGTGGTATGTAATGCAGTCACTACTAGCCACTTTGGCGGGTTGAATTCTATATAATATATATTTCACTTGTAGTCTTTTAAAAAGGCAAATAATAAAATAAGTGCAATGTAGTGTTGTTAAAAATATCTATTTTTCAATGCATATCAACAGTGATTTATCTGAAACCCTTCCAGTGCTCATTTTCTGATATCAGCTGCATTTTCTCGCTCTCTCATTTCCCCAACAAGCAAGTCGACACACAAAGCCTCCTCCCCTCACTCACTCGTTTCATTTGCTCCACATGAATATTGTTGCTGTTACAGCGCTTGAATTTCGGCTTGGGATTACGTGAATAATATTACTGGTTCCTGCAGATTTTGTGCTGACATTCAAAATGCGTGCGCATAAAGTTGCCTCTCAGTTCTAAATTGAGGTCTTTTTTTGCTGCTTATTGTGCTTAAATAATTCAATAAAAACAAAATGCCAGTCTTGGCGAGATGTAAACACAGTCAGTTATGTTTTAAGTGAACGTAAACAATTGAGGAAAAAATGCATGTGTAATAGTATAATGGATCTGTGCGTCCGGTCTTAAAGTGACAGCAGCCTAATATACCTGCTGCCAAATTATGAGATGATATTAAAAATATCTATTTGGCAAATTTTTCCTCATTGTATCGATGTCAAAATTGTGATCAGAGAAAATTCTGAGTGGCTATTAACTAGTAAAAATATTAATATAATCTATATCTATAAATCACATTTTTGTAAATATTTTTTATGTCATTTCATGTGACAACACTGAAGAAATGACACTTTGCCACAATGTACAGTAGTGCGTGTACTGCTTATATAACAGTGTAGATTTGCTGTCCCCTTAAAATAACTCAACACACAGCCATTAATGTCTAAACCGCTGACCACAAAAATAAGTACACCCCCAAGGGAAAATGTCCAAATTGGGCCCAATTAGCCATTTTCTCTCCCAGGTGTCATGTGACTCGTTCGTGTTACAAGGGCTCATATGGGAATGGGTAGCAGGTGTGTTAAATTTGGTGTTTTTGCTCTCAATCTCTCATATACTGGTCACTGGAAGTTGACCGGTGGCACCTCATGACAAAAAACTCTCTGAGGATCTGAAAAAAAATAATTGTTGGTCTGCATAAAGATGGCATATAAGAAGATAAATAAAATCGAGTATAATATATATATATATGTTTATGTTTTACACAATATATATATATATATATATATATATATATATATTATAATGAAATTATACTGTTTAAATGTCAATCATCATTTTTAAACAATAAAATCAAGCTGGAAGGACACGACTGAACAATGCAATTGAAGGAGTCGTCACTGTTGAAATTAGTGTCACTGACTGTGCCTGTCTCACTCTGTGGTAAATGTGTAATTTAGTTTACCTGCAAAGGATTGACACCAGCTGTTTCTCAGTCACAGTTCAGCTGATGCAATTATTCCATGCAAACTGACTAAACACTCAGTCTGTTAAATGTCGGACGGTTTATAAATGAGACGAAGAAGTGGGGATAAGCTGTTGATTTGCTGTCTGAGGCTGCTGTTATATGAGATGTGTCTCATGGGACGGCGGCCTGTTGGCTGAGTCAAGTTTATTGCCGCTCTTCTCGTTAGTCAATTTGAGTCTTGTATGGGGGGGGTGTTGTTGTTTTTTTGTTTTTTTGTATTCATCAATTAGACAAGACCAATAATTACAAGATGACTTTTTTAAAATTCAAAATTAGCTATATTATATTTTATTATATATATATATATATATATATATATATCCCCATTCTTGAAACATTTGTGTCTTGTATTTAAAGGGGCATATATTTTGAGAGCATTATGTGCACCCTTCTGAAACCGAAAGTCAGATGGGACACCCTACTGAAAATCTTGCGATAAGGAAAGCAATACTGACAATGTTTTTCCCATAATACCTCAGGGGTATTTTCCTGATGACCTGACCTGTTTGTCCACTGCTGCATGGCCACAGTGTCTTATCAATTCTTCATTTTTCTCTCTGTCTCTGATATTTCTTTCACTCCTTTTTCTTCCTTCTCATTGTCTCTTTTCGTCTCTTGTCCATCACTCTCTCCTTTTCACAATCATTTTTACTTTGAGTTCCTCACAGACTCATCATGGACTGTTTACTTGCCTTCAAAAACTTTTTACTGTACATATAGTTAGGCTGGTATTAGTTTTGTCACAAACTTAAATTCCAGCAAAAATTACTACGTCATGATAACGTTGTCATGAAATATATTTACTCGTATTGTGATACAAGAGTTTGATCATTTCGCCCCAGCCCAAAGTCAGAAGTTTGGAAGGAGTGGACGTTCCTCAAATTCACATTGTTAATAGCTCAGGATGTAGTTCAGCCCTCATGATAATAGAAACAGAGAAGTGGAGCTGACTACTGCTTATTGGAGCTCATCCAAAATCCTGTGTGCGTTGTACTTCTTTCTTCTCCTTTGCCAAGGTCAAGAGGTCCAGAATGTTTTTGCAAATGGTGTTGCATGAATGTGAAAGATCTTCTGTGGTTTCTCAGAGATGTGTTAACAGAGCTGTTATTTTGCCATCTAAATTGCCACAAACTGAACCAATCAGAAGATCCTCTGAAATGTTTGTTTAGTGATAATGAATAGAGAGGGCATGAAAGCCCCACCCACTTGTGGGCAGAATAAATCTCGGTTTTGTTAGTTGCCTATTCATATTAGGAAAATTAAGAGAAATATTCAATATTTTAAGACTGAATAAGTCAGGTTGGCTTTTTTTTTAGTTGTTTTTTTGCACAGAAAATGCATATTGAGTGTGAAAATCTTTATGTAATTTATCAATGAACCTTTTCGTGTTGTCACTGTTTTGAGAAATGTCTTTCCAAATAGAGAGTGTCAAGAAATATTCAATATTTGAATACTGAATTAGTCAATTTGGCTAGTTGGCACAAAAATACATATTGATCGTGATTATATGTAATTTGTAGTGTATTTAACATTTCGTTATAAATCTTTTTCCACACTATCATAAACAGCCATTCATTTGCACATTGATGGAATAATAAAATAGAAATTAAGATATTATTTTTTATCCAATAAACACAATACATAATTGCCAAAGTAATCAGTTAAAAAAATGTAAAACTGTAAAAATAAATCTGCATTGTTTATACTTTTGATCTTTAATTCATAAAATTAGCAAAAATCTAACCTGTAGTTGAAGGAAAAGAATTGAAAGTGGGGGGAAAGTCACATTATGAAATGGTTTTTCACCACAAAACGTTGGCCACAATCATTGGCACCCTTTTATTCAGTACTTTTTGCAACCTCCTTTTGCCAAGATAACAGCTGAGTCTTCACCTACAATGCCTGATGAGTTTAGAAACCACCTGATGAGAGATCAGAGACCTTCATACAGAATCTCTAGGGTTCAGGTCCGGGGACTAGGACGGCCATGGCAGAAGCTTAATTTTGTGCTCCGTGACACTTTTGTGTTTGGTTTTGATGTTTGTTTTGAATCATTGTCCTGATGGATGGCCCATTATAGGATTTCTAGCAGAAGCGGTAAGGTTTTGAATAGATATATATTTTTTGGGGGGGGTATTTGATTGAATCCATGATACCATGTATCTGAAAAAGATGTCCAGGACCTCCAGCGGAAAAATAGGTCCACAACATTAAAGATCCAGCAGTAAATTTAACCGTGGGCATGGTGCACTTTTTATCCCTGTGTGCCCCAAACACGTCTAGTGGGTTTGCTTCCAAAAAGCTCTTTTTTTTTTCTTCTTTTTTTTTCTCGTTTCGTTTCATCTAACCATAGAAGCCAGTCCCTTTGAAGTTCCAGTCTTGTCTGACAACTGAATATGCTGGAGATTGACTCAAGACTCAACTAATCTCTGCAATTCTCCAGCTGTGATCTTTGGAGAGTCTTTGGCCACTCAAACTGTCCTCCTCACCGCGCGTTAGGCCGATGTAGACACACGTCCTCTTCCAGGCAGATTTGTAACATCTTTAGTTGATTGCTTTAGCTATTTTCTTACAGCCTTTTTCTATTTTGTGAAGCTCAGCAATCTATTGCTGCACATCAGTACTATATTCTTTGGTTTAGCCCATTGTGATGAATGATTTACGGGAATTTGGCCTTTGTTTTTCATGTTTATACT
The DNA here is from genome assembly GCA_037194245.1 of Opsariichthys bidens. Lineage (NCBI taxonomy): Eukaryota > Metazoa > Chordata > Actinopteri > Cypriniformes > Xenocyprididae > Opsariichthys > Opsariichthys bidens. The sequence goes on along the minus strand of CM074288.1, from coordinate 13,844,169 downwards.
CCTGTGGAGAAGGAAGTCAGGGCTGGACAATTTCATGTTCATGCTCACCATGGTATGCTAAAACAATGTAAATATGAATGGTAATGTACTTCAAAGATATTTTACTCATAAAAAATTCCAATAATGCCAATAATTGTCGCCAATATGTTTTGGAGAATAACATTTATTTCATTTGTTTTTTTTTTGTTTGTTTTTTTTTCCCCCACTTTCAATTCTTTTCCTTCAGTGAAAGGTAAGATTTTTGCTAATTCTACGAATTAAAGATCAAAAGGATAAAAAAAAATATTTTTTTAAATTTTATAAATATTATTTTTACACTCATCTTTGATCATATTTACCAAGCGTGCCGATATTTTTGGCCAAGACTGTCTTTCCCTCTACTCATATCAGCCTACTGATGCAATCATAAACATCATTAATTTTTAACCAACCAAGATGATTTGCTGGTCTTAGCTGGTTTCCTCAGTCTGGTCAGGTTGGTCTTTTAGCTGGTTTTAGAGGGGTTTTGGGGACTTTTCAGATCAGCTGAAGATAAGTTTAGACCAGCTTAGGCTGTTTTTTTTTTTGTTTGTTTGTTTGTTTTTTGTCTTCCAGGATGCCATCACTGCCTGATCCCCAACTCGAGCCACATAGGCATACATCATCATATGTGAATCCTGACGTCTGTACACTCCGCTTGATCAGTTATACTGGCACTGATACTAGCAGACTTGCATGTTTGTTCTGTGCTGTCAAAACCTGCTTTAGACAGACAATAAATTTAAGGATTTTATCTATTAATTGTGCTTGTAGAACATTGGGATGTTAATTAAACTGGGATCAGAAGTGATGGTATGTTTGGCGATGTACAAACCGTGTTTTCTGAGTCTGTGTGTGTGTGCAAAGCTTTGAGCAGGTGGCTGCCATGCTGTTGTCTCATTGTGCTTGGTGTTTCAGTGGATGCTACCAATCTGAGCCGCGAGACACCAGTGCCGTTTTCTTTGTGAGCATGAGCGAGAGAGAGAGGGAGAGAGAGGATAAGGAATGAGTAAAGGAGTAGAGAGTGGATAGTGTGAGAGAGAGGCAGATGGAAGCGACGCAAACGCCCACCAGCCTGATTTCTCCTCCACCTCCTCTCGCAAACACGGCTTTGTGTGTAATGATTAACCGATCGCAGAAAGGCGAGAAGATACCGCCTCAGCCCTCATAGGAAGTGACACACGCACAGTAACATTATATAAACACACACTGTCTTCGCTCAGAGCACAGTGAACATGACTGGACCAAAAGGAGGATACTACAAAGCTGAATTGGGTAGGAACTTATTGCAAATACTTTGACGAAGGGAAATGCTTTGTCTCAGAATTATCTGATGTGTTTCAAACTGTACCAGGTACATGCTTTTGTTTGCCTGTGCTTTGTTATGGCTCCGATGCACTTCTAAGGAATTGCGGGGCTCTTCAGACCTTGGCTACTTGATCGAGTGCTTTGTTTTCATGAACAGGGTGGTGACAAGATGAGCATTGTACACTGTTTCAATGTGGGCTTGTTCTGATATCAGTTGATTTGTTTGCTATTTGACCTGGTCATAGCGTTCATAGCCTATTCATGGTTCGAGCCTCTCGACGAGAATATCACAAAAAATATGCTTTTGGGGGCACTTGAGTTTTTGCAACTGTTATGTTCACTTTATATGTGATTTTGACACTTTATTCTTGTTTTATAGGGGAGCCACACAAATTTGACCCCACATTCAGAGGACCCGTTCACAATAGGTAGAGTAAATCTTACTTCCTTTTGATGCTTTTGATTTTTGATATTTTTATTTGACGCTGCATATATATATATATATATATTACACACATATCTGTTACACAGATATTACACCAGGGGTCTTCAACGTTTTTCAGGGCAAGGACCCCTTAGATGAGCGAGACACGGAGCAGGGACCCCCCCACACAAAATATGTCAAACAGCTCGCGATTCGGACTTTATGGCTCGCGATTCGGACTTTATGGCTCGCGATTCGGACTTTATAGCTCGCGATTCGGACTTTATGGCTCGCGATTCGGACTTTATGGCTCGCGATTCGGACTTTATATCTCGCGATTCGGACTTTATGGCTCGCGATTCGGACTTTATAGCTCGCGATTCGGACATTATGGCTCGCGATTCGGACATTATGGCTCGCGATTCGGACTTTATGGCTCGCGATTCGGACTTTACGGCTCGCGATTCGGACTTTACGGCTCGCGATTCGGACTTTACGGCTCGCGATTCGGACTTTATGGCTCGCGATTCGGACTTTATAGCTCGCGATTCGGACTTTATGGCTCGCGATTCGGACTTTATATCTCGCGATTCGGACTTTATGGCTCGCGATTCGGACTTTATAGCTCGCGATTCGGACATTATGGCTCGCGATTCGGACATTATGGCTCGCGATTCGGACTTTACGGCTCGCGATTCGGACTTTACGGCTCGCGATTCGGACTTTATAGCTCGCGATTCGGACTTTTATAGTTCGCGATTCGGACTTTATGGCTCGCGATTCGGACTTTTATGGCTCGCGATTCGGACTTTACGGCTCGCGATTCGGACTTTATGGCTCGCGATTCGGACTTTATGGCTCGCGATTCGGACTTTATGGCTCGCGATTCGGACTTTATGGCTCGCGATTCGGACTTTATGGCTCGCGATTCGGACTTTATGGCTCGCGATTCGGACTTTATGGCTCGCGATTCGGACTTTATAGCTCGCGATTCGGACATTATGGCTCGCGATTCGGACATTATGGCTCGCGATTCGGACTTTTTGGCTCGCGATTCGGACTTTATAGCTCGCGATTCGGACTTTTATGGCTCGCGATTCGGACTTTACGGCTCGCGATTCGGACTTTACGGCTCGCGATTCGGACTTTACGGCTCGCGATTCGGACTTTATGGCTCGCGATTCGGACTTTATGCCTCGCGATTCGGACTTTATGGCTCGCGATTCGGACTTTATGGCTCGCGATTCGGACTTTATGGCTCGCGATTCGGACATTATGGCTCGCGATTCGGCTATAAAGCTCGCGATTCGGACTTTATGGCTCGCGATTCGGACTTTATGGCTCGCGATTCGGACATTATGGCTCGCGATTCGGACTTTATGGCTCGCGATTCGGACTTTATAGCTCGCGATTCGGACATTATGGCTCGCCATTCGGACTTTATAGCTCGCGATTCGGACTTTATGGCTCGCGATTCGGACTTTATGGCTCGCGATTCGGACTTTATAGCTCGCGATTCGGACTTTAATATTTAGGTAAAATTTGTCTATGGTAAAAATTAAAAGAGCTCATAGCGACACCATCATGGCCCTTCTTTATTAATTCAAGTGGAGGTGACGTATTTCCTGTTTGAGAGTGGAGCTCCACTCGCCCACGGTCTGCAGCCAGACCCTTCTCATTTTTCGGCCGATTCGACATGTTGAATCGGCGTCGGGGCGTCGGTGAGAGAGAGAACTCTGATTGGCTGTTCAGCATAGTAAACGAGTCAGTTCACGAGAATATATAGCAAAAGTTATGAAAGCAAGCGAATAAGTCATGACGGCACCGACGGAAGCTTGTTCTAATTTCACGTCCTCTTACCCGAGCACTCGAACGCACGAATATTTTCATAATAACATGAGAGGAGTGGAATAAAGCACGTGATCAGCATGACTGATATTCAAAACGGTCAGCAAGCGCTGCTTTGTATATGGTTTGTATACTTGCCGTCTTGGTTTCGCTTTCCCCTTTTGAATGACGAATATAGACAAATATATCTGCTTAAATAGACAGTCATCTCATTTATATGCAGGCGCTAGTTGACAGTCGGCTTAAATTCTTTCGGTGCTCAAGCTCATATTTTTCCGCCGACATGAGCGACAACACCGTCGGCTTCCGTCGCCGCTAGTTCTTGGACGTCGGGTTGGTGTGTTTAAACAGAACTTCACATTTTAATTTTACTATCAGGCGATCCATTCTGGCGAGTTAAATTGTATATAAATTATTAGCCAGTAGCATTTTCAAATTATAGTCTGCGTTGACAGTATCATGAGATCACGTGACTGCACGTGGACGGAAGGGTTTTATTAAAGCTGTTAATGTAATACTATTTGTAAAATAAAATATATTTTATTTAAATTTGACTTTGTGATGTTTTTACACGTTTTATTATTTTTTTAATTATTTGTGATCAAACATTAATTGACGGACCCCCTGCAATACCGCCGCGGACCCCCGGTTGAAGACCCATGTATTACACACATAGATATACATATTACACACACACACATATATATATATATATATATATATATATATATATATATATGCATACAACAACTACTAGCAGTTTTATACATAAAACAGTTGGTTACATGTCTAAATGGGGACTTTGTATTGACTGCCTATGGTTTTAAAACAAGCCAATTTTAACTAATTAAAGCTTACAACCCAACACCAAAAGTAACCCTAAAATATAACTTTTGGTATTTATTTAAGTGAATGGGCATAAAGCCATTATTTAGTCTTTTATTAATCACTTTTACTTGTAAGACCTCGACAAAGGAAGATTATTTTCATATTTGGCTAACTTTCATGTATAGCTAACCAATAATGACCCACACTTTCAAAACGTTGTCCTTTTGTCTGTCCCTGATTTGCATGTGTCTGTTATTGATAAAAATATTGACTTGATTCATGGACCTGTCGCTCCGCTGGCCTGTTTCTCACTCTTATTCAGAGTTGCTGGTGGATCAATGGTTAGTTCAGCACTGATAGCAGACAGTGCAGAGAATCAATGACTGTTGCTCATGTGTCTTGGGTTGTTGTGTCTCATTAACATGCGTGCTAAATAAGATTCAGAAGATTGTGAGGTAATTCTGCTATTATTAGACCACAAGCAAAGGGTTTCAGTTTATTTTTGTTGCTCTCAGTACAAAGTGGCCATCACAGTGTGCAGCTCAGCGTGTTTCTAATGCGGTGTTCCTGTGCCTAGTTTGTATTTATAAGGTCTGACTACTGCTAATTAGGGTTGACTGATGTAAAACACTTAAGCTCTGTTGGGTTAGCACAGCATGTGGGGCTTTGCTGTCCTATGTACACATGATAAAGTGTATTCTTTTTAGCTGTCTATGATAACCAAGTGACTTAATAGACTTTTTTTTTCCATAAAGCACTTTTTTACTCATATTTCTATACACCAGCAGTTTATAGTGATCCCATCTGTCTAGCTACAAAAGCACCATAAAAGTCCATCCTTGCACTATATTCAAAGTAGGGGTGCAACAGATCACAAATCACAAGGTTTGGATTCTATTACATTTTTTGAGAACAGCATATGGGGTTATTTTTTTTAGGTAACTATAACTGTGACTAAAGTTTTTTTTTTCCTGATTTATATTCTTAGTTGGCCAACTTTCCATCAGTCCATTAATAAAATCTCACCAAAAATATCACCCAAGCTGTATTGCATTAAATGTCACTGACTCCCAGTAACATGTCAAATCCACACCTTTGTGTCGAAGTGGCCCGACGGAACCGCCCACTCCCGTCTGTGTTGAGCGGAATATAAATACAGCTCAGGAAACACTGTTACAGATGATACTGATGGAACTGTGGGTTTGTAGTTTACACATCAGACACGTCACTCATTTCTACCGTCCAGTTAGTAAGTAAGATTTGGTTTAGTAGAGCCAGTACTACAACACTGAAGATGTCCCAGTTAGCATATGTATACTCTGCACTACAAGTATGTACTTTACTGGTGATCCATGCATTTGAGTGTGGGGTATTAGGTCACGTTACCACAACATAAAGTTGTATCTTACTTCTACAGACGTCCTTGTAGACTATTGTTTATATTAGCATCTAGATAACTCATTAGCTTAATTCACTATTACTTAAAAAGTAGGAATGAAATGAAAGTTGTGATTATCTTTTCTTCGCTATTGTGACTCATAGCTGAGTAAAATTCTTACTTTAGGTTGTGGTTTGCTTTTGCTGTGATTTTCATGTGAGTGACGGATTGTCCCGCCCTCACATGAATAACCCGTCATCAGAATGTGCGCGGATAAATTTGGAATAAATACTGCAACATTCCAAGTTTTTCACCAAATTATTATATTTCATTTTAGTTAACAAAATCGATGTTTAATTAGTTTCAGTCAACATTAGCGGCTGCGATGTTTAACTAATTAAACATAGTTGTTAACTAAACTTGTACTTGTACTTGCATACTGTTTAGGATGGCTAAAATGCGAATGGAGATGCAGCAGATCTGTTTATCTCTTAGTTGCCCTGCTGTGACCTCAGCCTCGTTTTCTCTGTGCAAAGCTGCAATATAGACCAGTTGTTTGCAGCTAGTTGGTTGGCACTCAAAACTGGGTCACACAAGTCTTTTCTGTTGGGGTTACAGTAAGCATTGAAAAAAACAATGGCAAATATATGTGCATTAGGGGTGGGAATCACGCAGTACCTCACCATACGATGCACGGCTCACGATACCTATAATATTACAATACAGCAATTCTGCAATAATCAATATATTGCTATACAATCCTATAATGATACATCACAATATATTATGAAGCTATGAAAATAAAATACCCATGAAAAGGTTAAGTGCAGGTTTTGCAGACATTTGACTTAAACGTGGATGGGGCATCTATTATTTTACTCACACTGCTGTCCGCCATTTTCCTGGGTTAAGTTCAGATTTCCCTCATTCACGTGTTCAGCGCCATGAAGTGGCGACGATGGGAGCAAGGAAATCTATTTAAAGTGCCTTGCCAACGTATCGATTCTCGTATCGCATGAAGGACAATGATATATTGCCCTATCGATATTTTGTCCCACCCCTAATGTGCACTGTGTATATAGTTGTTATTTTATACACTGTGGTAGTGAGAAATTTTTATTTTGTTCATAGATTGAGGATTCACAATAGTTATAGAAGTTTGTTTTACAACGTTTGATTAAGTTTTTTTTAATCCATTAACTTATTGAAATACTATTATGCATGTAAATATGCTGTGATTTATTCATTCTGTGCTCTCATTCTCTCCCTTACATTCTGTCTTTCTCACATTCCCACTGCAGGGGCTGCACAGACGTGCTTTGCTGTGTGATCTTTGTCATCGTCATCCTCGGTTACATCGTTCTGGGAACAGTGGGTGAGTTACACTCATTAACGTGCGCTTCAGCAGAGAGGGTTGCGTAATGCGCCTCATGAATCCAGCGCTATTAAGCAGCCAAATAGAAGCGACAGGGGAGCGTCAGTCGTAAACAGCAGCCTAATGCGGTGTCATTATGTTCTGTTACACTCCCCTCACCGTATGTGGCTGTTTTTATTAGGACAGTCATTTAGTTCATTCTCAAAAAGAAAAAAAAGAGGACTCACACGAACCCATTCATTCACTGTGACGTTTGATTGCTTACATCATTCATGGTTTAAATGTGGAGTCTGTGGTTAAAACTGTCAGAGGCTCCTCTCTTCTGCCGTTTCTGGGAGACTCACAGCTTGCTGACTGTTGGATCTGTCTGTTTTGGAAACATGCCGCCGGTGTTATATATATATATATATATATATATGGCGCACAAAGGTTTTGCATTGAAAATCTGGGATGCAACATCTAATTTTAAAACAAAGTTTTTATATAAATATATTAAAATACAAAACCGTTATTTTAAATTGTAATTAAAGTAATAAAGTTAAAGTATATATTTATTATATATAAAAGTGGTGTATATATGCCTATTAAATTTGTGAAATTAATTAAATGAACTGCTTTGTACAAAATATTTCCTTCCATTCAAGCACAGTGGGGGTGGGGGGGGGGGGGTTTGGGATCGTTCTCAAATCATGCTAGATCACATTATCATTAGGTTTTATCAAACTTGTGGAGTTCTAGCAGCTTATGTGCTGCTGTGGCTATAGTAAATGGGACCAACCAAATACTAAGACGGTCTGAAATTGAGGTTAATTTTTCAATTAGGCTTATTCATTCAAATTATGATTCATATTCTTTAGTCACCTCAAGACTTTTGGGCCCCTCTGAACATATTGGGTCTGTGGAGTTTAAGGCTCACTGTTTCTCCCTGTGCATTTTCTTTCTCACACTGCTCTGACTCCACTCCTCTATTATTGGTTTAATCCTGACTAGGCTAAATTAATACAACTGGATTTTCTGCTACCCTTTGAAGTGCAATGACAACTCATGTGACCCTTTTAGACTTGAGGTGACATTCCATGACCCCTGAAACTCAAACTCACATTTCCATGCAGACTTAAGTGGAGACGATTAAATCATCAGGCAGAATCCTTCTCCACAGAGCTGCAGTATGTTCGATCCACTGTGCATTTGAATCGCTCATGTTAAATTACATAAAGAGCCTCTTGTGCTCTAAATTAAATATGGGGTTTCACTTTATTTTTAGTTTGTTTTTCATGCATATATTCTTGTTTGTCCTCTTTACTTGTGCCTGATCCTTCTCAACAGGAAATGTGTGTGTAGTTTCAGTGCCATAAAATACTGACGTTGCTGGTTTTTAGTTATAGAAATTATTTGATATGCATGATTCAGATGACATGGCTTTATATATTTTTTTTTAAGCTTGGATGCATGGGGATCCCCGGAAAGTGGTCTACCCGACAGACAGCTATGGGCAGTTCTGTGGACAGCATGATACTCCTAATGCGTGAGTATGAGTCCATGAGGAGTGTTAAAGCCATTATATTTTAATAAAAAAATTGAGAAAAATATTTAATAGTCTCACACTTTTTATTTTATATTTATTTTTATTTTATATACTTTTTATTTATTATTATTATTATTGTTCATATATAAGACATTTAGGTTTCAAAGCTGTATCGAAACACCTTCTGTTTCTCTCCCACAGAAATAAAGCCATATTATTTTACTTCAATATTTTACAATGTGCCAATCCTACAGTCCTCATTAACCTCCAGTGCCCTACAACTCAGGTAATACAGACACTTTTCCAAACTATCTGTCATTCTTTCTAAACTAGATTGCTCTGTATTTTAGCACGTCTTGGTTTATTTGTAGCTGATGTTTCTCTTCCGCTCTTGTTCACCTCAGCTGTGTGTATCCAAGTGCCCAGATAGATTTGCCACATACATTGACATGCAATACAACTATAGACGCAATAAGACCTACTGGGAATACTACAAGCATTTCTGCAAGCCGGGATTCAGCAATCCTGATAAGGTACCATGTGGATATCCATGAGAACCAGGACTCTGTTTAAATTCAGAGATGATAGAACAAAAACATGCACTCTGGCTTTTGATAAAAGTTTGAATAATTTTTAAAAAGTAATAGAATTTTGAATATATATGCTATTTAGGCTGTATATTTTATAAATGGTATTCTCTAATCTAAAATATTTCTTTGTTTACAAATTGCTCTTGTGTAAAATTGTGTCCTGTTTCTAAGTCTTTTTTTCTTACGAATTTGTTCTTGTCAATGCATCGTTGAGCCGATTCATAAATCAGTCTAAATGATTTAATAGTAAGTTGATCTGAATTTAATTGATAACTGATTGAATAATATTTATCCAGTAATCACAAATTACTAGAAAAGTCATGGAAATGTATTGGCCAAAAAGAGGGTGAGAACCCTGAGGAATTTGTATGCCTGTTCTTGTCAGATACATTTGCACTTGTGATGACGATAGTTCATCTTAGCAAGCGTCGGATATGTCAGATGCATCCTCCTTCAGGCGCCACATTTCCTTTTGCGTGTAAGTACGTAAATGTACCAACGCAAAACCATCAATGGTCTAATTCTGCTGAGTCACTGGATTTTCACACATGCACATTTAGCCAGGCCTGACATATTGGAGAGATATTGTAGAGAAAAGAAAGCTGTATTAGGATTATTTTAGTAAAATATCTTCCTTTTTTTTTCTTTTCCATCCCATTTGGCAGCCGGTTTCTCAGGTGCTACGGGATGAAGATTGTCCTTCAATGATTGTGCCAAGCAGACCATGTGAGTGTTTTGTTTTTTTTTTTTTTTTTTTTTTTTTTAATTTATTATTATTATTTTTTTATTATTTTGGGAAGAATACATAGTAAAAACTATGCTTTCTGTTCTAAAATGTCTTGTTTGATGCAAAATTTCAGTCCAATAAATTTAAATGCACATCAGCACTTTATTTTCGCCTACATTTCAGGCGAGGTGCATCTCAAACGAGCCTAGCGTGTGGGTTCAGAGAAGTTTTTTTTTTTTTTTTTTTTAATATATATGCAATTTCCCCACTGTGGGATAAATAAAGGCTTTACTTAATATTGTGCATATGCAATTCCAGGAGAATCTCAAAGTTTGAGGAGTGAACTAGTGCCAGAACAAAGAAAACCTAACATGCATGTATAAGTGCGCTATAGATATATAATTGTTATCATGATAAATCAGTGAATAGAAACTTATGCAGCAGGAGATCAAGAGTTTTAGTTCAAGCCATCATACCTGCTTCAATGTAAACATTGTGAGTAATGTGAGAGATAGAAAAATAGACAATGTCTTTGGCAAGGCTGAGAAGGTCACCGTGTCCTCTCCATATCGGGAGAGGAGGCATATAATGACACAAAACCCTGGGATAGCCGTTGCTTATCACCTCTCAGGAATTCAAGCCTTGAAGTCAGGGTGAAAAACCACAAGGGCAGACAGACACAAAGCATGTCCTCAAAACCACTTTTGAATACTGTCTTTAAACACTTAGAGGGATTTTAATTTTGCTTTATTCTTTAATATCTATCAGTTCTCCAGAGGTGCTTTCCTGATTTCATCACTAGAAACGGGATGTTAACTGTTGCCAACCAAACCAGCTTCAAAGATGGACATGGTAAAACCAGAAGTGTCATCGATCTGAGAGATGCGGCAAAGTAAGATTTACTTATTAGAAGTGCTTTGGATCACTCATTTAAGGCTATATTCTTCTACCAGCCTGTTTAATAGCTATTTGACTGATGCTGCACTGTCTGTCTGGCTACAAAATGGCTCTTTTTCTCTGTAGGAAGACTATTTAGGGATGTCAAAACAGCCATGCTGTGACATATGAGCTTTGTTGAGTTACGACAGTGTTTCTCAAATATGAACTTTAATTACATGCACCCTGTTAAGAGTTTATTTTAAGAGTCACAATTTTAAGTGTACACTGCTGTTCAAAAGTTTGGGGTCAGTGAGATTTTCTCCATATTTTTGAAAGGCGCTTCTTATATGCCGAAGTCTGCATTTATTTGGTTAAAAATTGATATCTTGTTAAATACAGATATTACAGATACAATAGTACAATTTAAAATGATGGTTTTCATTTTGAATATATTTTAAAATGTAATATATTCCTGTGATGCAAAGATGAAATTTCAGTATCATTACCCCAGTCTTCAGTGTCACATGATCCTTGATAAATCATTCTAATATGCTGATTTGGTGACTATTATTATTATTAATAATAATAACAATGTTGAAAACAATTGTGCTGCTAAATATTTTTGTAGAAACAATTATACATTTTTTTTTTTTCAGGATTCTATTTCAAATGAATGCTGTTTGAAAGAGTATTAATTTCTCTCTCTCAAAAAAAGACTGACCCCAAACATTTGAATGGAAATGTGTGTTTAATATTGCATCTTGATATTAAAAATATCTGCTTTTGACTTGGCAGATACAGCAGGTAAACAAATAATACAGTTATTTCTAACATTTGTTCCTAAATATACTGTCTTTCCATCCAGGCAAGAGAGGACAGTTTTATCTGGGTATGACATTAGGCCTTACAAAGGTCAGAGACAATCTGGCCTTTTAAGCCATGCAAGTCAAGCTGTGCATGTTTGCATGAGTGTGCTGCTGCCATAATAGCACTGATGTAAACGCCTGGGGTGAAAGGTTATTTTGGCAGGCAGGTTTATTGTAACTAATAGACCACAGGATGTGTTCTTACATCTTTAGCTGTTGCTTTGTATCTTGCTACAAGTTAAAATTTGTTGAAAGATTTCCATCTAGCTGTTTTTGAATGCAAGAATGTGTCCTGTGTGTACAGGCTTTAACCAATTGTACTTTTGTATCGAGTTTCACTCACAATTACGAGCACTTTTATGCTATAATCTGCTTTTTACGACTCTACCTGATTGCAGAAAGCCAGGGTTTTTGTTTCCTGTGTGTCTTTTGTAACCTGCTCAATGCTTCTTTTTTGTAGCAAAGTTACAGCCATGCAGCAAGGAACAAAAAGGTCTTCATTTCTTGTCAGCTTTGAAACTTGACCTTGTCCTTCGCTTCAAACTAACCTTCCTCACCACACATTCTGCACCTGCAGCATCTCAAAGAATCTGTAGAACAAATAAATGCTGAAAGAGATTTTAAGAATATACAGTAGTTGCAAATGTAAAGAAGGAAGGTCGTTTTGCCCTGAAACCAGATTGAACATTTCGGCCATGAGATATTGAGCGTAGGAGTTTGAAATGCAGATGACACTGTTAAAATTGGGACAGTGATCTCCTCATTCACCAACAGACTCTCTGCTGTAGAGAAAGAAACACACTTTTCATTAGCATTACTTGGAGAACTTAATCTCCCTTATTCAGTGTTTGGAAGTAACTAACTAAACCTAACTATATACATTTTTTTTTAGTATCATGGCTGTAGCAAGCAGCAAGTTGCTTTTTCCAGCAAGTATCAGTATAACATGACAAAATATGTTTTTTTTCACACTGAGGCTTACAGCCGAATTAATTTCCACTCTTTCTCATATGAATCTTTCACATGATTCTTTGAGTCCATGTGCATTTTTTTGCAGCAATATACAGATATTCTAAGTTTTTTTTTTTTTTTTTTACAATTGCATAACATATGTAGCTAGTTAAGTGTAGACTAATGCATTTTATTGTAGCTTCCCTGTAGTTTAACTAAACTACTTTAAATTTAGTAGCTTGTAGCTTCCACAATGCTGCTACTCTTTTCAAAACTACCTCACTTCTGTACAAATCAACGAGGATCACGTAACTGTATAAAATAATCATGTAACTAGCTTACAAGTAATAAAATCAAATCCATTGAATTTTTTTTTTCCAAAAGAAATCTCTTCTGCTCACCATTTATTTAAAACAAAAATACAGTAAAAACATTAATATTGTAAAATATTATTATAAATGAGAATAACTGTTTTCTGATTTATATATTGTAATTTATTCTTTTGATGCAATGCTGAATATTCAACATCATTGCTTTAGTCTTCAGTGTCACATGATCCTTCAGAAATCATTATAATATGCTGATCTGGTGCTCAAGAAACATTTCTTCATATTATCAATATTAAAAACACATGTTCTGCTTATATTTTTGTGGAAAATGTGATCATTTTTTAGGATTCTTGAACACAAGAACAGTATTTATTTGAAATAGTAAATACATTTACCGTATAATGTTACATTTCTGTCTCATTTGATCAATTTAATGCATCCTCGCTGAATAAAAGTATCTAAAAAAACAAAAATCAAAAAATTGAGCGGTGTAGTGTATATTCAAACATTTCTCTTACCATACACGTACATAGAGTGTGATATATTAATTTTTATTTTGACCTGAATGAAATCGAGACTGTGATGGTTAGAATTAAAGTCCAGAAACAAAAAACAAAAAATGGAGAAAATTAGATGTGATCATTGACCTTTTAGACAGAACATCTTATTGTACAGACTGCCTCTCACAGCATCTTTTTCAGTTGTGTCAGATAAACAAAGCCTTAACCTTTGTCCTCCACTGTGCATGGAAAAAAAAAAAAAAAAAATTCATGAACTGAGGGTAATAGAACAAAACCGATGTCTTCTTACACCAGTAACACTTGTGTGAAACCTCCACCTGAATACCGTTGAACTGTAGTGTGTGGACGGTATGTGGCACGTTTATGAGAGACACACAAAGCTCCTCATATACGGCTCTGTACTGTCAATAAAGTTGAATGTGCACTTTGTATTGTTTTTGATGGTTTTCTTGCTCTTTTACAGTGGCATCACCAGCCTTTTGGATGCAAAGGAAATAGGCATCAAGATCTTTGAGGATTATGCCAGCTCTTGGTTTTGGATCCTAATGTATGTATAACATTAGTGTTTGATGTGTAAACTAAATAAAACAGATAAATATGTTGTAGCTGATCTGTTTTTATGGGTGATTTTCAGTGGTCTGGTGATTAGCATGCTGGTCAGTCTGATCTTTATTCTGCTGCTGAGGTTCACCGCTGGCGTACTCTTCTATATGGTCATCTTCGGGGTCATCGCCGCCGTGGGCTATGGTTGGTATTGACTACAGAATCAGACCAAAATTAAACTCTGTCATATACTAAACTTCAATATTTAACAATAACCTCTTAAAGGGATAGTCACTAACGTGACTGTCGTTCTTCAGTGGAACACAACCGAAAATCACTCTTTTAAAACTTCAAAAAGTCTTTTGAGTCTGTGAATCAAATTATCCAGTTCGAATCGTTCATGAACCGGACTGATCCGGTTTTCTCATGAATTCTCAGGCTTGTTTGGATTGTAGCAATGAATGTTCACTTGAAGTCAACTCCTGATATTTTAACTGGCCATAAAGGGTTAGTTCACCCAAAATTGGAAAATTTGTCATCATTTACTCAACCTCATGTCGTTCCAATCCAAACCCATAAGGCTTTTGTTCATCTTCAGAAATCTGAGATATTTCTGTCCATCCAAACTCTGATGCTTCAAAATGTTCATAAAGAGATTGTAAACCTAATTCATAAGAATCAATCAGATGAACCAAGTCTACAAGAACCAGTGAGGGTTGTTATTGTGCAAGTATGGTTTTGAAGCCTCAGACTTTCGATGGAGGGACAGAAATCTCTCAGATTTCATTGAAAGTATAAACTCATAAGACTTTTGTTTAACTTTGGAAGACAAATAAAGATAAAGACAAAAGGGTGATTAATTGATAACAGAATTTAATTATTTTGGGTTGAACTATCGCTTTAACTAAAAGATTTGATAAGTGTGTGAATTTCTCTATTCTATGGGTTCAACCACTGTGTCCTGACTGTTACTTACAGGAATATGGCATTGTTACTGGGAGTACAGTTCTCTCAAGGGGAAGCCGGACTCTGATATCACCATCTCAGACATTGGATTCCAGACTGACTTCCGGGTTTACCTGCAGCTGAGTCAAACCTGGCTCATATTCAGTGAGATTTCCTCAGTTATTCCAGTGTATAAGTGTTTGTAGTGCAATGCACATGCACTGTCAAGTTGATGAAGGTTATGAAAAGTTCAGTTTGATGCAAAAATGACAGCTTGATATTTTACCGCAGTGGTCTCCTTGGCTGTCATTGAAGTTTTCATCATCTTAGTACTGATATTCCTGCGGAACAGAGTCCGTATTGCCATCGCTCTTCTGAAAGAGGGCAGCAAGTTAGTTTCTTTCTCCTCTTATTGTTTAATGCCGATGCATGTAAATGGATAAAATAGAAAAACATCTGAAACAAAGCAGTCAAATGTTGTTGTTTTTTGTTGTTGTTGGTGTTCACATCCCTCTTTCCTTCAGGGCAATTGGCTGCATCATGTCCACACTGTTCTATCCCATCATCACCTTTCTGCTGCTGGCTCTCTGTATCGCATACTGGGCCGTTACAGCCGTGTATCCAAATCTCAGTTTGATTGAATGCTGGATTAAGATGAATGTTTCAGTATTGTAATTTTTATCATATATATCTAGAGAGCGAGAGAGAGAGATCTAGAGAGATCTAGAGAGATCTAGAGAGATCTAGAGAGATCTAGAGAGATCTAGAGAGATCTAGAGAGATCTAGAGAGAGAGAGATCTAGAGAGAGATCTAGAGGGAGAGATCGATCTAGAGATGTATATACATATGAAATGATACATTTCAACTTTAATTAGTTTATATATTATTCTCCTTAACCATAACTCCGTTCAGATTCCTGGCATCATCTGGCGATGCAGTCTATAAAGTAATGTCAACACTCCCCGACTGCAAGTATACCAATCTCACCTGTGACCCAGAGGTAAGCACTAACCCTACTGTAAACTGTGATCACCTTCGAGAAACAGGAACAGTCTGCTTAACCAGTGTACAGCTTTATATTGGACTAAATTTGAGTATTGAGGCCATCTAAATTGATTCTGATCTAGTAACTGTATCATATTGATGATTGTTTGTGTCTCTTTGTGTTTCAGACCTTCAGTCAATCAAACGTGACTAAACTGTGTCCAGGCTCCCAGTGCACGTTTGCTTTTTATGGTGGTGAGAGTTTGTACCACCGTTATATCTTTGTACTTCAGCTCTGCAATTTACTGGTCTTCCTCTGGCTGGTGAATTTCACCATCGCTCTGGGCCAGTGTACCCTCGCTGGTGCTTTTGCCTCATATTACTGGGCCTTGAGGAAGCCAGAAGACATCCCACCTTGCCCCTTGGCTTCATCATTTGGGAGGGCTTTGAGGTATGTTGCCATTGGTGCTTTTAGAAGCTTGTAGGTGATTATGTCTGTGAGTGAAGGGCTGTAGGACCGAAATAAAATGTTCACTGTAATCACATTACAATGTTATTTCAGGTATCACACAGGCTCTCTTGCATTTGGAGCTTTGATTCTGTCCATCGTACAGTTCATTCGGATTATTCTGGAGTATCTCGACCACAAACTGAAAGGTATAACATTATACTCAAGTTTATATATATTAGATTCAAAGAATCCTGAAAAAAATCACTGTGATAAAAAGAGATGTTTCTTGAGCACCAAATCAGCATATTAGAATGATTTTTGAAGGATCATGTGACACTGAAGACTGGAGAAGTGATGCTGAAAATTCAGTTTTTTAATCAATTGACCCGTCGCCGGCAGTTTGATTGACATGTGCTCTAACCAATCATAACCCAGAATTCACCATTTTGTCTGACAAAGCAGTTAGGGGAGTTGGTAGATTAACGTTGGTGAACTTGGAAAAATTGTGTGTACTCACTACTTTCCACGCTTGAAACAACAGTCCTGATGTCCATTCATGTTTATTTGATGCTATAAATTAACTAGTATGAAGAGATGGTTGTTTCACGAGCCGCTTGAAGGAGCTACAGCGAGAATAAAAAGCCACTATACGGTTTTTGTTTAAATTTCTTTCAAAAATTACAATATTTTAAATATGAAACTGTTTCATATCAAAAGTAACCTGCTCTGTCTTGTCTGTCGATGCGTTGTCAGTGTCCTCTTTGCTCCGCGGTGTATTTTTCACTGCATTAGTATAGAATACATCGTGAATAAGGATGCTGCTCTTCCTTCTGTCTTTCTCGCAGGTGCTCACAATGCATTTACACGCTTCCTGCTGTGCTGCCTCAAATGCTGTTTCTGGTGCCTTGAGCACTTCATCAAGTTCATGAACAGGAATGCTTACATTATGGTGAGTCACACCACTTTTTCAAGGCGCAGGCATTTCATAACTTTATTTTATATATAATGTATATAAATAACAATGCCTTTTGAGAATGGATACTTTTAAATGGTTTCGTTTAAGCAGTTGTGGAGACAAACCAACTGATAGGCCTGTCATTTATTGTTCCGTCTCCTTTCATTCCTCAGATTTCAATATATGGGAAGAATTTCTGTGCCTCAGCGCGAGACGCTTTCTTCCTGTTAATGAGGAACGTTATGAGGTAAGACTCTGCACAGCTGAGACATTTATAATGTTATTGTCAATGTGTTGAACTTCAAGGACATTCTCTTACACACACCTGTGCAATAATTTGTTCCCGTTATTGGGACATTTCCGAGATGTGTTTTGGATGTTATTGTTGAGATATATATAATTTTTAGTATTATCAAAAGATTATCAGTCAAATTTCACTAAATGTTGCCTCCGTACCATAAAAGAAGGCATTATAATTTCAACAATATTTCGGTCGTGGAGAGAATCTTTTTGTCACACACAATGCTTTTGGATAAATATTATCAATTAAATTTTGAATTGTTTAAATATTCCATATGATTGAATATGACTATATATAGCATCTGTTTATTATTTTCTCGCTCTCTAGAGTTGCTGTTCTGGACAAGGTGACTGACTTCCTGCTGTTCTTGGGCAAACTGCTGATCTCAGGGAGTGTGGGTGAGTGACCGTTTTGTCTGTGTCATACAGACAGGGAAACATTAAGACTAACACAGTCTCAGGACTTTAAACCAACTTACACAGACACTGCATAGACCTACTGCCTACATATACACATAAATTAAACTATAAACGCATAAATTATTGATGATGTCCCATTGTTTGCAGGCTCTTTTTGTTTGCTGATATTGTGAATGTTTTTTTGCAGGTGTCCTTGCGTTCTTTTTCTTCACCCGCCAAATACCAGTAATCCAAGAAGAGGTGCCGTCATTAAATTACCATTGGGTCCCTCTACTGGTGAGTCAAAGCATTGCAGCTTGCTAATGTTACTTTTAATTGTTGTTATTTAATTGTGGTAAGATATTTCTCTGATTTCATTCTTCGGCAGTCTTTAAAACTGATTTAAATATGAATAGATAAGTACAATTTATAATAAATACTGCAATATTCCATTTAAAAAACAAACAAGAATTGTTCATTTTGACTCCTCGTGATTCATTTCTCTTGTAATCTTTTCTTTCTATACACAGACTGTGATATTTGGATCCTACATGATTGCACACGGATTCTTTAATGTCTATGCCATGTGTGTAGATACACTGTTCCTCTGCTTCTGTAAGTACACCTTATTAAATCTGCAATATTCACATAATGGTATGTGTGTTTGGTAAGAAATGCTGAACATCATCTTGAATACATACCCACTGGTTTTCCTTTACCTTTCCTCTTCTTTTCTGTGCATGATCTTTTCTGTTCTCTATTTATTATCCTATTGTGATCTTTTATGTAATTACTCTTTTCATATCTTCTCAAACTGGAAGACTGCTCACTAACTCTTTCTTCGTTCATCTCTTTTTCTCACAACACTGCATCTTTCCTGCTTCACTCTTCTTCCGTCATCTGATTTGCCGGGACCCCCTTCAGGTGAAGATCTTGAAAGGAACGACGGTAGTCCTTCCAAACCATATTACATGCCTCCGGGCCTGCACAGGATACTTAACAAAAATGATCAAGCAGGCAAAAAGTATGCTGTGTCCTGAAACTGTTACCTCAGTGGGACGTGAAGAACAGTGGTAGTACTGTAGCACGCTGCATCTCTCCCGCAGCAGAGCAAGGCCTTCTGGGATATGGAATTGGGAGCTGATAGCATTTATAGAAGCGATCTCCTCTCTGCACTCTCTGCTGATACTGACTGTACTTTTTTCCTATACTTTTTCCCTTCCATTTCTTTTTGCTGATATTCTGTCCATCATTGCCTTACACATTGTTTGTCTTCTGGAGCAAAGTAACTGATTTAAAGTCTGATAATATCCTAGGTAACCAGTTATTCTATATATTTATTCTCTAATGAGAAAAGATCTTGTATCTTGCTGTATCATTCTCTTTCTATACAACCGTTTGTGTTCGTGTCATTTCTGGTTTATAAGCTCATGCAGTACATGGTATGTGCATGTGGATGGATTGACTCTCAATCCATGTGCCACATGATTTTAATATTAACTTTGTGATAATCTAATGGCAAATGCTATTGTATTGAAGGAATCATAACAGATACAGTGTATATTCTCTTATAACTATGTTTTGATAGAATCTTTGAATTTCCAGGTGGTCTGATGGCAGTATTTAGTAAATGTGCCTAGTGTAAAAGGAAGAGTACTGCTCTCCCTCGGTTTTTTTGCAATCAACCTGAAAGTTTTTCAAGTTCAATTTATAAGCGGAACATAAAAGCCATTTTTTTGTAATTTTGTAATGTATAGACAGTTTTGATGCTACATCTACTCTGTGAAGTTCAGTACAAATTGTCTTTTAATGGGGGAGAATTTTGATAATTTTCAATGTTTTTCTTTTCAATTAGAATAATAAAGCTGAACTAAATTTGACTGGTTTGATTATATTTGACTATTTGTTTTTATTTTGCAGTGTGCTAACAAATGTTATCAATACATTCTCAATTATATATATATATATATATATATATATATATGTGTATATGTGTGCGATGTGCAGAGGGAATATTTGTATATTTGTTTTTAAGTTCGATTAAAATATGAGGAAAGTATTATTATTTTAAATATTAAGGAAAAGCAAAACACTAAACGTGGTTAAGATATTTATCTGACCAAATTATTTAGCAAAAAGGGGGAAACAGCTACAGGTTTTATTTTACAGTGCAAAAAAATGCATACAAAAAACAAAAACAGGGAAAACTATACATGGACAGCAACATAATCAGTTTATTAATATTTTGTCGGTTCTCTCTTAATTTTGCATGTGTTCATAATTTCTTTGTATGACCGCCTGGCCAAAAATTATGCTCAAACAATTTGCTGTTTCATTGTATTATCACAAATAAAACAACTAAATCCAAGCACAACTACAATATATGCTTACAAAATCTTTAAGACATTTTAATAATATTTGAAGGGTAAAGATGTCAATTTTCCTAGGCTGGACATCACTTTTGTCCACTCTATATATATATATATAATATATATATATATATATATATATATATATATATATATATATATATATATAAAATACTTTTTCAGATATATACTATAACTTTCTCCTATTAATTCTTAGTAACCAAATACCCAGAATTGCCTCTGATTGCTGCCAAAATCACATTAACGATTGGTTGGCATTAACGTTGCTGTGCTTCTGTTCTCAGTGCTTGATCTGGAGAAAAACAACGGCTCAGCAACCCGGCCGTATTACATGGGCAGCAGCCTGCGAGCCATCCTCAACAAGAAGAACCACAAGAGGCCAAAGGAGAAAAAGGAAGGTAGAAAATAAAAAGAGCAAGCAACAAAAAGGCACTGACTTGAAAAACAGGCACTGCCGATTGTTATTCTGTTTCCTGACCAGAAGCGTCCTAAATGGACTGCTTTAAGCCGTATTTAGTCATGTCCGTACGCAACCTGTTGTGTTATAAATCTTATTAGAAGCCCAAAAATATAAAAAGATTCGGATCAGTTTGAAGACACTTGTATTTATGTTTTCATTATGAAGGTAAATATAATTGACAGGAAGCAACTGTCATGGGTGTGTGGAAGTGGCTTACTTTCTATGCATTTTTATAGATTGTACTTTTTTTTTTTTTTTTTTTTTTATAACTGATTTTTGTTTTTTATATGAGCATTGCATTCTGTTAGCACCCATTTGGGGTGAAACTGCCACTTTTCTCATATTGAGAAAATGACCGGTAACACATTTAACTGCTCTTCTCTAGATGATTTTTCCTCAACTTTTATAAGTTGCTGTTTGTAATTGCAGTTCAGCTGAAGTGCCTTAGTCCAACACGCCATTAACAGCTCTTTTAACCTTAACCACATGTTGATTTGAGCCCTTTTCTGCTGTGCAGAGCTTTAAACTCTATTTATTCATTCATTACTGCTCTTATTCATTCATCCAAAACTGCATTTCTCATCAAATCGATTGCTCCTTCAGAGTGATGTCATTGTGTCCGTTCACACCTCATTATAGCCAAGGAACGACTTGAATTCATGTTAACACCTTGATATGAATGTGTGCAGAATGTTAGTAGTTATTATACATTGACTAATTTCTCCTCATATTTTGATGGGGTTTTTTTTTTATTACAATGTACACGGTTGTTTTCTCATCATTTTAAAAGGGATTTTTAATCAAAATGTTTTTTTTAACCAGTTTTATGTTAAGAACACTTGAACATGAATGCTAATACAGTGAGTGCATGTGCTGAAATGTTATTCAGCTCTCATTATTCATTTAAATTGTATAATTTTTTTATTTTAACACTTGTCTTCTCATTAGTATGTAACTTTATTTAATTCTCTTCTTTTACAGTGTGGTAAACGTTTTTATTATTTTTGTGACCATATATTGTGCTAATTTGGAATGAATAATAACATTGCATGATGTAATCCAAGTGCATGCGAGGATAAATTAATGTAATAAATAAAGTATTTCATATAGACGTATGACAAGAAGTTATTTTTACTTTGACCCCATGGGTTCGGAACAAAACACATTAATAAACGGAAACGTACAAATGAATACATTGGTGGCATAAATATTCTAATAATTGGCGCAACATTTACAACCTAATTGTAAAATGTTTAGCTGCTGTTGATTGGTAGATGTGTTGATTGGTGGGCCAGTGATGGCTGATAGCATAGAGATGCAGTGTGAACTGGAGATGAGAGAGAAACAAAGACATTAACAAAAGCACAAACACACCGGAATAAATTTTTCATCTTGGCACTAGAAACCTTTTCCCAGACATTTTCACAATCCCTGAGGTCACGTCTCAGATATTTGAGGTCCAAGTCAAGTCTCTAGTCTTTTGAGGTCCAAGTCGGGTCTCAGATCTTTTGAGGTCCAAGTCGGGTCTCAGATCTTTTGAGGTCCAAGTCAAGGCTTAAGTCTTTGTTCTATTTTTAATAATAGTTCTTTCGGCTAGTTATCGTGATTAACTGTGTATGAGGCAAAATCAATTGTGAAATATTTAGATTAACTGATTGCTTTTCAAATAAACTGACACGAAGATTATCACAAGGTAAGACTTAACTATATTGTTATTGTTTTTGCGCCGTTTAATCTGCAACAATATCCAGGTTCATTTTGCCCCAATCATGGAATTTGGCTGATTGTGCTACATCCCCTCAAATCTTACCGTCAATGCAGATGCTGTGTACGGCTGTAAGCTTAGATGTGTCTGTATAATGCAATTCATTTAGGTTGGAAACCGGCCAGAGTGACGTCAGACCTGCCGCCGATATTCCTGAATGAGGGGGAGAGATGTGCTTCTTATGACGGGCACGACAGTTTTGAAACCACACCTGACCAGAAAGAAATTCAAACAAATTACTTGGACAACATACGCATTCTATTCTGTTGCCATATACGGAAGAAAATGGTAATCAATTGTAATGTTTTTAAGTTACAAATTTATAACAGCTCAATTTAGCCACTTTAGAAATTGCTAAACCTGAATGACACGTCGAGTAAGTCCAGTCTGTTCAGCAAGCCGCTGAAGTGTCTGTGCGTCTGGATTATTGTCCTGAGCAAACTGAGCCTGCATAACCTGCAAGCCACAAACATAGAAATAGTGCCAGCAGGATCAGAGTAAGTAAGGGAGTGGGAAATCTGTACAAAGTACAACATTAGCAGGGATCTATTATTGCTTCCATTGAACTCATTTTAATACGAGTTTTATTTCAAACCCCCTAATTACGTGGGACATATTGAACAGCGCGAGTGGCAGTTTTTACCTGTAGCTGGTCTGAAGTGAAACTGGTACGTGCTCTTTTTGATGGCTTTTGGTTTATCTCACAACCTGTAGGCAACGTACCATCAAGACAAATGGTTTTCTCTGGAATAATAAAAGGTAAGCACAGGTGTAATTATTTTTTCTTACAGAACATGCTACAAACTAGACAAAACCAGAAGCTCATTTATCAAAACCAAACCACTGCTTTTTCCCCTAAGATTTCTTGGGCTGTATATTATTTTTGCCCAAACTATGAAAATGTCTAATCCTGACATAATAATAGTCTGAATCCCGAACTTCCTTGTCCCCCATGCAGGACTCTCAACTCACCTTTTTCAGAAGCCCCTTTGAGTTTGTCCAGCATGCTGTCGTAATGGACTCGACACAGCAATTTTTGCCCAACCAAAGCAAACTCCTCGCCTGTGGACAGCTGCCTCTTACAGGAGAAGCACAAGAAGCATGCCAAGTGGTAAACGTTTCCCTTCGCCCTGCGTACCCAGTCCGTGGAGTGAACTGTTTCCCCACAGCATGAGCACCATGTCCGATACCTCCTGTCAAACATAATTGTTTGGATTAGGTTAAATGCAAAATGAAACATCTTGTTGTGTATATATATAAATCTCTTAAGAAGAAGTACCTGAAGTAATCTAGTTTGCAGAAGACCTCTCGTCCTCTAACGTAGCATGTTGTGTTTCCGCTCAGAGTGGTTTGGCACACGCTGCATGAAAGGCATCGCACGTGCCAGCACAAGTCATTTACCTGCAATCATGGTGTAAGAAATTAAGACATTAAAATCGTGCAGCATTTAAAGTTGTCAAAGAAATGGATAAAAAAATATCCTTCTCGCCTTAAGGAGGTGCCTGTCTAGGATATCGTCTCCACATCCCGTGCAAACTACTTTGCCTTGGAAAGCATCAGATGCCATTTCTTGAGGTAAAGCAAATGGAGAAGCCGGATCTAATAGGCCACTCGCAAGTTCTGATGAACTCTGTAGAAACAGACATTACATTTTAAAACATGCAGCAAATGTTATTGGTTAAACACTATAGAAAGTTATATTTTAAACCGTTCACTTCTGAAACTCCCATTGTGTTAGAGAATACATCTTAAAAGTCACTTTTGCTTCAGTGTTCAGTAACAAAGTTTCTATTTATTTTCTATTTGGACACATCTACATTGTCAGTATTTTTTTTTTTTACTGAAAAGCACCTATAATAATAATGTACTAAATGGCTATAACTTGCTTAGGGATTAGCATGTAGACAAAATTTCATCTAGAAGTCTAAAACATCCAAGTATAACTTTGAAAAGGGCAAAAACAAACTTCAGGAGGTTCTGTTTGAGTTGAAACTTAAAGTTCTCCTGTTTAAAATGCTATTTGGCACTTGATGCTGACTGCTAGAATGTGTCAGAAAAACAAAGAAAAGTACAGGCGAGTCCAAATGCTCAAACTGAGGTCTTTAAGGGTTAAATGACTAATTCTACGTTTAATTGAATTGAATCTATCAAAATTTTAATGCATATATCAAATGTAGGCGTCTACATCTATCGTTCAATAGCAATTTCTATCAATATTTCCGTAACGAAAAAAAAATCGCATTTCAACCACCAAAAAAAAAAAAAAAAAAAATCGCGTTTGATGATTGGACCGTAGCAACCGAGCTCGAGCTCTTGGATATTGGTTATTGTTATTGTCATTATTTAACGGCTTATTATAGGTTTCGTATCCCACTTAAACCACAAAACTGTTAAAAATATTATTTTATATATTTAAGGCCTCTAAAATACGGTTTGCGAGAGCCGAGAGATGAATGGAGCCCCAAAAACATGCCCTGTATCACTAACAGAAAAAGATTCATGGTTTTTCGATTCAGGTTATGGTCAAGCAAAATATACATAAATATTTACCATACGAACGTCGCTTGTAACTTCTCTGAACTTGTTGGTAAAATCCTCACTGCGACCCGTAGACAAGACTGGCGAATGCGCTCCGGATTTCCAAAGTCCACAGCCTTTAAATGTACGCGCTCCATCCCATAAACATCATCCACTCTTCTCTTCACCATGACAACCGCATCAATTAGCCTATCAAAAGTACATTTAGACTTTACGAATTTCAGTCATTATTAAAGCACGCCCGACTCTTGGAGTAGGCTGTGCGGTATATTATGTACTTGAAATCCGCATTAGTGATTCTGAAACGGTTCTCACATAATGTCTTAACCCAAACGTATCAATTACGCACGCCAGTCAAACCTCTGAAGAATCAGTGGAAGAAGAGAATTGATTTATTTAATAACAGCAATTAAAACCGCACATTTGTCACAAACGCGCCACCCAAAGGTGAAGAGGTCTCATTAAACTCTTCACACTTAATTGCCGCGATTTCAAAGCGGTTCTTTTCTTCTTCTGGTATAATTTAGGGGAAGAGGGGGAAATATTTCTTCCGAGCTGCACGGAACACATCACACCGAGAGAGAAAAAAAATCAATTCATCATTACGACGTGTTCTAATTATTTATTTGTAGGTATTCCACATAAACAATAGGTGTTTCCTAAAGCAATTTCCGGGAAGTGAAAATGAGCGTTTTAATTTTAATTGTAGGCCTACCATGTAATTTAAAGTATTTATGCACCAGATGACAGACACTTATTATAACCTACACAGTTTTTGGGATATGTTTAAAATAGGATTTGAATGTTGTTACATATTATTTAATGACTTAAAAGACAATAATGTAAAATAATTATTATACTTAGTATTGTATTATATTAAATTATATTAGGCTACATTTTTATATTATACTAGTCTACTTATTATTATTTTAATAAATATTAATAATAAGGGCTAAGGGATTACCTGCTCATTAGTCAAATACTTTTAAGTTTATTGGGTCTCTTTTTTTATTAATTTTAACCAAATTTTAGCAATTGTGCGTAATGACTGACATCTATTTACTTCCTCTACTTAGTCATTAAACAGACGGTGATGAAAACTGTAATAATAAAATATATTTGTAACATTACTAATTCAGTTTTGACTTTTTTCCAGACATTGCATCTATTTTCATTCTTTTCTTTTCTTTTTTTTTTTTTTTTTTTTTGAGGGAGAGAGAGAGAGGCCTGTATTGTTGCTTTAAGTTATGGCGTTTTTGGTGGACAATTTTTAATGTATTTAATTGTTTTAAGCTTTATTATTTATGTAATTTTTAACAAAGTGTGCCAATGGAAATTGTCATCGGCGTGCTCTGATGAGACCTTCAGCCCGTGTGTTTTGAGTTAGGGGTGTCGTGATTTCTTGAGGACTGCAGTGTCTGTCTGTCCAATCAGAGAGTTGTGGAAAAAAGCACTAATCAGAGAATGATTGCCTTCTCCACAATCACAGCATAAATGTCCAATCTAACACTGATTGCACTTGCAGCAGTGCCACCCACCACACGCCCTGCAATCCCAAAGACACACACACACACACACACACACACACACACACGTCTGGTTTACTATGCTTGCAGGGACTCCATAGACGTAATGGTATTCATACTGTACAAACTGATTCTATCCCCTTACAGTAATCCTACACCTAAACCTACAATCACAGAAAACTTTCTGCATTTTTACCTGTTCTAAAACACAAATTCTGTATGATTTATAAGCTTGTTTCCTCACGGTGACCTCAATTTTGGTTCCCACAGTGACATGAGTCCCCATGTGCATTCAGGTCGTCCCACCGGGATAGAAAAACATGTACACACACAGAGAAAGAGAGAGAGAGATTCAATGTTTTATGGGGACTTTCCATAGACATAATTATTTTTATATTGTACAAACTGTATATTCTACCCCTAAACCTATCCATTTCAACCAACCCATAAAACCTTCTGCCTTTGTACATTCCCAAAAAGTATAATTCTGAATGATTTATAAGCTGCTTTCCTCATGCAGGATAAAAGGAATGTCCCAAAAAGTTTGCCTGATATCAGGCTACTATCTTTGGGGGGGACATTTGGTCCCCACCAGGGCCGACGCTAGAGAGGTGAAAGGTGGTGACGAATTTAGGAGGCCACACCCTCCAAAACCTTAACTCCAAATTTCAGACAAAAGTTTAAGGCCAAAGTGTTGGAAGTGTTATGTCACTACATTGAAATATTATGAATATTTCTCTTTGGTTCAGTGATTCCTTCAGCAACTTGTAGGACACGCCCAGACGATCTCCAGTGAAAACACTAGAGGGCATCAATGTACAGTCTTGAGGCTCATTGTACCCTGACCTAAATTAATTATCCCCATGTTTAGGTCTTATATAAAAAAATCTACAAAACCATAACATCTAAGAAAAGCTACATATGTAGATACACAATACATGCCATAATGTTTTTTTCTCTTTTCAACTTTTCCATTTCAGTCTAATAAACCCTGTATTTTTTATTGACTTTACTGATCTTTTTCCACGTCGATTCGACTTTAAGACGCATCAGTTTAAAACATCGTTTGTAAACAAAGCGCAAAGAACGCGTAGAGTTATTGGCATCGTCACGTGATTAACCATGGCAACGCTGGCTGTCATCAGTTCCGCGTGAGGAAAGGTGTTGAGCATTCAGAGCCGGGCAGACGGGATGTACACATAGTTTTAATGCCCTCTGGATTAAAGAAAGCTCGAATACTATCGCGTCGTTGCTTGTTTCTTCTCAAAGGTCACTACTCGCCGACAAAATGAGTCATCTGAACCCAGGGTGAGTAACTAAGCTAGACCAACTTGCAGTGTTGACTGAAATGTAAAAACTAGCTGTCCTGTCTTAGACTGCCATTTGCATTACCAAGCAGTATTCATTATAATGATGAATTTTCATTTTTCTTTTTTCTTTTTTTCTGGAAAGACACTATGACTAAACGCTCTTGTTACTGTGGTGATGAAAAAACAGCAATAGATCAACCACAGGCAATATTGTTCATGCATGACTAAAGTGAATGTTGTTTATTTGTTTGAAAAAAAAAAAAACATGTCTGAAATGATCATTAAGACACAATTAAGTCTAGTTAGATTTATTCCATGTTTAGGCTGTCTTGCGCAGACTTTGTTTCTTTTCTGAACAATTTTAGAGAGGGATATGAATTCAGTGGGGGGCCATGGGTTAAGTGTGCTATCCATCCACACTCAATTCCAATAGAAACCAGACACCGGTAATGGTATCTACTTGGCCTGAGGATTGGTGTACAGGTTGTGTTGTCTTCTTTACAAACGCCTGGGGAAATCAAATCTGTATCGGAAAAAGCCAGGCAGGACAAACAGTCGAGCATTTCCAAGACTACACTTGACACAGATGTAGAGTGTTCACCTCAAGCTGAAATCCTTGGCACTGCCGGCCTCGAGGATCGCTGAATCACTCCATCAGCCCGGTCAGGCCCGTCAGCAGTCAACTCCACGATGCCTGGGATGAGTTATGTGAATGTCTTAATGTGCAAGGTAGCAGCCTGGGAGATTTTTGATGCATTGTTGATGATGTCTTTGTCTGTGTAGTCTTCTTTCAGCTTACAATAGCTTAACCGACAAACATCTGACTGGATACTTCAACAATGTGAGAATACGAAGACATCTTCAGAAAGTTGGGCTGGTAAGATAGTCGAGCTAGAAAATAATGATGTTATGTTTATTCATTCTGATTAATCTAGAGATTTACAATATTTACATCTCTCATATGACTCAATCTCTGTTATATAAGTTATTTAAAGGAATTAGCATTCTCATAATGATCTCTTTACTTGTTAAAAGATGAAAGGAAAGCACTTTTATGGCATACAAGATCAGATGCTTCAGTCATTAAATGCAGGTGCATGTGCTTCAGATCACCCGGAGCGGACGGATTGTTCCCGATAAGGAGTACCGGCACAAGCTGATCCAGCGAGCGCATCAGAGACATGTGAGAGAGTGTCTGGCTCAGGCCATCTTTCACAAGGTGCTAGACATGGAGGTGAGAGCATTATGCGGTCCACAGGTGCATTATATCTCTATTAGCCTAGACCGTTGTGTTGTTTCATAAATTAAGGGTACTGCTGAGGTAAGATATCCTGTTCACACATACTGTATATTCAAAGTTAAAAGGTTGCTTCTCATATAATCAAATTAAATTCATGAAATACATCCTAAAAGCAAAAAAGAGACTTTTCCACTGTTTATTCAGCGCCTTCATCAAACCGAGATCAAGAGAAAACTTGAAGAATTTGCACGGAGGGAACGAATCCACAAAATGAAGGTTTGCCATTTTTACAAAACTCAAACTGGCCTTGGTGTTGCGGTAATAAAGTACATTTTGTGATTCAAATTTTTGCTCTTTATGTTAGGCTGAGCGCTCCAAGAGATATGAAGATGAACCAGTGCTAATGCTGTCACCCCGGCCACCGACGGGGCCAAAGATCTCACATGCACGGCATTCTGGGCCGGAAGGAGAGCATTCTGAGTCAACAGAATCTGTGAGTGGTCCATATCAGTTAATAATTGGTAAATTAGCTTTACAGAATAACCATTTCCTTTCAGTTTACACACCATACAATGAACAGGTACCACCCACAATAAAGTGCATTTTAAATGACTGCTGTAAATACATATTCTGCCACTTCTGCAATAAGATGTTATGAATTGTATAACTGCTTTGTATTTATTCTATCTAGTTCCAATAGTCACTGAATCGTAGATTCAGAACAGAAGGTGATATGAAGTGGTGTGGTTGTTCTCATCATGGATGTTTGCTTCTTGACGTTTTAGGTGCCTGGAGAGTTAGTGTTCCAGTAGATTGATGACACATGAGCTTTACTGTTTGCTCTGGTTTCTCTAGATACCTTTTATCAAACCTACGTGTTAAGATCTCAGTTTTACTAGTTGACTTTTTTCTCATTTGGACTTTAAAAAAAAAAAAAAAATTAAATTAATATTATTTTAAATTAATATAATTAATATAATTTTTGGAAGTCTATAGAATAGTTTGTTATGCTTGAATGTTCAAAAACACATTTTTTTTTTTACATTATTGCAGCACCTCTTTTCTCAGTCTGTCAATAACACTCTGGGCTGAGTTTCTCAAAAGCATCGTAAGCCTAATTTGATTTTAGAACCATTGCCACCAACGGTCTCTACGATCAAATTCGGTTTACGATACTTTTGGGAAACACAGCCCTGTTTAGTTCCGAAAAGCACAGTGTGTTCTGATTGGTCGGCTGTGATTGCTCAACCTCTTCAAGCGTGCTTTTGAAATGTCTCTTACCATAACTGCAAGATTTAACATACTCAACCATGCTCCACTTCTTTTTTTCCCGTGTGCAGTATGTCTTGGGCAGGAATTATTTATATGTGGAATATTGTGCCGTGTATGTTCCCAGAAGAAATCTAGGAAAACTAGAGTACAATCAAATTGTTTCAGGGAGTTCAGAAACATTTTATATATACATATATATAAAACAAGAGTTACATTAGTTGGACATGTCTATTCAGCATATTTAAAATTTGGTAAGTGGGTTGTCTTACTCCTTTAGCCGAGTTCTTCAAGGCCCAACACGGCTCCAGGGAAGATGCAGAGGCCTGTTCGACTCAAGCCCCTGAACAGTAACAGTGCCACGGCCTCTCTGAAGAGAGCCTCCCCTCGACACAGACCCCCCGACCGAGACTCCTCTAACGAAACAGATCAGCCCCTCAGTTTTACGGTGAGACCATCCTGAGGTCCTAATACTTACATACTTGCTTACAAACCCCTCATCATGTGTCACTTACAAATACAGTGCAGGTCACGCTCAGACAAGGCCAAATTGTTGTCTGTGAAATCAAAAGTGAGAGAAATGAATATTTCTCAAAAAATTATCCAAATTATTGAAGCTATGATAACATTAAATTAATACTCAATTAATACTTTAAATCATTAAATTAATACTTTTATTCAACATGGACACATTAAATTGATCAAAGTGACAGTAAAGACATTTATAATAATATAATTATAATGCATAATTTATAAAAATAAAAAAATCACAAAACTATTCAGCATAACTGTATTTTTTACCAAACATGAATCAAAAGTCAGATATATTAATATTAAATATAAATGAAAATTTCTCAAGATCAAATTATCAAAGGTGCCTATGATATCTAATATCTATGATATTCACATAAATTTTCTAATTTCATTTTTTTATTCAAGTCACAATTGTCTCATTTGTTTGTTTTTCTCATATAACTTTTTTTCCCCCAAAAATCTGTACACTAGGTCTCCAGGGGTTTAAACAAGCAACCTCAGCAATAATATTTTTGTCTCTCTGGGTTATTTTATAGCTGGACAGAGACGCCATGAGACATTTGACCATGACAGACTGCTCTAGCACCGTCTCGCCCTACCGTCTTCCTGTCATTAACAACTATGTGACCCCTGTGCCGCCCCTCACGAAGAAAAAAGAGAGAGGGCCGAGAGTGAACGGCACACTCAGGGGTCGAAAGTTAAGACCCACTACGGCACCAACAGCTGCTACAGAGGTCAGTATGTTGAAGTTGTTTACTGTATATTCAAGGACATGAATGTTGACATAGCCATTAAAATAAATCTTTGCTCGCATATATTCTCCTATTACTCTGTCTGCAGCCGTCTTCTCTCCTGAGGACATCAGCCCAGAGTAAAGTGTCAGTAAGCATGGTGTACTTTGGGAAGAGTGTTCACCTGTCCCATGATTTGATGGACCTCAGAGATGAGGTCAAGGTCTTCCAGCAGCACTGTGGAGGAGAGAACCTCTGTGTCTACAAAGGGAAGCTTAGCGAGGGAGGTAGGTCTCTGTACACCACTGCTTTGTAATTCATATCTTAAGGACACCATGCATTGAGTTACACTACTGATCTAGGGGCTTTTGATAATGAGTGGCTCTTACCTGGCAGTGTTGCATATATTTGAATGTATTATGCATATATTATGTGATTTTCCTCTTTGATTTTAAGACTCACTCATCAAAAGCAAATCAAAATGAACTTTCTTTGATTACCCTTATTTGTAGAAGTTTTCCAATTTGTGTCAAGACGTCACCAAGGATTTCCCTTCAGCCTTACATTCTTCCTGAATGGCCTGCAAGTTGATCGGCTCAGCTCCTGCTGTGAGTTCAAACACCGGAAAGGCACTCGGCTCGGGGGCAGACATGGACACTTTGGATTTTGTGGTGTGCAGGGAGCCTCGCCTTGCTACAAGTAATGATAATAAATTTCTGTTTTGTGTTTAATGTTAAAATTAAGAAAATTAATTCAGTTTTTATATAGCTGTGAGTATTCCGTTTTTACATATCTACATTTTTTTGAAGAACTTCAAACCCTCTTTGAGAATATTGTATGGATAATAATCGGTTTGGATCAAGTTTAGTGATAGAAAACAGATTTATATCAAAAGTTTGGGATTAGTACGTTTTTATTTTTTGAAAGACATGAATACAATTATTGAGCAAGGATTTGTATAAATAAGTATATCAGAATGATTTATGAAGGATCATGTGACACTGAAGACTGGAGTAATGGCTGCTGATCATTCAGATTTGTAATCACAGGAATAAATCAGATTTTAAAATATATTAGAAATAGAAAATGTTTCATTGTGTTATTTCACAATATTACTGTTTTTACTGTATTTTTGACTAAGCTGCAGCCTTGTTGAGGATAAGGATAAGTTTTTCTTTTAAAAAAAAACCCTTCCTGCCCACAAACTTTTGAACAGTAGCATTATATCTACAACCACCATTATTGGAAAAACCCTCTTTGTTCCATCTCTAATCAAGATGCATTATGGTTTTGTCTGATGTAATTCATCAGGTGTATTATTGCCATGGGCTTGGATAAAAAACCCACCCCTCCTCAAAAAAGAATTAAAGAGGAGCTACCCACCTCTAACTCTCCTGATGCTAAGGAGGCCACGGATGTAGGTGAAGACATAGACACACGTTCTAATGCAGAGCCTGACACACCTCAGGAAATGGAGACCGAGCCTAATGGAGAAACAACAGGGAAGAAAAAGACCAAAGATGGTACAAACTCCAAAAAACACAATCAACAACAAATATTCTCCAGCTGTGATCCTTAGAGTCTTTGGACACTCAAACTATCCTCCTCACCGTGCATTAAGACAATATAGACACAGATTCGTAACATCACCAGTTGATTGGAACTTAATAATTATTTATTGCCTTGAAGGTTAAAATGGGAATTTTCATTGCTTTAGCTATTTTCCTACAGCCACTTTCTATTTTGTGAAGCTCAACAATCTTTTGCTGCACATCAGAACTATATTCTTTGATTTAACTCATTGTGACGGATAATTGAGGGAATTTGGCCTTAATTTTGCTTTACCTCATCATAATTTCATGTTCCTATAGTCACCCTTCACAGATATTTTACTCTTACTTTTATTTTACCCTAGAATTTCTGGGAGTATCAATTATTATGGCCAATGTGTATTAAAGAAAATATTTATTTCAAAATGATGTTTTCCTCCACTTTCATTTTTTTTTTTTTTGGATGAAGGTTTTTTTTTTTATATCGCATCTTTAAATTAATTGTTTAGACCATATTTATGCTATGCTCTCATATAGACTATGAGGAAGACTTTGAGGCAGATGATGAAGGGCCAGTTGAAGATGGTGATGAAGTAGAGGAAAAGCCATCCTCTGCTGCCAATGGTGGAGAAACTGAGACCAAGGATGAAAATGATATCAATGAAGACATAAATGAAGTGAAAATCAACTCTGACAGCGATGACGCCAGTATGTCTAGTTAGTATTACTTTATGGTCACTTTTTCAACAATATTTATCAACATCTAATACAGACTGTTTGTTCTTAAACACCCAAAACTCTGAGATTATTTGTGTTCTTCCTTCAGAGGTCAAAAGGTCATCATCTGTCTCATCTGGACGAACGTCCAGCTTGTCCAGCAGTGACAATGACAACAGTGAAAGAGAAATCGTGGAGGACACCAAAGAAGTCACCACTGTTAATGTTCCAGAGGAGAGCTTACATGCACAGGAGGACCTCACCACAGCTGAGACCAAACTGGAGGAGACAGAGGTCACAGAGTCCAGTGACATAACATTACCTCAAGCTGCAGCGGAAGACTCTGGGACACAGGATAGTCCAGGGGATGGCATGGAGAAGAGCGACCTGGAAATGTCAGAAGACACAGACAAGAAAGAGGGAACTGAAGGTGAGCAATCTGGGGAGGTTGCCAAACCTAAAGATAAGCCACAAGAGAATGAGCCGGAGAGAGGTGAGTGTCTGCATGAAAATTAGTGCTTTGTGCCTGTCATCATCAGACATTTTGTGTTTATGCATGCTGGCTTTTTCAACATCAGAACTGGAGGGCCTGTTTTTTATTCACAAATAAACTGTTTGATTGCAAGATAAACAAAGTGTTCAGTTACTTCACACAGCTGAAGGATAATTTGTTGGATGTTAATATACTTCCCAACCCCTATCCCAACTTAATAAGCAGAGTCATCTATTTTGCATTTTTGTTTAGTGTTGCTAGTATTACAGAAATTACACACTTGAGCTTTAGCCAATTAGCAACTTTGGAAAACATGATATTGCCTGAATTAGTTTACTTACCTTTACTTGAGGAGAGGATAGTTTAGATGATGGCATGGTTTATTGCGCACTAAGTACATGACCCCACTAATGACTTGAGTTCTGATTGTGTTAAAAGCAGCACATGTTACACACTTCTCTGTGATTGTCCCTGAGAGCCCAGTTTATTTAGGTGGTCTTGCAAACATTGTATTGATTGGTATTGGGTTTGCTATATGGCATGAAATGTGTTTTTGATTGCATGTTATTTGTGTTGCTGTAAGCATACTGCTCTGTATAAACCTCTGTCTTGACTTTCACAATCCATCAAGAAGGTTTAGACTTATTTTTGATATACTTCTTATATTTCAAAATAGGCCAAGTCACTGCAAAACAACCACTTCTATAAACAGTAGTATGCATTACGTGTTGACTTGAGGATTTGCCAGTTTAATGACTGGGAATACAGAGCAGTGTTTTCTATTTGTGATTTTGTGTTAAGTTTCTGATTTCAACTTGTTTGAACCATTTAAATGTGCATATAACCATTTTTGATGTGTTATACATGAAAATACAAACGCATGCTGTGTTACCAATCAAGGTGTTTGCTGTGCTTTTGGTAATAAACCTTTGAGCAATTGTTTTTGTGTTTCATTGCTTCTGTGTTTCATTTCTAAATACATTTAAAATTAAACTCATCCCACTGAGTATGTAACTGTTATTCATTTATTTAATTCACCTTTAAGCTAACATTAACATTTTGCCATGGATGTCATATGTCTGTCTCATTCCCCGTGACTATAAACAGCAAAGTCAATGCAAGAGAAGTTGGCTGAGGCCATTTTGCAGGAATCTCAATGTAGTTCAGAGCCAGAGTTTAGTGATACAAGCACAGAGGAAGATGAAGGGGCCTCAGTGAAGACCCAACAGGACGGCCAAGGTAAAAAAGTTGCCACCCTCTTTAACTGGGCTGTGTACAGATCATATAAAGCTCAATGACAAATGAGCTTCATTTCTTTCATTTATTTATTTCTAAAATAATCCCTAGTAGAGATATATTTTTCACACAACAGAGTAGTTCCTGCAGAGCTCAGACAAAAACACTAAAAGTTTTGTGTTTGTAAATATGAATAAATCTGAAATGGCTCATTTGTAAATGCTCACTTTACAGGAACAGAAATGGAGAGTGCGGTGGGTTTAACTTCACCACAACCATCAAATACACAGGATGATATTCCAGAGAAAAGTGAAGCCAACACACGGGAGTCTGTATGTGAGGAAGTGGTACAGGATCCTCATGTCCACAAAGAAGAAGAAATAGGAGAGACTCAGGACGTAGCTTTAGACGTAGAGGAAAAGCAGAAGGAAGAACAAAGTGAGAGGACAAATGAAATTGAACAACCAGATAAAAGAGTGGAAGTAAAAACTGAGAATGAGGACATGCAGGAGACAGATAAGGATGGGGACACTACAAATGCAGAGGTTAATACAGAGTCTAATGAAGAAGAAAAAGACTCATTAGTACAGGAACCAGAGACACATACTGAAGTGCTGGACATTGGAAATACAGATAATGAGGTTCCAGAGATGGGGGAGATGGATTTGGTATCTCATACAGAGAATGATACAGAAGCAGGTGCAGGGGACACTCAGAGGCAGCGAGACACTGATGACGCAGATCAGAACATAGAGAGGAGGAGCGATGGACAGCCAGACAGAGATGAAAGAGAAGACCTATCTGATGAGGCTGGGGATGATAGGTCAACTGGGGAAATGGCACAGAAGACAGATAGCAAGGTGGACGGTGGGAGCTCTGTTGTTAAGGAGGAAGATGATGAAAAATCTAGTGAAGAGAAAAACGAGACAAAGGTTGAGGATACAAGTGAAGATTTGGGAGTAGAGGAGGCAGAGAAACTTGGGAATGAAGAGCTCCAAGTTGGCGAGAAAGAAAAGGAGTTAGAGGGTAAGGAGGAAGATGGTGAAAAATACAGTGAAGAGAAAGATGAGACAAAGGTTGAGGAAACAAGTGAAGATTTAGGAGTAGAGGAGGCAGAGAAACTTGGGAATGAAGAGATCCAAGTTGTTGAGAAAGAAAATGAGTTAGAGGGTGATAAAGAATCAGAGACAAAAGGTGAACAAAATGAGAACAGTACAGAAAAAGACAAGGAAGTTGTGAATGATGAACATAAAGAAAGTGAAGATGGAGAACTGTCTAGTGAGGCTTTAAATAGACTAAATGAGTCACAGGAAAGTCAAGATGTGAGGGCAGAGGTTAATGAAAAAGAGGATGATGGTGTGAGTGATGAACAAAAAGAAACAGAAAATGGAGAACAAGTTGGAGACATACTTAGTGATGGAGCCAAGGAAGAAGGGCCCAAGAAGCAGAACAGTGAGGTTGAGATTAGAGGAGAAATCAAGAAAGGTAAAGATGAAAAGATGGAAGATAAATCTCAGGAAGAGGAGGATGGGAAGATGGATGAGGTGGCAGAGGGAAATTATGAAGAGAATGAGGCAAAAGACAAAGAGCATGAGAATGCGTTAGAAACGGGAGAAAAGTTGATAGAAGAGCCAGAGAAGGAGATGGCAGATAGAAACGAGATTAGTGAGAATACATTAGAGGCAAGAAATGGAAAAGAGGCAGTTCCTGTTGAAAATACAGCCCAAAAATTAGAAGATGGCTTTGAGGACCAAAATGAGGAATCAGTTTCACAGGAAGAACAAAATGAAATGGGTACCAGCGGGGCACCCAAGGATGACACAGAGGCCAGTACCAAGGAAGAACTGGGTGAACCTGCTGGGGTGAATAATGACCTGCTGGATAGTAATGGAGATGCTGAAAATGGAGAAAGACAAGATGTCGGTCTTGAGGAGGCTGAGAAGATGGAAGCATATCTTCAAGAGGAAACGCAAGACAAATCAGAGGGTGAGACAACTGATAGTGCTCAAGAAGTTATAGATGACAATGAAAAGCCAGAGACTGATAAAGATGTGAAAGAAGAAGAAAATGATAATGACAAAGAGCAAGAGATAGAAAACAAGTTGGATGCTGAAGTTGTTCCCTCCGAAAGAGAGTCTCAGTTAAGCGGTGAACATGAGGACCAGGGCAGTGCCAACCAAAAAGCAGACAAAGAAGATGACAAAGAAGAGGCTGACAAAGAATCAGAAACCTCTGCAACAACATTCATAGAGAACATAACTCCTCAGACAACACAGACGATAGTCAATAAGGATACAGAAAGTGAGATTGTCTCAGTAGAAGCTAAAGTCACAACAGAGGAGCCAGAACTGAAAGGTACTGACGATGAACTGAGAAGTAGAGATGCTCCTGAAGGGATGGACAGTGATCCAGAGCAACCTTTGGAGAAGAAAGGGAATCTTGTCAAGGAAGAGGGTGGCTCATCAGTTTTCCATTCAGTGGAATCGCAGCCTGTGAAGAAAGGGGACAAAGATCCAGTTCTGAGTATTGATCCAGATGATCTGGATATTCATTCAGCAGCTTTAGCCAAAGTAGTTGGGGTGGATCTAGTGAGTAACTGGATTAACATACACCAAGAATCAAAGTATTTTCAGACATTCATCGAACCCCTTGATGAGGAGGGTCTTATCTCGGAAGAAACCGAGGAGAGACTAAACGGTGAAGTGTTAGATGCTACAGATACACCACCACGTACTGATTTTGGAGGCCTTGATGAAACACTCAAGAGTAGAGATGAAACTGCAACTCCCATAAGGAATAACCTCAATGAGAACACAGAGTCTGTAGGCGAGAGCTTGAAAACAGAGACTAAAGTTGAGGCCATAGAAGCAGATGCTTACAGTAATCACTCTAAAGACAGCATACAATCCTCAACCAAACATGAAAGAGTCCAGGAGGCTGGAGATACTA
The DNA here is from genome assembly GCA_037194245.1 of Opsariichthys bidens. Lineage (NCBI taxonomy): Eukaryota > Metazoa > Chordata > Actinopteri > Cypriniformes > Xenocyprididae > Opsariichthys > Opsariichthys bidens. Next base: position 13,805,316 of record CM074288.1, on the reverse strand, counting down.
GAGGTTCTTTGGTCACTTCCTGGTCAAGACAGAGTAATATTGATGACAAAAATCAAAAAGACACTCCTAGACAGGAAACTCTGACGGCAGATGATGTCATAAACATGGGGACAACGGCAACTTCTGGAGACATTCAAGACAGAGCCCCATCTGAAACAGAACAACAGAATGCACCTAGAAATGTCGACCTGAATGCAAAAGCGTCCAAACAACCAAGCAATCAACAAAATATGACTGATGAAACCAAACATTTAGCCCAAACAGAGGAAGCAAGTAACAAAGAGACCTTTGAAAGTTTGGAAGACAATTTGAAACCTGAACATGTACCTCAGTCAGAGTATATCGAGCCACAGAGTCCGACAATCACAGTAATTACAGACCTCACAATTGTCAATAAATCGGAAAATGGGAGCCAAGATGACACAGCAAGTGTAGACTTCCATTCCAGACAGTCAGATGGAAGCAGGAACGTGAATGGAAACAGGAGAACAAAAGTAATCGATGGCCAATTCAAACAGACTCTAAGCACAGAGACCTTAAGCACTTTCTCATTGGATGACTCAAGATTTTTTGGGCCTGCAGGATATCCAAGATTAACAACTGCTCACACGGAGAACAGTTATTAGTACAATACTAAATCCTTCACTTAACCCAGGGGTGTCCAGTCATACTTCTGGAAGGCTACTGTCCTGCAGAGTTTAGGTCTAACCCTAATTAAACACATTTTAACCAGTTAATGAAGGTCTTCAGGATTACTAGAAACTTCCAGACAGGTGTACTGGGGAAAGTTTGAGCAAAACTATTTGATTGGATTGGACACCCCTGCCTCAACCCATATTGATGATAATAATGGCACTTCCTTTTCCTTATCAGAGACCTATAGTGAGCCCTGTGCGCTTGGTAGGGAAGCTATCAACATCCCACTGAAAATAGACACCGTAGAAAGCACACAGCACAAATAATTTAATTATTCATGATGTGGAGCCCTCCAGTTGGTTAGACTGCACTAGCAGTATACCGACACACTTCAGACATGCGTACCTTAACTGAAAAAATTGTACTAAAACCCCAATGCACTTTCCTCTGTGTTCCTAATTAATATCTAGAACACTTCCATTTGCGATGTGATGTTAATGTGAATGACATGAACACCTTGCTGATTCCTGACATTAGTTTAATGGTGTTCTCATGATTTTACACTGGATTATTCATCCATCATCAGTTCACATACATTGCTATGATACCTTCTTTCTCTTTTATTATTGCTCGTAATCATGCAGACCATGAGAGTTCAAAACTTGAGATGTTTCAAACCCAGAAGCAAGGCCAAATTGCTCTAATAGTGCCTGTGTTGTTAGGTGACATCAGTCGTTATCTGTTTAAATAACCCGTCAAGCTCCTGTTTCACTCATTGTCTTATTTGTCAAAAAAGGTTATTTATTGCTTTTGAAATTAGAATAAAATACTGAAATACACTAATGTGTGTCCTGATCTACCAGATATTACTTTAAACACATCACAACACCAACACAATATATTAAAAAAAAAACATTGTACAAAAGTTTTTGACTCTTTGAAATCCAAACTTTGAAATAATGCTATGTATCTGAATGTAACACCACATTATGCATTATTATTATTATATAAAAAAAACATCCAAATTGAAAATTTCGTGTCCTTATTGCCGTAATCTGAGCTGTTCATGACTTGGAATTATTCATTTCTATTATAATAGTCATCGCCTAAATGACTCATTGTGAGGTTTTGATGTTGATTAACATTCGTTGTGCCATTTTGGTTGTTTAGATATAATGTCACAGTGGTTGAGTGGTAAAACTCAGAGCTCTCAGAAAATTCTGAGCTTGACAATGATGTGAATGGCGGTTTTTTTTTTGTCAATTATTACAGTAATTTAGACACGTCTTGAATGCAAGTATTTGTTTGCGTGTGATGTTCTTCAGAGAGTTGCTGCTTCTAGTTGCTGTCCTCAAAACTTCCATTGCTGCTGCATGAATGGAAACGCATGGTGCTCATGGGATCTGACACATATCCTGCGGGAATAGCACGGAACACAGTGACTGACACACACTCACTTGTTGCACCATATGCTGAAAAACACACACAGAGCGCTCTCATCTTTATGAAAATGTAATTTCAACCTCGGGATGAATTTGCATGGATTATATCAACATGATTGTTGCCATATTCCATGTAAATTAAAATGAAAAACAAAGTTGCCCCCCATTAAGCCGTTACATAAACAGATGAATCACACATTTGATAACTTCCAGTTGGACACAAACCGTTTCTGTCAATGGGTGGGAACTGCATGTTCCTCCTCAGCTCATCCAGAGACAAACCCTGTGAAGACCTCCGCCCAGAGCTGTCAAAAAAAGAGATGCTTGACTCAACAATGAGATTAGTATTGGTTTACACTAAAGACCACAGAACAATCACGATTCTTCTGTGATATGAAATTTTAATGAATCTAAATAGGATACACTTCTGTTTCTTTGTTGTTGTTGTCATATCAGCTCAATGAGGCCTTGCAGGTTTTGTCCTGCTCAGATGATCCTCTATTGAATTTGTTTTCTCTTTATTCATTTACAGCGTCACTTTAGCCTGATTTATTGCTCATACCACCAAACATGCTTACATTGCTAGATTTAGTTACATAAAACATCATATTGCAAATATTATGACTAATTTAGGCTCCAAAGTTGGAGTCCCTCGTTGCATTTTTCTTTGTTGGCTAGTTTGTTAACTGTTGCCAGGTTCCCCCACAACACACACATTCATCACCACCCATAAAGAATTAAGAGATGACCACCAGCAAAGGTTCTCAGTGTGAATGTCATGCAAGTTTCATTGCAGTCGCTTTCTTTTGTTTTCATGCCTCAGTTTCCGAGCAACAGCACTTCAAACTGTACAGAAGTGTTGTGGTTGGACTGCATGGCACTGACCAAACAAAAGAGCAAGGTGACCTGACTCCTCCATCAATGGATGGGTATGATGTTATGGCCTAAATTTAAATTTATATTTGTTTTTTCAGTAATGTCTCTGTGTAGTTTGGCAATAGGTTGGTGGGTGGTAGGATTTAGGGTGCCTGTGTGTTTGTATATGTACTTCTGGGTCCAAAATGCATAGGCACGGGCGTTGAGGGCGTATTCCAACTCAAAACGCGAGCGGAGGGCAGCCACGTGACTTCGTCCAGGACTGCCACGTGCTACCAGGCTGTCCATGGAGGATGAGGGTGAAAGAGAACCACTGCTGTTACTGGAGGCTGGAGACATAAGCTGGACACACATGTAAACACACATATATGTACTGAACAAATAGAACGGTATTTATAGTGGATGTATAAGTAATGAGAAATGCTGCCGACCTCCACGTTACACAGGCATTCCTCTAGTTTGGCAACCACCTCAGAAAACTCAGGTCTTTCCTGTCACAGAGAGTCAAAAATGTTCATTATACAAAGGAATTTTCATAAGAGAGGTTTAAGGTACAGAAACATATCCCTGGCTTTTCATTCAGCTACTCTGCTGAACAGCATATATAAACTTATGCTGAAAAATTTGGGCTTAGTAATTTTGCTAGAGGATTTGCTAGAGTAATTTTGAAATAGTTTTTTTTCTGTTCTTTTGAATTTTCTATCAAAGAATAATAAGAAAAGGTTTACTATGATTTCTGCAAAGAGATTAAGCAGTAAAACTGTTTTCAACATTGATGATAATAATTAGCAGTTTTTTCAAGGAGCAAATCAGCATATTAGAAAGATTTATGAAGGATCATGTGACTGAATACTGGAGTAATGATGCTGAAAATTCAGCATAAGAATAAATTACGTTATAAAAATAAATGTAAAAATATATTTCAAAATATTCTTGTGTTTAATGTCGGGCATTTCATGCTCTCAACTATCACAGCTTTAATTGCGTAGTGGAGTGCGAGGGGCTATAAGTGCGATGTTGAATGACAAAATTTGATAAAATTCTTACACAACATGGATGGTACGGCATAGTGTATAGTGTGCCATATAGGGCACAACTTGTGTATTTATAGCCCTCAGTTTGAGTTGTCCATTTTAGTCTATGTTTAGTTAGTTCTGATTCGCCTGCTTTCCAGTATTTTCCTATTCTCCTGCGTGTTTTTTTTTTTTTGGTTTATTGTTAAAGTGACAGCTGCGTCTAGATCCTGCCTCACTACTATCCTTGCAGCAAGCAACTGTCAATTCAGATATGCACACACAAACACAATATGTTGTTCAGCTCTTTAATCAAGACTAGATGAATACAAGCTGTAAACATTCTGGCTCTTTTTAAGTGTTACTCAGCAAAAGCTCTGTGGTCTACAGAGAATAGTGTCAAGCTGCACTTTGTACCAGGGCACATTCTTAACAAGCACGCTTGACACAGTTTCTGCCACGTACCCGAGGGACTAGCGCTGAGAACGCTGCAAAGACGATGTACATGAGAAAACACCTGGCACGGGTTTGTTGTAGAGAGACATGGTAGGCCAGCAACTGGATGCTTATCAACAGGAATAGAAATACAACTTGTCCTAAGCTTAATAGATAAAAAAAAATTGGGGGTATTCCGACTGGATTATAAGCAGACTCAGAGGTAGTTCATGAATGGATTTAATAGGGCCAAATAAGGCAACAGAAAAGAATATTAAATTTGAAGAATTTAAAAATTACTAAATTAGATTAAGTGCTGATCCTTTTTTAATAATGTTGTATATGCTTGCTATAACTTTGTGCTTCTCACCTCTTTACCTAAGAAGCAATTCAATTTTATAAAATACCAATCGCAGTTAATCAAAGCTCATATAGTGAATGTGCATATCTTTTGATATGCGTCTTCATTTCTGAGCAGATTTATGGTAAATGAATTTTCCTCACCTCTGGACAGATATTCCAGCCCCTCATCAGCAGTGTTGAGATGGGTTTGGGGATTGAGTATCCAATCGGAGGACGGACATGATGATACGCCATATCTGCAGCAGCTGCAGCTGTAAAGAATTCACACAGATGGGGGTGAGGCCTTTTTAATGAAGATTAAATCACAATTATATTCATTTAATACTAATGACATTTTAATTTATTTCACTTGATTTTCAAACTATGACAATTCAGGTGAAAACTCATTTGTAATCCCCAGTTAAAGCAAGTTAAACCTTGTATACCAGCTAATGTTCTTTGGCAAGGTTCTCTCAAAGTTATAAACAACCGTTCTTCCAGTTATAAACCAAAACGTTAACACAAAACTGTTATTTATACATCATACACGGAGCACTGTTTTTCCGTCAAACATTTTTTAAATGTTACTATTGTTTCAGAATGCTCAGAAAACAGTCAAAAGTAACTTTCCCATAAACTCAGAAGAATGATTTCCTTAACATTCGCACAAAAAAAGGCAGAAATAACATTTTCATAACTTAATGAGAATGTTAGAAAAAACGTGCTTAGCTGAAAAGCTGGTCTAAAGGGCATTGTTGGTCAATATCAGCTATTACAGTAGTGAATAGAGAGGTGCAGTGCCTGGTTTGAGATGTGCAAATGGAATCTCGCCCGTGAGCAGCTCCCATAAGCAGAGGGCATAGCTGAACATGTCTGCTTTCACCGTGTAGCGTGTACATTGGGTAAACACCTCTGGGGCCATCCATCGCAGGTTCTGCACAGCAACAGGGAGTAAAATGACGAACACAAAACAAAACGCTTGCTAACCCCAAAGGACAGGCACACATACCTCCCCAAAGACACACTGACGTACTTAACGTGACGTACAAGAGAGACAAAATCGCAATGTAAGCATTATTAAAATTGCTTACAGGGGATTTGTAGGTGGTTATTAATGCATCACCTTTTTGAGGTGTTAATTAATATACAGAATTAACCAAGAACACAGATTGCCTGTACCCCGGGTTGTTTAGTCATATTGTCCTCATCCACAGACAAAAGGAAGCGAGACTCTGCAGAACAATACGAAAACATCTCCATTACATAAAAGTACACTTCATTCAGAAGTACAGTTTTTTTCCATTACAAATTATATTATCAGCATAACATTTTGAAAAATTTCAGTCTAACTGAAATATTAACATGAATTTCATGCATGAACTTCAAAAGTTTGTGTAAAAACTAGCATGAAACTGAGCTTTCAGTTTCAGATTCGATTTTTAACGTTGCCTCAGCTGTTTTTACTCTAACTAAATAAAGTGTGGTAAGACTTGGTTCAGGTGTCATGTTTAGTGTGTATGTGGCTTTCCTTACCTCCAAAATCAGCCACCACAGCGTGTCCATCCTCATAGAGCAGAATATTATGACTGAAAAGATATCACTAGGTGAAAGGAGGTTTAAAACAAAGAGCTCAGAATACTGTTTCACCATCAATGCCAGTACTGACAGTCAAATAATATACTGGTTATCATGTAATTGGACAGTTTTAACAAATGAACCGAGAAACACCAAGGTTATTGAACGAAGCATGTGATGATGATGATGGTGACAAACCTGTTGAGATCTCTGTGAATGATTGGTTGGGTCAGATTGTGCAGATACTCCATGCCCTTGGCCACATCTATGGCAATGATGAGCTTGGACTGCAGATCAATGATTCTGGATGTAAAGACATCATTAAGTGAACACCTCCACCCCGCCACTGATCAATGCACACTCCCATCATTCCAACTCAAACAGATCAATGAGATGATGATCCCCTTAAACTGCATATGGAGCTCTAAGAAGAAGTTAGACACTTATTGGCATTGATGCAGGTCTTAAATTATAAACCGATCCTGGATTGCTTCAAATTTCTTTTCTCTTCCTGTTACATTTTATGGAAGTGTGTTTCCGCCACGTAATAAAACAATTTAAAAGGTATTTGCTACTTTTAATCTCAAAATTCTGATTTTTTTTTCCCCTTACAATTGTGAGTTTACAACTTTTTTCTTTCAGAATTGACCCTTCGCAAACAGTTGACAGGCGATCTGACCAATCATAACCCCTAATCCGCCATTTTATCCGACAAAGCAGTCAGCTGAGTTAGTAGATTAGCGTTGGTGAAGTTGAACTTGGGAAAATTGTGCATACTCACGTCTTTCTGTGGTTGAAACAACATTCCTTCTGATGTCCATTCATGTTTATTTGATGCTATAAATGAACTAGTATGAAGAGATGATCGGTTCACTAGCCGCTTGAAGGAGCTGCAGCGATCTATCACGACACATTAAAGAGCCACGGTATTTCTTGTTCAAACTTTTTATTTTAAATGTACAATTTTTTAAACATGAAACTGTTTCATATGTTGTCAGTGTCCTCTTTGCTCCGCAATGTATTTTTCACTTCGTGAGAACATGATGTGTGGCGTGAGAGAGCATGACTTGTCGGAGCAAAGGGGTCTTTGCGAAGGGTCAATTGCAATATATAAACTCACAATTGCGAGTTATAACGTCGCAATTCTGAAAAAAAGTGTGAACTGCGAGAAAAAAATTACCTTTTCTGCTCGTGCAACAGCGAGAACAGTGATCCTCCGGAGACATATTGCGTTACAATGGCAAACTGACTAGGGTCGTCTAGACATGCCCCCACAAACTGGATCACACAGGGGTGGTTGAGACGACACAGGATGGAAACCTCACGACAGAACATATCGGTGTCTGACTTTGAGCAGTACGTGTTTGCACGGTACCTGTGGAAAGTTACGAAGGTTATGCAGTTCGCTGTGTATACATGATGTGGACCATTAAAAAAGCAAAAGTAAAATGCTCTTACCGTTTAATTGCAACTATCTTATTGCGGCACCTTCCTTTGTAGACCTTTCCAAAGGAGCCTATGGTTGCAGTGTTTATTGTCGATTAGGGTTTAATGGGGACTCATGGAGAGCTAATATATATTACTAAATTGATGTACCTGAGCCAATAATCTCGTTAAACTCCAGTTCAGAGAGTTGAAGCTGGAAGTTTGATGGAAGACTTGCTCTCAGTAGAAGCACATCTGCCTTCTCTGAGGAGAGAAGAGAGTAAACAGGAGTTTGTTTTATACTTTCACATCAATCATTTTATGAAACTCTAATCATGTTTCGTTTAGCTTATTTGCTTGACATATGCCGATGAGTCATGAAAGATGGGCTATGTTATTTGAAACATCTGTGCCAGATACAAACTAATGGCTTAAACTGTAGCAATCACACAGTGGGAGTATGTTTAGAGACAGTTTCTGACTCATTGACTCTCTGAAGATTTTGGTGACTGTGGGTAGCAGTATTTCACGACATAAAAATAGTATCATAGCAACAGTGATTCTGTGAGTCAGCTCTAAGTGTGCGTGTTTTACCTTTAGTCATACTTTTGATCTTTCCCAAGGGAGAGGGGACAGAAACATAAGACCCATCTGCAACAGACACAACTAACAAAAATGAACTTTTCTTTCCCTAAAATTCACAGTAGCAACACAATTTTCCTCATAACTAATTCACAGTACAGATCTGTCAGGCTGCATGTGGACAGTGTCTCATACCCCCTCCTGGTTGAGAATACTCATTGCAGGGTGAATCGTCCTGAGGTCGTTTGTAGTGTTTTAGCAGAGTGACAATGGCATCGTGGCCTAAAAAGAACATGCAGACATATATCATAACATGTATATAGTAAAATGTATATTTGTCAGTCACATAAATGAAAATCAAGGCTTTTTTTAAAAGTTAATTTTACCCTTTAGAATTAGAAAATGTGATCGATCAAGAGCATAAGACACTAGATAGATAGATAGATAGATAGATAGATAGATAGATAGATAGATAGATGGATAGAATGACAGTTGGAATGATGGATGGATGGATGGGTGGATGGAATGACGGTTAGAATAACGGGTAGGTAGATAGGTACCGAACTAACCTTTCTCATAGGCCCACATTAAGCATGTCTGTTCATCCTTTTCTCCACTGGAACGGCTGGGGTCACAAGCCACCAGATTCATATCTGCCCCATTGTCCAAAAGAAACTGGACCAGTCGGATGTGTCCATGGAAGCAAGCACTATGCAGACCTGGTGATTCAAAGGTCAACATATAACAGCTGTCTTACAAACATGGAGATGTCAAGTCACATGATGAGAGCAGAAATATTTTCAAATAATTATCATTATTACTAATGAAAAGCATAGATTACTGCTGTCATCCTACCTGTGTGTCCATCTCGCCCCTGATGGTTGATGCTCACAGCATTCTGACTGAGCAGGTACTTGACCATTTCCAGGTTTTTGCCATAGGTGCATGCACTACAGAGTACAATTAGGCCTTCTTTTAGTGTGTAACAATAGGATGAGCAGGGAACTTAACCTTATTAGTGTAATCTGTCAGGAGATGCCCATATAGAATGCATAGATTAAAATCACCATGAAATCAAAATGGATCATTCTTGGGGTTTTTTAATGGAATATTGCAGTATTTATTATAAATTATTTATCCTTTTTTTTTTTTAATAAATGTGCCCTCGCAATCTTTAATTAAGTAACGTCCCCTCCCACATGTAGCGAGATTTCTTCTCTGATGATGCGTTTACTGGCGTGAGGGCGGGACAACCTGTCACTCACATGATGAGATTCACCAATAGAAAACCACAATTATCCAATCAAATCGGCATGGACAAAATCAAGCCCCGTCCTACATTTTTTCTTGTTCAAGAAGCCACTCGGATATACATCACAAATAGGGAAGAAAAAACTAATTGCAACCTCTGTTTCATGCAGACTTTAATAGTAGTTCATTAAAATATGGAGGGAATTGAGCAAAATGATGTGTTCAGGAGGATTGTTACCTGTGAAAAGCTGTTTCGCTGAAGATGTTCTCCTTAGACAGACTCTCAGTGCCAGACAACTGAATAATCTCTTTCACCGCTTCAAACTTTCCATTGTAGCAGGCTCTGACAGGGAATATTACACTCAAATCAGAATCACTATTACTGCTGTCTGAATCACAGATGATTTGTTGAGTTTAACTGCCACCTTGTGTTGTGATTCACTTCTCAGGTGAACTCACAGGTGGAGAGGTGTGTCCCCGTAGATGTTGACAGAGTGTGGATGTACGTCGAAGCTGCCCTGCAGTAAGAAATGGACTACCTCTAGGTGTCCAAATCGAGCGCAGAAATGAAGGGGAACGTGGTCTTCGTTGTCTTGAGCATTGGCTGTATAGAGTCAAGATGTAAAATTAATCAATTATGAAAACAAGTCAGTTCAATATTGATTCAACTCAGTTTTAGAATACAAGCAACAAGCTCTCACCATCAGTTTTGCTGCCGTCATCCATCAACTGTTTGACAATGCCCAGAAAGCCTTTAGCTGAGGCTAGGTGAAGCGGTCTGTCCCCAACCTCTCCACTCGCATTGACATCAGCCCCAAACTTAATAAGAAGCTTGCACACCTGTCCCGCAAGAAAAAAAGAGGAAAAAAATCATGAGCAAGGTATTAAGCAGATCATGGACATTTATGATACATGGCATATCCTGACCTGTTCATGGCCAAAGTATGCTGCAATATGCAGAGGGGTGAAGAACACTGCATCTTGGACGTTGACATATGCACCATGTTGCAAGAGAATATCGACAGCCTTGAGGAAAAGTAGAGAACCTTTTCACATCATCTTTTCAATAAAAGGATATAGCAACAAAAAAAAAAATCAGTAACAAATACAATACCAATAATCTTTCAATTCACCATGAAATCAAAATGTACAATTCTTGTTTTTTTATGGAATATTGTATGGATTTTTTTTTTTTACTTCATCTGAATGGTACAAAACTTGGTGAAGGTTTTGGCACTTGCTGTGTGAACACAAAAAATCATGATTCGAAAAGGTTAAATGGTCCTGAAAAAAACTGTCACACTTATTGTTCATGTATTGTTCACAGTCAAAAAAAGACCGCATTGGAAATGAACAATATTGGGGAAAGTTCATTTTAAAAGTAACGCATTACAATATTGCGTTACTCCCTAAACAAGTAAATAATTGCGATACTTAGTACTTTTATATGAAAAGTAATGCGTTACCTTTTCTCACCTGGGTTAGGCTTGCTTCTTTAATTGAATATATTTAATTATTACAGGTTTGCATAAAATTCTGGGTTTACATTTCACTGTTTTTATTCATTTTGAGGAATACTGAATGCTTTCGTCCAAGTAAGATGAGTAAATGCATGTCCACATTTAGTCTAGAACTACATGTTTACACAATGAATGTGAATATTTGTTATAAATTGAAAAAGTAGTTACTTTACTAGTGGAAAGAAGTAATCTGATTACTGTACTCAAGTAACTTGCAATGCGTTACCCCCAACATTGGAAATAAATGAGAGACAAATTTAATCTATTGGAAACGTTTGGTACTGCGCACAAACAAATTCTTACTGAAAGCTAAGTTTTTGAGATATATTAACCTCAAATTTGAAACACAACTCATATAGATTTATGGCTTTGATTATCTCACTGTTTTAGAGTAAAATGTGTAATGGAAAATATATATTTCATATAAATATTGAAAATGAAATTTTTGTGCATTTTTTGTAACAATAAATGTAAAATTTTATAACTTTTAATTTCTCTTCACAAGATTGGGAATAAACCGCATCAGTTTTGGTTACCTGGACTTTCAATAGAGGGACAGAAACCTAAGGTTTCATTAAAAATGTCATAATTTGTTTCAAAGAGTAATAAAAGTGTTATAGATTTTGAACAACATAAGGGGGAGTAAATGCTGACAGAATTTGTATTTTTGGGTGAAGTATCCCTCTAATGTTAGTTATGATTATTTGCAGCAAGAGTCATAATTGCATTTCATATGACCATTGCCACTGTCTCAGACCCATAGAATTAAACAAGCTGTTTCTGTTACCTTTAACTTCCTGCATGCATTGTTCAGCATACTGAATGACCTTTGATGTGTAAACAATGGGTGGTCTCTGGTCCTATGTTAATGATCTCAAATGAAATCCTCATAACCATCGACATTTCTGAATGACCCTGTTTAAACCCTTATAATTAATATAATTTAATTTTAGGTCCAGCACACACCTCAAGATGGGCGGCAACAGTAGCTATATGTAGGGCCGTGAGAGCTCCGTACCCCACCTGCTGGATATCTGCTCCACCATGAAGCAGTGCGGTGACCAGTTCAGCATTATCCTATAGAATCGTAGAAAGAAATACCAAGATGTCACATCTTAAATCTTTCTCTTGAAACTCAATTCTTTATAATCAACTTTTTTTTACATAATTAAGTCCTAGCACAGTATTTGGGATTATTTATATGAGGATCCCAGCATCCCAAATTAACCCTTGACTGACTTTGAATGCAGCCAGGTGCAGAGCAGTGAATCCATTGCGAGTGAGTCTGGATGGACGCAAACCTTTCAGCATGAGGGTCCTGATGTGAGCTTTATTCCCTGGTAGTGGAAAAAGAAAATAACTTAGAAAAGCAATGAAATGTTTGACAGTACCATAACAATTGTATACGATGCATAAAGCAATTAAACAGTGGGAAATTAAGTAGTAAATTCAATGTCATTATTCAAAAATAGGTAGCACTTTATTTTAAAGTCGTGTTGCCCATGTACATACCCATAACGAATATTATAATGCAAAGGAAATGTCAGGTAGAACGAGCCATATCATATCAATGCACAAGAGCAGATACAACTTTAAAGTTTTTAACATGTTTTACCTCCACATATGCAGCAGAGATGCAGCAGGGACAGTCCACCCTCTGTGCGATAATTCAGGTTCACTTTATTGAATGCTTCGTCTGAGCTGTATAATTTTGTTAAAAACACAGAGAAATCAGTAACTCTACATGCTCAGCTCAAGATGTTTTAAAAAAAGAAGCTTAAACAGATCTTCACATTTACTCTCTTCTTATGGTAGTGTTTTCATAAAAATTCTGTCATGACTACTGTCATGTTTGGCATGGTAATGGAGATACAATAGATCTGCTACGTTGCTACTGCCAATACATTCATGACGCGCTGCTGTTAGTAAGACATGCTGCTGCTGTACAATGTAGGATACATGAATTACCCAGAGCCAATCTATACAGGTGGAGCTGGGGAAGGTGGAGGGTTACTGAAAGGAAAGTGAGCTGCAAACTGCTAGAGCAAACATTGACCAAGTATTTGAAAGTTGAGCAGCAAGATCATTGGCTACTGATACAGCAGGAACCAATCAGCAGAGCCCTATTGAAAACAATGTGATTGCAAGCAGTCTGAGTTAAGGACCTATTAGCCTGCCCCATCTAGATTTTCGTGACAGAACTTTGAATATGTTCATGCCTTAAGCCTCATTTGTATACACTAATAGTGCACTACAATGTAGTCTAACACAGCTCTTAGATCTAATCAGTCTCACCTGAAAACATGCTTGAGTTCCTTGAACTCCTCCTCTTTAATTCTCAAGTCCTCCTCCAGTCTCTCAATTATAACAGCGTATGACTCACTCACTTTCTTTTTCCACTCATCTAAAGCAAAATATCGAATCAAGACCACAACAGTACATGAACACAATAAACAGCCACTGCATAATCCAATGTTACTTACAGAACAACAATTACTCACTGTCAATGGAGATTGTAAATGTCAACACGGATTTAAAGACTGTTAGTCTTAACATTTTCATATGTACATTGACATGAACAGCATGAACAGATTTAATCAAACTGTCAGTTAAAGAAGCTTAATGTTTACCTGTACAGGTTTGAGTGGGTCTTGATTTATAATTCCCCATCGAACGAGTTGGTTTGAACTTTTGTGTACAGTTAGCAGGAGGGAAAGTTTCATGCAGGGCTAACACAATGCTTTGGCACAATAGAGAAGAGTCCGATAAGGGATCACAGCCCCTGCTAAAAATACTTCAGCTTCAGAGTGGAATGTGTGACAATGACAGCTGACCTCTCTGAGGATCTGTACCTATTACAGGGTGAAGCCATGGCCGATTACTCTCTTCAGACAACAGCTGCATCAAGACTCATCCATATATCTATATATCTTTCCCACTCTAAACTTATATATGACAAAACTACATGATGTTATGTAAAGTAAATGCATTTGGACACAGTAAGATTTTGTAAGATCTCAAACTTTTACTCAGCAATGATACATTAAATAGGCAAAAATTGACATTAAGGATATTTATGTTTTCTATTTCAAATAAATGCTGTTCTTTGGAACTTTCTATTCATCAGAGAATCCTAAAAAAAAAAAAAAATGAATCAAGGTATCCAAAAATATTAAGCAGCACAACTGTTGACAAAACTTATAATAAAAATGTTTCTTGAGCACTAAATTAACATATTTAGAATGATTTCTGAAGAATCATATCACACTGAAGCCTGGCTGCTGAAAATTCTCCTTTATTATCCCAGGAATAAATTACATTTTAAAATAGAATAGTTATTTAAACTGTAACAATATTTCACAATATTACTGTTTTTACAGTATTATTCCCCACACACATTTGAACAGTAGAGTACATTCCAGATTTACATTCAAAATATAGACTAACCCACATTTAAAATGGGTAACTTGATTAAAGACCTCCTTTTGAGTTTAGTACCTGATAAACTTTTGCCTTCATAATGGTGTTTAGTGAAGATGCTTCAAGTGAGATGAACATGTCAAACATAGTAGAAGATATAACTCTGAACACACAACATTACAATAAGCCAACACAAATTTAATAAATGAACATTGTTCATATTTAGAAAAAACAGTGTGTTAAAACTGATATTGAATCGATTAAAATTCAGTAAAACAAATTTGAAGCCATTTTTTTCTCCTCACTTTGGCTTTTTGGCAGTTTATGCAATGAAATTAGTGAGAATTCACGCACATATGCTCATTCATCCTAAGAATGTCTTCATAAAGTTCTTTCCTAAATGTAAGCATTTCCTCCAGGTTCTTGTTTTGTAGAGTTTCCTGTAAAGAGGTTAGTTTGGTATTATTTGGAAGAATGAAATTGGTTCCACTATCCAGTGCCTTCATCATTCCCAGTGACATCGCAAATGAATCCTTTAGATTGGAACACACTGGAAAAATGCAGGCGTTCCACAAACTGCACATGGATGTGTCTCCTGAGAACCTGATCTTTTCGAGACACAAGCCCCAAAGTCCAACGCAGTCCCCCAGATTAACCTTAAACAAACTCAATGCTTTCAGATCAGCCGGGCTGGATACATTTCTCTTTAGATCATCTTGAATACCAAAAACCACAGTCACAAAACCTGTTTTACCGTCCAGGTTTACAGACAAAGAGTGCACGAAAGTGTCACTCGGCACGGTCAGATCCGTGCCAATCCAGCATCCGCTGATGATAGATCTACTACCGACTTTAACCTTAGCATCCAGTCTGGAGTATTCCACAACACTGCCCTGGGATATGGTCACAGTGGGATGCACAATGCTATGCATCACGCAAGCTCTAGTTTTCTCAGATGGCTCCAAGTCGCACACGCTGAAAGCGGCAGTGAGAAGGCCGAGCTCTGCTCTGAGACAGGGGTCAGCGGTGAAGTGGAACAAGTATTCCTCTGTGGTGCCGACATGATAGAACTTGGAGTTGTTGAGCAGGATGACGTTAAGTGCCGTGCCTTTGAGACGATAGAAAACCTTTTTGCGAATCTCAATGAGACCTTTTTCCTTCATTGTGACATTGGATGTGTTTTCTGTGTAATCCACAGTAGCTCTTTGTCCCAAGGCTTGAAGAAAGTCCCCGTAAGCATCGATTTCACATGTCAGAGGGCCGATTTCACTTAACAAGGTCAGCAGTGTCATAGCGGTCCCATAATCAATATAATAAGTGCTGTCGGTGTAAACAAACTCCTCTCCTTCCCGCTTGCATACTGCGTTGCATTTGCGCATCTTTTCGATGTTTGGCTTATGCAAAAATTGAGAGCAATTTCTGTATTCTATCTCACAGATTATGGGCGTCTTTGTTGGTTCTAGGACAAAAACTCCATGTGTGGTACCAACTGAAAGAGGGGAGGGATGTGCTAAGGCAGTAAAACCTGACTTATCAAACACAATGCTCTCATGGTCAGGAAGGCTATAGAGCTCTATATCATCAGCAGCTGCTACCAGAATTCCCGGCTTCATGTGTGAAGGGAAATCCACATACATTGCAAGTTTAAGCTCCAGCATCTGATATAAAGGGTTTCCCAGGGGCAACGCTGTGAATATTTTACCCAGGGCACTGGCATTGGGCAAACGTTGACTGAATCCTCCTGTATGCGTAACAAAACTAATAGATAAATAAGTACATATAATACAATAATTCAAAGTGATTGTTTATTTATTTATTTAGTAAGCAGATGTGTATATAAAAAGCAAGATAACGTACAGTCAGACAATCATTATCACAGTATATCACAGAGAAGTATTAGTGGCTCACACTCATTAACAATCAACAAAAAGCCAGAATGTGGGATAATAAATTAAACAGATGATTATAGTACCTGCATGAATAAGGATGACTTTAAATCCAAACAGAGACTTTCCATATTTATCATGAAGACACTGCAGTGAATGTAATGTGGACCCACCATTACCTGAATAGACAGATGAATAAACAGTTCTTAAAAATGTGCATGAAATACAATTTTAAAAACACGTTTTTATATATCCCACCAATCTTGCATCCTGGAGGATCCGAAAACACATGATAACGGAGGCCAAGAGGCAGTTCTTTCCTCTCCAGTTTCTCAGTGATCTGCATTTCATAAGCAGACCGCTGGTCCTCATCCACTGCAGTGATAACCACAAGATCCCAGAATTCACCAGTCTGAACTTCTTTACCTGTGGACAGGAAAAATTCATAACTTTTACTCTTGGTAAAGAAACCCTCACGATCAGCAACACTAATAAATAAAGTACCAAAGTATTGCCATGTTTTTTTGGACATGTACCATAAACCATGTTATTCCAAGGGATAGCAACGACTACTATATAAAAAATACAGTATATGAATAAGGCATTTCTAATACCATCACTTTACCATGGTACAATCACAGCGCAATAAACGTCAAAAAGCTTTAAGTTTGAAAATATAATGATAACTTCACCTCTCAATTGGTTAAATTTTTCAATTTTCTTATTGCTGGATTTTTGCAGAAGAAAGTTTCCGCGCTCTGCCATAATGAGACCAATCGAATACTCTCTGTCAATATCACTATAATAAAATCTAAAACACTCAAACGACGACGAATATGAATCAACCGACAATCACTGATAACAGATGTACGGAAACATCTACGAAAATAACGAGTTAACTGCCGTTTTCCAAAGTCAAAGAATCTCACTTAACTTGTTTACATAGGCACTTCCGGGTTCCAGTCATGTGACAAATGAACTCTGACGTCTGTGTGTGTGTGTTTTTTTTTAATTATTATTATTTCTCGCTCTCTTCATCAAAATAATTCACATTAAAACTGAATTCATCATTAAAAATATTCAGTCTCCCGACTTGAATGAATATTCATTTCATTTGTAATGTAGTGTGAGTCGTTTGCAAGAAAATGTTTGGAGAAGATTCTTGTATTTCCAACCATTGTTGTCATAGCAACTTTTATCTTGCATTCATTCAGCCAGCAAAAGAGTACAATTGAGGGCCAGGCACACAACCATGGTAAGAACAAACTCAACAGCAGATTGAGATTTAAACAGTTTCATTTCAGTAATATATGCAAATATGTATTTGAAATAGTACTGTCCTCATGTAGGCAAAATGCAGGATGTTTTGTTTCCTTCAGAAAACGAAAAAGATATAAATTAAGATGTAAAAATGGACTCGCTGAAAGCACACTGGGCACATTTATTAAACTGCTCCCAGTCCGTGATACTGGATCATGGCTGCTGGACATCACAGGGTGAGAAAGACCCAAAGCACATAGTGATGGTCAGATTGAGCAGTTTACTTTTAAAGAGTCTGGATGAGATTGGATCTTGCAGAGCACTGAGGATTTGCATCTTGGCTGACAACTTTCTGACCAGGATCGAAGCTCTGATGGAATGCACTCATTTGGTGAAATTAGATTTGAAAGGCAATCAGGTATTTACTTTTTTTATTTGAACCCTGAATACAGGTGCTGGTTATATAATTAGAATATCATCAAAAAGTTGATATATTTATATACTGATATATTTCAACTGTTTATTTCTTTTAATTTTGATGATTTTAACTGACAACTAAGGAAAATCCCAAATTCAGTATCTCAGAAAATATGAATAATATTACTAGAATATTAGACCAATACAAAGAAAGTATTTTTTTAGAAATTTTGACCAACTGAAAAGTATTAGCATGTACAGCACTCAATGCTTAGTTGGGGCTCCTTTTGCAGCTGAAACCCATGTCTTGCATACATCTGTGCGTAGTGGTTCTTGAAGCACTGACTCCAGCTGCAGTCCACTCTTTGTGAATCTCCCCCACATTTTTGAATGGGTTTTGTTTCACAATCCTCTCCAGGGTGCGGTTATCTCTATTGCTTGTACACTTTTTTCTACCACATCGTTTCCTTCTCTTCGCCTCTCTATTAATGTGCTTGGACACTATGACTCTGTGAACAGCCAGCCTCTTTTGCAATAACCTTTTGTGTCTTGCCCTCCTTGTGCAAGTTGTCAATGGTCGTCTTTTGTCAAGTCAGCAGTCTTCCCCATGATTGTGTAGCCTACAGAACTAGACTGAGAGACCATTTAAAGGCCTTTGCAGGTGTTTTGAGTGAATTAGCTGATTAGAGTGTGGCACCAGATGTCCTCAATATTGAACTTTTTCACAATATTCTAATTTTCTGAGATACTGTATTTGGGATTTTCCTTAGTTGTCAGTTGTAATCATCAAAATTAAAAGAAATAAACATTTTAAATATATCAGTCTGTGTGTAATGAATTAATATAATATACAAATTTCACTTTTTGAATGGAATTAGTGAAATAAATAAACTTTTTGATGATATTCTAATTAAATGACCAGTACCTGTATTTGATTAATTTTATTTAGGAAGAACAAATAATTAATAATCATATTTGTGCTCAGATCTCTCATCTCCCTGATGCTTCATTTTGGAGTAATCTGAAAGAATTACAACTTCTTTATCTACACGACAATATCATACCAACCTGGAACAATATTAAAGGCCTGTCGGGCTGTTTAAACCTGACAGCTTTGACTCTCTATGACACCCCGCTCAGTTTAAAGAAGAACTACAGGCACTGTCTGGTCAACAACATATGGTCACTGAAGGCCTTGGACAACTTTGTTATCTCTGACGAGGAAATCATCCAAAACTGGTCCCTTCCTTTTCAATTCAAAGCACTGAAACAACACTTTTGTGTCAATTTGTACCAGTCTACAAAGTCGGTTAGTGCTCATTATTGTCTTCTTTGTTTGCTGTATTTACTGCTGTTTCCAAATCATATTTTGATGTTTTCTTTTTCTTCAGAATTCCTTTGAGACAGAGATGAAAGCGGTGTACAAGATAATCGCCGAAATAAACAGGATTCAGGCCATTTATTCTCCTACACTTATTATACAGCGCTGGATCCGAGGCCATTTAATAAGAAAAAGTCTTGGGTAAATATGTACTGAGCAATTACTTACAGGTAGAGATATTATTTGAGATATTTGTTGTTCAGTGGGTCCAGATGTTGTTTTTTAAGAGGAATTCTGCATTATCAGACTTTGTAGTACAAAGAAACATATAGCATCTGGAAAACCATTCATCAATCATTCATCAGAAAATGAGCAGGAACCATCTCAGTCTCAGAAAACCATGGAGGAGGACACAGATGACAACCATGTGCTGGTATGTACTATATTTCACAAACGTTTGGGGTCGATTTTTTTTTATGTTATACTTAATCAAATATTTGATAAAAAAAACAGTAACAACAGTAATATTGTGATATATTAGTACAATTTAAAATAGCTATTTTCCCTTTGAATATATTTCAAAATATATTTTATTTCTGTGATAGCAAACTTGAATGTTCAGCATTATTAGTCTTCAGTGTCACATGATCCTTCAGAAATCATTCTAATATGCTGATTTGCTGCTCAAGAAATATTTCTTAATATTTTTAATGTTGAAAATAATTGTGGTGCTAAACAGTTTTGCGAAAACCATGATGGATTTCTTTCTGATAATTTTTGATGAATAGATCGTTAAAACGAACAAACAAACAAACAAAAAAACAGCATTAATTTGAAATGGAAATCTTTTGTAATATAAATGCCCTTACTGTCACTTTTGGACAGTTTTTAGTTGATTAATAAAAGTGTTCATAAAATATTGTTAATTTAGTTGAAAGTGTGCCTTGTAACCAGAAAAATTCATTTGAGTTATATTAAAATTAACCAGAACAATGAAATAATTCTAAAATGTGGATAAGTCACAATAATGTATAGGTCTGTATGTAAAATTTAGTATATATATATTTTAAATGTTCAGGTGCTGTATTATAACATGTAGTTATGTTTCTCAGCCAAAGGAAAAGAATACAGAGATCAAAAGACTTAATGTAAACCTCAATACGCTGATGCAAGCCATCAACCCAGAGGTAATATGATAGCATAAGTGTTAACACTGAACACTAAAGGATATCTAAAATAGACCATTTAGTAATTATGAATTGGTCCCTTTTACGCAGGTTTTTCAGGAAGCTACTAATGTTGAAACATTTCACGGTCAACAAGACATACAAGTACCGTACAACACCCCTGAATGCAGAAGTCTAAAATCTCAAGTCCAATTAAGCACATTCGACCAAGGTACAACAGAGTATTGGTTTTAATTGGCTCTCTTAAAGGGATAGTTCACACAAAAATAAATATTCTGTCATCGTTTACTCACTCTCAAGTTGTTCCAAACATGTATGAATTTCTATCTTCTGCTGAACACAAAAGAAGATATTTTGATGAATGCCTGTAACCAAACAGTTGATGGGCCCCATTGACTTCCATAGTATGAAAAAAAATACAATGGAAGTCAATGGGGTTCATCAACTGTTTGGTTACCAACATTCTTTAGAATATCTTCTTTTGTGTTCATACGTGTTTGGTGAGAAAATGATGACAGAATTTAAAATTCAAATTAGATTCACAGAATTCCTCTGTTTTTATGTCCAGATACTATTGTGACTAGTGGCCTCTGTAATGAAGAAATTGATGAAGGAACCTTTCATATTTTGGGACTGAAGGCTTTGGTTCATCAGAGTGAGCCACTGAGTGACATGTTGTGGTCCCGTAAAGCTGTGGGACAGGACATCCGTGAAGCCATCAGCCATTTTCACACTCAGAGACCTGGTCTACAGCCTCTCTCACCTGCCATTACTTCAGGGAAGCGTCTGATTGGTCATTGCCATGACAAAATCAGCCTCACCCCCTTTAAAGTCATTGAAAGAGCCCATCAAACATTTGACAAGGCCAGAATGCAGAGAAACCTTGCAGAGAAGGTAACCGAGCGCCTCATTGACCGTGAAGTAGCCAAAGGCCGCAGATACGACTTCATGGAGGCTCGGAGGACAGAAGTGCGTCTGCGTGAGGAGCGTGAAAGGGTGGATATGGAGAAAACTCTCACTCTACAGAGAGCCAAGCTGGAACAAGACGTCCATCATGAGCGTCAGAAACATGCCCAGTTTTTGGAAGAGAAGAAGAGGAAGATCCAGGAGCAAGAGATGGTTTGCAGTTTCAGCCAACAGCACATCTCTCTAGCGAGGGCCGTGCTTAAATACAGCACATGGAAACGTGGTAACCAGCAATAGATGCGTGAATGTTTTTGATTAAACTCAGTTTAACATGGAATGTGATATTGTTTGAATGTTTTAGTTAGAACCCTTTGTTGCTTCAAAAGCAGATTTACTGTACTATAGTATAGAATAGTAGTTCTCACCAGAAGATGTCTGCAAAGATTAAATCTATTTGAGATCTGGTCCACTTTTCAAAATCCAAAACATTACATAACAGGGATCCAAAAATACTCTCCTAATACACAACCACCCCCATCTGTCAGGCATGGTCAGGAGTAACTAGTATTAAAGCCACAGTCTAACTTTACGTAACAAATAATTCCACATAAACTGAGTCATTAAAATAGCTCTTAAGAAAGATGAACTGAATATCATGTTTTAGCAGGAGAACAGAAGCAAGTCGAATGCAAATAACATTATTCATTTTTTCTGTATTTCTCAAGATTCATAGTATGACAGGAGAATCGTTAAATCATATTGTAATGCCAAAGCCAGTTTTGCTTCAAGATTAATAAAGTTCTGCACTAAATTGCAACGTGTAATAGTATGAATTTCTTTCTTTCTTTTTTTAAGCATTATTCCATGTCTTCATCTAGAGGTCCTGTCTAATAAATCAGCAATGTGAATTTCAATGTATTGTTCTGGCCCGACATAGAAAGGTAGAATCTAAGATTTGTAAATGACTAGACTGAAAATGACAATTGATTGTGCATGTCACAGGAAGTACCACAAACTTGAAAGTTTATTTGTTTTATTGAGTACTAAAGTCATTGAAAACGACAACAGTGCAATATACTAGCTTAGTCATCTGGTACAGGCATCTCTAGAGAATTTTTACATAATTGCACATGACCCTGAATTCTAGCTTAAATATCTAAAAAAAAAAAAAAAAAAAAATTAAATAAAAATAATAATATTAATATTCATCATGTCTACATCACAAAATAATTTCTCATACTTTTACGACCTGGTGTTTTAACAGAAAAAGCCTCCTGATAACAATGCTAATGCCTTATTCTGAATTCATGAGTTTTATGTACCTGCCAGTTCATGATCTTTTATACTGAACTGAAATGTAAATGTCTATGTCATTCCAATTCTACAGTGTAAACTTGACCCTAACCAATTTTTTTTCCAGAAATGAAATCAATTTCTGAATAGCACAGAGTGTCGACTTCAACTTCTCCCTGAGTTTTCTCACAGGCTGGAGGTGGAGGTGGGCAGAGAAGCCAGGCTGTCTTTATTCCCCTCCAGGAAAGCGCTACATGAGGCAAAGGTGCGGTAGAAGCTGGAGGAAAGCCCAGCGATGTCAGTGGAGATATAGGGCAGCACGCCAGGAGTGGCCTGGTTGTAGTAAGAAATCTGAGAGAAATGCATACATAAGCATGTAAGCCAGACACACTTAACCTTTAATACTCCTGTGTGGCAGAACCAGGAACCACTCTAAGCAGTTTCTAAACATGAATTATAATGTACATGTGTATTATTTCAGTTAAAGAGATTGTTATGTTTAAAGCTGTGTTAATTCTTGAACTTTGACTCATTCAGTCATTCATTAGAATTGTCCATTAGGCTTTCTGTGTATTTATTACCTTGGTGAAAGAGCTTTCCTCTTCCCAGATACTGAACCCAGCACAGAGCACTTCTCCTCTGTTGTAGTCTTCAGTAGGCGGGTGTGCAGGCAGGGTAACAGAGCGCAAGGCAATCAAATAAGGGTCTCTGAAAAGGACAAAGATTTAACAACTTATGTTATATTGTCCTTTGGAAAGACAAAAGACAAAATACGGTCTTAAGGAGTTTGGGATTTACCCAGAATCACAAGGGCGCCTCCTAGAGGCCAGGAGGATGAATTCCTGGACTTTGCCTCCTTTAGTCACACAGGGGGTGACAACACGGTAGATGGTGTCGTCTTCATGAGAGTCGGTTATCACTTCACACTCTCTGTATTAGAGCATATTCATTATGTTTTGTTGTAATACTTGTGTTCTATGTTAAGTAATTTGAAACTGGTTGATCATTTAGCTTTATCTACCAGCCATTGAAGCAGACAAACTTTAAGATATCTCAGATTGTCCTTTGACTTTAAATACAGTTCTTTTGCATGAAAACAAATAAAAAAGATGCCGTAAAAGGAACATTTGATTTAAATTAATGTTGCAGCAAAAAGTGGAACAAACAGATCCAAGCCCACTATCAAGTATTGTTTAAAGGTTTAAAATGTCTGAAATTGCTTATTTTAAAGAGGGCTCAGATGTGAAAAAACACTGAGATTAATGTAGCTAATTAATCATACGCGTATATTTGTTTAATTTCATATGTGTGAGTATGTGTGTGTATATATATATATATATATATATATATATACACAAATAAGAGAGAGAGAGAGAGAGAGAGAGAGAGAGTGAGTGTTTTTAGACTGTAATTGAAAATTAAAAATGGCTAGTGAAAAAAGCTGTAATTTAAGACCATTTTGGCCATCCACGTTCCGCAATGATCCAAGTACTATGACGCGTGATGTAATTTTCATCATCCAAAGGGTCCGCAAATGTCCGCACACACTGTCCGTGTGCAGCCCAGTTTTTGTGTCCATGTGTGAGTGATAAAGTATGAGTGAAAAAGTATACTTTGAAAGGCTTGTGCGTGAGATGGAGCGGAACATAAAAAATGAAATATATACTTTATATAATTCAATATTTTCTGTACCAGTTACCCTGGTCATATTGGTTGTTTGGGACGATGAATAATGGAGTGAGAATCTGAGATATAGTAATTGCAGATGATACAAATGTTATATTAGTGAGCCATTCTCTTAAAATTCCTCACAGTCATGTTGATACAATTTACATTGTTGTTCTTCAAATTTCAGAAAAATGCATTTCACATACTGGTAGTGGTGGTCCCATGCCTTCCTTCGCCTTAGATCAGACAGTAACAGAAACACCTGCTCGGCCGCCACGGCCACATGGGTCTCCACCTTAAAGCACAACGTCTGGTTCTCCTCCAGTGTGTATAAACTCACCTGGGCACAAAGTTTCAGATCATAAATTGCTCTCAGTCTTCTACAGCATTTTTGACTGCTCAAATCACCCATTTAATCTCAAAAGGACAAAATAAACTTTCAAAATTGGGTTTACAAAGCTTACACACCTTGTTTTTCTCTGAGGTTAAGACCCAGTTGGTCCGGGCAACTAGCATCTTCAGTGCCGAAACATTATTATAACTGAGGTACATCTGCCAAGATATGGAATAGTCATATGATTCAGTAAAGTATTTTGAGTATATCCTTATATCCTATATCACGTTAATGTACCTGGTTACTTGGGTCCCAGGGAACCGAGAGAGGAACCTCACTTTGCTTGCAGGATATTATGTACTTCCTGTAAGAGGAGAGCATACTCATGTGATCAAGTGCCCACGCTGATCTGCTATGCAGGAATTTTTATAGCTGTAAAATAAACTTTGAATATGACATAAGTCAGAGCTTATAAATAGCATGTAATATCGTAAGAATAGGACATAGCCTGTTAAAATAGAGACAATCTACAGAGCCCTACCTGTCAAGGCGGATTTTCTTTCTGGCTATGGCTTCCTGATAGCGCCTCTTACCATCCTAAAAAGACAGGATGAGGAGATTATAAAATATAAATCTAATCTACATATGATACGGTTTTAAAAACTCCATATTTTAAAGTGAAGCAAGCACTTCAGTTCCAGCATCTCCTCTGTCAACAAGTTTAAGTCTTCCACCATGTGAGGGATTATAAGAACGTTACAGCGCTCACCACCGGCTCAGGCCGTATCCTTGGCAAAGTGCATGGCTTCCTGTCATTGTCCAAGACCTCAAAGGTCATGAAGGCGGTGTTGATGTGTCGCAGGGGCTCTCCACCCTGATAGGCCTCTGCACACACTCCCACCTCCATACTGGAATAGCACAAACAACATAAGTTGCATGATATTATATGTGTATATATAAACAAATATATAAATATATATATACACACACACACACACACAATTATACAATCAAATAAATATAATACTAAATGTAAAATAAATTATATAATAAAATATATATTATAAATTTGGTATTATACGGCTATATATATATATATATATATATATATAAAATATTATTTCAATTTCATATTATTGTTTATTATTTGAATGTATTTCTAAATGTAATTTATTCTTGTGATGGCAAAACAGAATTTTCAGCATCATTACCCCATTCTTCAGTGTCACAGTATCCTTGAGAAATCATCCTAATATGTTAATTTGGTGCTTCAGAAACAATCCTTATTATTATCAATGTATTGTTGTGCTAGCTTAATATTTTTTGTGGAGACTGTGATGGATTTTTTGAAAAGATTTTTTTTATGAATGGACAGTTTGAAATAACAGCTTTTTTTTCTTTAATTGATCAATTTAAAGCATCCTTGGCCTTCGCTGAATAAACTTATTAATTTCTTTCTAAACAAATTTATCAACACCGCACTTGTGGTGTTAGTATATATAGCCATAGCTGTCCCAGTGGTCCGCTAATTTTTTCCCCCTATAATGGTACCTTTTCTTGAAAGCATTGTTTACGATTGCCTTCAACACCAGTCTGTCTCCAATGTGGGAGGGGCCACGGAAGTGGAACATGTCTATGCTCCGCAGAGTTGGGTGAGCATTACACAAACGGCTAGAGGAAAAAGCATAGAGTATAAAAGTACAAAAAAACAATTCTTTTTCTCTAATAGAATAAGCAGAACATTGTCATCAGATTTGACTGTAGTAGAATAGTGACTGTACACCTGGCAGAGATGGTAGCAACATTCTCCATCCAGGCCATGATTTGTCCACCGAAGGTGCTGACCTGGTGATTGGCATGAGGCGGGAGCACCAGCTCGACGCTTTCTACCCGAGTTCGCTCTGCAGGCACCGCATCCTGGTAATCAAGATCCTCGCTCACTGACAAACAAATAGAGCACCACTTATCAGAGCTTGTGCATCTTACAGTCTATTTATTCTACACACTTCAAACCACGTGACCCTTTTTAAGCGAACAGTGAAGGTTGACTGCACACATATATGCTTAAATGAATGTTGGCGGAATACTCATGAAGAGACACCAAACAAACCGAATGGCACCTTTAATCAGAACACAACTTCTGATTCATGACTCATTTCCAGTGGCCTCTCGTCAAAGTCTTGGAAGTAAACAAACACACCTGGAGAAAGTGAGTGAGCAGTGTCTCTGCTCACCTGTCTGAGAGGAGCAGCTGCTGAGGAGATCGATAATAGTCTCTGCATGGATTAGTCTCATCCTCCGGCGCTCAGCTGCGAGGCTGTACTCCATCTGCTCTGCCTGCATGTGTGGAATCGCCTGCTTGAGCTGTACCTGTGCAAACCCAAAAACTGCACTGATGAATTACAACTCTAACAAGACAAGGACCAAATCCAAGATCTTCCTCACAGAACTGATTCAAAGGTGTGGCTGGAAAAGTTTGTTTCAGTCGTTCTGAACTGGTTTGACCTGGCGTTTCGTACCTTTCCTGCTTCGGTACGACGGGCCACAAAGGTGGCGAAAGCATGGCAGACCTTCCACTGTCTGTCGCTAAAGAGATCTTCACAGCTCACCGAAATCCCAACCTGTGACGACATTAGTTATACGATACGAATTATACAAAGCGAATTACAAATCAGGAACAATGCAAGCAGTTTATCAGAAGGGTTAACAATATTCGCAGCACACAAATCACAAGTTCCCAGTATAAAGATTAGCACACAATGCAGTGTTTTGGTTTTTCAATGGTCAATGACCTAAAATTCTACATGTTAAGAATATCAATAGATGTTTGATTTCATATAATAAAATAATTTGTGCTCTCTAATTTGCACTAAATAGTCACCTTTATTTATATAGTGCTTTATGCAATGCACACAATAGGCCATTTACACAGAACATGTTTTTCCATTCCACTGCAGTACTTTTCCATTATTTTTCAATGTAAACACACACTTGACAGTTTGACTGTTGCGCTTCTGTGTTTTGCAGCATCTCGTGCATCACACACCTTTCTAAAAATGAGGCTTTCAAGTTAAAATAAGTTCAACTTTAAAAAAAAAAAACTCATCTCAAGACTTGCACCCCCCCCCCCATTTTACTGCTGCATCTCGTGTTCTCTGTGTGAACCGGAATAGTGTCATTATTCAGCTAAAATCAGTTCAGCATTGATTCAGGTTGGTTCAATAACTGTAAGGTTAATCCATTGTGAAAATAGTTCAATTTAGCTATATGCACTGTAAACCCTAACCCTAAAATACTTAATTGGTTTGAGTAGGACAAACTTAAACTAAACAAATTAGTTCAGTTAAATGAACTGTTATGAGTATTTAGAACTTTCTTTTTCTTTTGCGTTCACAGCACTGATATATTTCAAGTAAACTGAACTGTTTCATTTTTTTGAGTTGTATAAATTCGTTTCTTTTAATTGAGCCTAACTTACGTTTAATTGAAACTAAGCTGGGATTTCTTATTTCCCAGCATGCTTTGCCCATGGCATTCGAAAGGGAGATGCTAAAATTAAGTGTTATGTAATGTTTTTTCGTGCAAGATTAAGGGTAAGGGAGATTTAGTAGTGATTAATGTTTTGTTATGCTAATTTAGAAGAGTTTCTATTAATTGTGGGTTTTTGGAGAGATACCATCATGGTGACAAGTGGCACATGCTGCTTGGTTTGAGAGCAGGTAAGTTACATGTTTTAAATGGCTGTATTCATTCATAATTTGTGAGAACTCAAAATAAAAAAGTTAATTAAATAAATATTTTATCTTAACTGCTATCAAAATATATGAATTAACAGACTCAGTACTTCAAGTTAGGAGCAATTAACATCCATGAGTACTACAACTGCAAAACTTGATAGTTCTGCTTACTTAAAATTGGGAATATCATAACTCAAAAATAAAATTGATGAAACTCATTACTCAAACTTTTTGAGTCAGCCCAACTTATTCAGGTTTACAGCAGCTCAATTCAGTTCTCATCCAATAGTGCAGTGAAATCAATAATATTGCTGAATATTAAGTTAATATTAAATAGTAGTAGATCCCACAAACCTCCATGCTGGATGTAAAGGCTCTGTTGACTTTGGCTGTAATGTTTACAACCTGTCCAACCCTGAAGAAACAGCGAAACATTTAATTAAGCAAAAAATATTTCAATTTGAAGTAATTAGCTCCAGTAAATGTTTTTACCCTATGGTTGTTTCGAAGTGAATGTCATCCACTGATGCTGTGATACAGGAGCAGCCAGCATGTCTCTCAGCTGGAAACAAGAGAGCAAATATTGATGATTAATAAATATTTTCACCCAAAGCAAGTATTTAAACAGGTTCATCTGAAAAGCAAACATGCAAATAGGCAATTCAGAAGGAAGAAAAAAAGGCTCTGCGCTACCGAATGAAGAGAAAACAAACTGGCCAGCACAGCTCATTCTGAGCAACATTAAGGGAAGCATGTAAAGCTGTTACCAACCACCATCTGTGCTTTTCACAGTGCTACAAAGGTTTAGCCACGTTCTCAGAAGAATTGCTTTTGCCTTTTATCAGCTAAATATGATTAAAAATCATTCCAACTGCTATTAAACTTCCTCACCAGCCCGTTACTCTGTTTGTTCACGGTAAGAGGATGGAAATCACAGTCTAAACTGTACAGACTCCTCCATCTGCGATGTCTAATGACACTTAGTACAAGCATATGGTGTGGGGGTGTTTACATGAATGCTGGAGGTGATGATTCAGAGTGAAATTAAAGCACCTTAGAAAATGTCCTTGAAATAGTTTTACTGGGTCATGGGCAGGGATAAGTTAAAATACTTAAAATAAAGTAAAATAATCATGTTTCCATTCAAACACTGACAGCAACTCAGGTTGTCTCTAACATGAAGAACACCCCTAACAGACCAGACAGGCAGGCGGTGGAGTCCATCCACTTGAGCAGCTGCCCAGCACTAAGTTCTCCACAGTGGTTTGCATGGCAGGGAAGGACTATCTGGCTCATCTTTACTTCAGTTGGGTTCCTGTACGTCTCCCCATTCTCCAGAATGAACATGGGCTCTTCCAGAAGCATAGGATCCCTGGTCTCACTCGCCATGACTAGGGCTCTGTTGGAGCAATATATACATGTTAAGATGTTTATTTGTGTCCGTATTTGGTGGCGATCAAAATTATAGGCAAGAACATCACTGTCTTGAAGGACATCAGGAAGGTGGAATGTAAGAAGTTCAGGAAATGTCGCTTTAAGACCATATCTTCTCATTTAAAGTGGTCTTGTGTTAACATTTTCTTTAATATCAGGACAGGTACCTGTTGTCACTTTCACAGGATTCATGGAACATTAAGTCATCACACAAGCTCACGCTTCTTTTTAAACCTTTCATCTTATCAAATGTGTCTGTTTGTTTGTTATTTTCATGAGCTGCAGCACTGAGGAATTTTGAGTCAGTTCAAAATGGATTAGTCATACCAATTTAGTTTAGTAAAAAAAATAAGACTACTTGAAAGTGCAACACTTACAAAAGGTTTATAATCGGAGAAAATTCCTTTTGGAATTACCCTACAAGAACAGATTATGCTGCATGAATAAAAAATGATATTGTAAACTAGAGGAGATTTTTTTAAAAACATCAAGAAAAATTATTCTATCACCCAGGAGAATGATGAATTCCAGTTTATTTTCAGGTGAACTAACATGAACACCACTTAACCAAACACTATCTTATAGACTTTTTTTTTTTTTTTTTAATTTCCAACCTGTAATTGTATTGGAATTGAAACTATTGTGTTCCTTGATTTAAAAAATATATGTGTAAAATAAAATGCAAAATTATTGGAAAAACCGTTGTGAACGTAAACATAGCTCGCGCCTGTAACAGCAAAACAAGATGAAGTAGAAGAACTGGAGCCAGATCAGAAACAGGACAAAGCCGCGTTTGTCTGTAAAAACGAAGTGCCAAAGCGATTAATAGCTTAACTCCTTACTGTTTGTAGTCAAATAGTTCAGTTATTAAGAGACATCTAACTGAACATGTTCCAGCTGATATTCCGCAATAGTTTTCAGGTGGAATTTACAATTCAAAGCATAAAAAGTTCCCAAACACATCAGTGTGTCGTTATTCAGGTCTCATATTAGTAGGCTATGCGAACACTTGTCATGTGTCAGACGAAGTGAGTCATGACCTCTAACAAAACCTGACTGGCATAACCTGAAGTTATTTTCCTCATTCATAAACGGTTTTCAACGTATGTGTTGACGTTGAGACAAGTTATGGGAGACTTCATAAAGTTTTTGAAGACTTATAGAGACTGTTATGCATCTTAATCTAATTTTTCTAATTCAAGGGAAAAAACTGAATATACACGATGGTTTACAAAAACATTATGCGTTCACTGATCTGCATTTTTTTATGCAAAGCGTATTATTACGCTTTTCTTAAGCTTGCACACTTGAAGAGCCAACTGCGTCTGAACTAAAACACCTCTTGGGCAATAGGCTGGTAATGAAAAATAAGAGACAGCAAACTCACCTGAATAGATTTTAAATCACTCTCATTTGCACGAAGGTGTCTGTGTGGTGTCTGATTCTTTTTAAGATATATGAAAATAAATAAAAACACATTCCTATTCCCAGTAAAGTGTCCACACTGCTCTCGACTGTTCCCATAAGCCCTGTGAAGTTCCAGTGACGCCCAGAAACTTTTTAAGGTAGACTGATGACTCCATTACTCAAGATCAAATATTTGTAATATATATATATATATATATATATATATATATATATATATATATATATATATAGAGAGAGAGAGAGAGAGAGAGAGAGAGAGAGAGAGAGAGAGAGAGAAAGAAAGAGAGAGAGAATAACAAATATGCTATAACTGCTTAAGGTTTTAATAAATTAGTTAAATTATATATATATATATATATATATATATATATATATATATATAAAATATAATAATAATAAATATATATATATATATATATATATAGAGAGAGAGAGAGAGAGAGAGAGAGATAGATAGATAGGAGAGATAGAGGAGAGAGATTTCGAGACCCTTAGCCAATACACATATAAACGTGTCTGTTTAGCCTGTGTAATTACTTACAAAGCATTTCTCAATCTAAAATTACTGCAAAGAGTGCAAATAGCCTTTGATTACTCTCGCTAATGTTGACTAGGTTATAAACAAATAGGCTAATTGAGGTTATATTATAAATACGTATAATAATGAATTTAACATTACATTTTAAGTTTTATTATTATTATTTAAGTTATCTTAAGGTTATTTAAATCATTTCCAAGCCATACTAGTTCTTATAAGTGAATGATTCAGCTTAATTTCATTGTTCGTATTGCGCTTTCACACAGTTTTACTATGATAGCATGCAGCTCATTAAGTAACCAGAGTAAACAAACACGGGGCTAATTAATGTGGAGCGCCTAATGCAACCCATCTTCAAAGAATCACAGGAAATTGGAGGAAGGAACTATTTGGTCACCGAGCGTACGTCACTGCGGGGGCATCACGCAAGACTAATGGCGTCCTGCCATTGGCT
This sequence comes from Opsariichthys bidens, assembly GCA_037194245.1. Lineage (NCBI taxonomy): Eukaryota > Metazoa > Chordata > Actinopteri > Cypriniformes > Xenocyprididae > Opsariichthys > Opsariichthys bidens. The sequence goes on along the minus strand of CM074288.1, from coordinate 13,772,936 downwards.
AGTCGCCCTTGTCAATCAAACAACACAATTCCCTCCCCCGCCCCAGTGGTCAAGGTTGGTTGAGAAGGCGTCAGTGTGTTTAGTTTGTGCAGTCGAACCTGGAGCAGTGACAGATGAATTGTCGAAAATAGGGGAAAAGCGAACGCGGGCGACTCTCCCGTGCACAAAAAAAATCATGTTTCCTAAAGGCAAAAGCTCCGTCGTGCCATCGGATGGTCAAGCTCGGAAAAGTAAGGTCTTTTGAACATCACCCGTCGTGCGTGTGTTATTGTGTTGGATGTAGCCTATTGTTAGGGCAGTATAGGCACGACTGCATATGGAGCGTATGCTGCTGCTGCTGCTGCTGCTATAGGCTTGTCGTGAGAGCGTTGAATCGAAAGTGCCCGGCCGTGCGCCATTCTGGGGTCCCCCTATGGCACAGAGCCGTCGCCTCTGGTCATTGTGATGTGATCCAGAATAAAAACCGTGTCTTTTTAAATCACCTATTTGAAATAGTTTCTGCATGCGGGACGGGCGCTTCAGTGTTCCTCGTTTCATTTCGCCACAGACGCCAGTGTTGGAGGGGAGTGGGTCCCGTCTTTTGTTTAGTTTTTATGCATTTTGCATGTTCTTAAGATGCAGCCTTGCTCAATGGTGGTTCATAATTAATGATTAAAAAAACTTAAATAAATTAGTAATGTATATTATGAATATTTCTATTTTAATTTGTTAATATAATTATTTTTTTCAGTAATATATATATATATATTTTTTTACAATAAACACTGTTTTAGCGGAAACCAGAGAGGAGTGTGACACCTCACCTACCATATTATTATTTATTTATTTATGGGTTGTTGCTTTAATAACTTAATATTGTGTTCTCTCTTTTTTCATTGCAGGTTAGCTTTGTATGTTTATGAGTATTTGTTACACATTGGTGCTCAGAAGTCTGCGCAGACTTTCCTGTCAGAAGTAAGAACCAGAATCACAGCAGAGGACCATACTTTACATTATTATTATTTTTTCTTTTTACCTCCACACACTTGCAAACATTAAAATTGGAATATCTTGTACACTTTTTGACTGAACCTTTAAAAGATGTAATTATTTTCGGATCCGTTCTAGATCCGATGGGAAAAGAACATCACGCTGGGAGACCCTCCTGGGTTCCTGCATTCCTGGTGGTGGTGAGTATTTTGAGTTTTATATATATATATATATATATAATATATGGAATATTTCACACCAAAATAAAAAAGCTATTTTTTATTAGCTATTATTTATTCGCCCAAACCATGACTTAATTTCATAGGACGCAATGAGAGAAATTCTGAAGATGACTGAAGCTTCAAAAAAATAAAATTAAATAAATAAATATGCAAAAGTGTCATAAAAGTGGACCATGCAAAGTTTTCTTTTGATTTTAATTTAACCATGTGATAGACTGAAATTTATTTATTGTCCACTAAAATCTTTTGGTCTCTCACACAAAGCTAATATATTGTGTGGTTCATTGTTATTTGCAGCAAAAACATCTTTTAACAAACAAATTTAACATCTTTGTTTAAACAATCTTTAAATTTTCCCCTTGGAAGCGAAAGTCATATAGGTTTGGAATGACAAGAGGCTAAGCACTGTAAACAATGTCTGAAATTTTAGCATGAACTGTTCCTATAAGCTGACCATTGGGCATATGCAGACTTATGACCACTTTTTTTTCTTCACCCCAGTGTCTTTTGGGACCTCTACTGTGCTGCTCCTGAGAGGAGAGACACATGTGAACATTCAAGCGAGGCTAAGGCTTTCCATGACTATGTGAGTATACGAAAATGTGCAGATTGAGGACAAAATTGCATTTCTTGTACCTGTGACTTTGGAAGAGTCTCTGTGTTGTATAATAAGAAAATGTGTACAGTGTCATGTGTGAAGGATGTTATAATCATCCCTATAATAGCAATGATGTCAGCAGGGTTTTCCATGGAATCATCACTGTTTCTAGACGAAGATGCTATTTGCCTTGGACCATCAGCTTTGTCATCTACTTGATGTTTGGCTGATTGGAAATCAAGGTCTGCATGACCAAAGATTGAGGCCAGGAAAGCTCTTATTATTAATGGATATTTCAAAATTGCACTTTTTAAAATGGATTTGTAGAAAAAAAGCTCTTTTACAATAGTATGAAATTACTAAGAAATCTAATAAAAGCATTTTTAGGGAACTTGCATTGAGACCGATCAGTCCTAGTTTTGGATGACATAAATGAGACTGTAATAAGTGGGGAAAAACTCCATTTGTCATAGTTTAGTTACAAATAAAAATGTAAAACTTGTATTGTGGCATCTTTAATTATCATTTCTCTGTGTTTCTCATAGCTTATCTAGGAATTGTCTGACTCCTAGGCCAAAATCTCCAACTTATCCTCTCATTATTGAGATGTAGTATATATATATATCAATAATGTAACTCATTGGTCTACATTTGCACTTTTTTAAAATGGATATGTTGACCAATGTCTTGTACAATGAAATCACAAAAAAATTGAACTAAAATAATTTCTCCTAGTTTTGGATGACATAAATGAGCCTGCAATAATTGGGAAAGAAATCTCTGATATTGTTTAGGTACAGTTAATTATAAAATTTGCATTGTGGCATCTCTAATTGTTGTTTCTCTGTAGCTTATGTGGGAGGGATGCCACTCTTAGGCAAAAACCTCCAGCTTTAGCCTTCTACCAATAATATATGGCTGCTGTTGTCTAGCCGGAAGCTTTAGTGAGGGGTCAGAGGTCATTTGTAGAGAGTGTAAAAATCAAACCCTTGCTCTTCTGTCTAGACTCCCTAATCTGAAAGGATGCTGCCATACGGAGACATATGAAACATGATCCGACATTTGAAAATTAGCTGCATGTTCAGCATAGTTGGATCTGCAGGAGTGTTATAGGGCATTATGTTTTGAAGTCATCGAGTGATCGGCGCTGTCTCCTGCCTTTTGTGCCCAGCTATGGTCAGGACCGTGGCGTCAGGTCTGTCCTCTCTTATTCACCAGAGGGTGGGGGAGGAGGCTGCGCCCTCTTTAAACAGTGGCCATGTTGTCTTCATGCTGTGTCAAGGGAAATACTCCCCCTCGGGCTGCGGTGGGGATGGAGAGTGATTGATGGCTGTCATGGAGCCTGTCGGTAGGCAGATTGAAAAGGAGGGAAGAGACAGATGGAACGAGGAGCATGGAAGCGAACTTGGAGCGTAAGGGAGGGATGAGCTATAGAAAACTCGACTGTGTTGGATTGGTTTAATTATTTTAGGGCATTTTAGTGATAATGTTGTTAGGTTGCTGATGGAGGGCTTTAGTCAGGGTGGGACAACCACAGATGTTTTATTTTCCCTGGCTTAACTCATCCATTGGTTATGAGAAATTTTGTTAATACTAAAACAGCATAAAATTCCCACCCATTTCACTTTTGTATTATGATTTTCTGAGTGGAACAAGACATTCAGCAAGGGGGAAAAGCCGAAAATTGATTTTATTTTGCCCATTGGGAATTGATTGGATTGTGAAAAGTCTGTGTTCTATTCCAGAGTTTCCTTTCATTTTGTTGGATTGCTTACCTTCCGAAACAGGAAATGGCAGCCTTGGTGACATCAGCTGAAATAGAAAAGTCATTTTCGGGCTGGAACAAGTGATTGTAAAGTCAAACGTTCATTTTATTATGAATAACATACACTGCAGTGTTATTTTATTCATATTTGTATGTTATTGTAGCACTTGTTAATATTTAGCATTAATGTTTATTTTTAAATTTGTCAGATTTTAATTTTATGTGCTTTTTTATATTTCTATTTATAGGTTTGGGTAACTATAACTGCACTGATGAGCTGTGAATGATGTCTAGAAATATGCATTAGGAGTGTGATTTTTAATGTCATGTGGATTTTAAAAATAAAAAGTCCTCTTGGCCCTTGGACTTTAATAGTCTGAATGGAAAACTGAATGGATAGCTGCTGCATTGTTACGGATCAGTCTCGGTCTAACTCTTCCCATTGGCCTATTCTGATTTGTGTTGCTCCATTAGGGTCAGCTGCTTTTTTTTTTTTTTCTTTCTATCTCCTTCCTGTGGTATTTCACAGCGCACTCTGGAAAGCCTTGCTCGGTTAACTCGGCTGAAGTGTGACAGGCAGCAGACCACACTGCTTTTTCCACCACGCCATTATATGCATCATCAAATCCCTGTTGTGCTCTAAAACCCAGTTCTTTCCTCTTGGTTTTGTGGATTTTACACCAGTCAGTTGTGGCTGTGCTGTTGGTTTTATTGTTTGCTGGTAGAGCACAGATTTATGAGTGCTAGAATGCATTAATCCTAAGATTTATTCTTAAGATTAATCTCTAGAAAAAAAATGAGTGCTTAAGATGTACAGGTGTGTCCCCCCCCCCATCTAATGTGTCATAATCTGTTTTTTCTTCGTGTCCACAGAGTGCCGCAGCAGCCCCTAGTCCTGTTCTTGGGAACATGCCACCAGGAGATGGCATGCCAGGTGGACCCATGCCCCCTGGATTCTTCCAGGTTAGATCATCACCCTCTGTGTAAACCTCATCTACTTTTTGAGTTTGTTTGTTTTTTTTCACTTATTCTAACCTTACATAGACTAAGAGTCAAAGGTTTGGACACAGTAAATTGATGTTTCTCATGATGTTGTATTTATGTGACATTTATGAATGAATGTACACATTCTTGGGCAAAAATGGGCTAAAATGGCTAAACTCTAAGCTTTTAATTGTCTTAACCACAAATTATTGGTCTGGATATTAGCAAAATTTACGCAAATGCACTACTTAAAAGCCATTGCTGTCTCAGGAAAAACATCAAAGACAGAATGAAGTTTTTGGCAAAATATGGGAAGTTGAGTGAATCGCTATGAAACACAAGTTGCATGGTGATGCTCCAGAGTGCTGCCTTTGAAAGTCTGGTGAGAAATATAATAAAAAAAGCACAGTGAAGCATGAAGAGGTGTCATTGTGTGGGGAGCCTTTTTAGCTGCCTATATTGGTGAGCTACTTCACTGTGAAAAGTCATTTAATACTTTGGAGTACAGGAGAATGTTTCAGAATGGCTTGCTTCCCACAATTGGAAAGTAGTTACCTAAAGAGGAATGATCAGATGTTATTTTTCAACAAGACAATACTCCTGCCCAAATTGCAAAGTCAACCAAGAAATGGGTCCATCAGGCTCATGTTTTGGCCTTCTTCAGAGTCCAGATTTGAACCCCACAAATATTGGTCTCACATTAAACTCAAACTGAACAGGGAGACATTTTTCAACTACTCATGAACTGTTTGCAACATTACCGTTGAGTGGAACAACACTGACTCTTGCTGTCTGTAAGTTTAACTGTATCTACGGTATTTGTGCAATTCTTGGTAATTTCCTAACCAGTGATTTGTGACTTAAAATGGTTAAGACCATTATGGTTAATACCACTAAATATTTTGCCATTTTTGGCTTGGCCCTTTTGTGTGTGTATTTGTAATGAGTTTTTTTAACCCCCCCCCCCCCCCAAAAAAATAACAATTTTTATGTTTTATGATATAAAATGATATATTTTGTGTTTATATTATAATATATTATTTAGGGATTCGCAAAATGAAAATTCTGGGCTGAAACTGAAAATTCTGGATGCACTTGGCCAAAAACCGCAACGGAAAATGCTTTTTAAAAATTATTTTTAATTTTTAAATCGGCTTTTTTGTGTACTTGTATTAATATGAGACTTTTTAATGCAATTCATTAATTTTAATGATACTAATTGGAAAAAAAAAAAACAAGCCAATAAAATAACCAGAGTAACACACTGAAATTGATCAGAAAATATATTAAAATTAAATATCAATATATTTTTCTTTATTCAGTTCTAAGCAGCAATCAGATTTAACAGATTTTTTTTGACCAATTATCCAAATAATGTGCAGTCCTACAAAGCTGTTATTATCAGAGCTTGTGAGCAGAGTGGGGTAATTTTACCAGCATTGCCCCACATGGCTATACCACACCATGTTACAGCACAATAGGGCAAACCGAAACACTTGTACTACTACATCGAAAATTAATGTCTGCGCTTTATTTGAACGGACTAAACATGTCTTCACTTTTCCGATGAGCATGAATGGAGCATTCGCATGGGCCTTGAGCAACTGAGTGGAGCGCACGTGCATAGAGCGGAATATTGAGAGGAGTGTCACGCCTTGCAGTGATAGCGGCTATATATTTTTGGCCGTTTTTCTCTTTCGGCCAAAAAGAGAAAATGTCATTATCAGCCAATAAATTTCAACCGACAAAATTTCAGTACATAACTATAATAATTATAAAAATAATTAATAATAATTATATAAGATACTGAGGGGGAAAGCAGCCAAGAAGTGTCCAGTATTCAAGGGAAGTAGTGAACACAAGTGTTTTCAATTGAGTAGCTTTGTGCAAAAAAAATAAAAAGAGTAAATAATGGCACAGCAGTCATGGAGTCCAGTGTTGGTGCTTCCTATTGTATTCTTCATAAATGTTAACTTGTGCTCTTACTTGTTCACCCGTTTCATTTGTTTGAACTGATCTGTAATGCTTTGCTCTTTGTGTGAGTTTAGCTGTTCAGCCACCAGTTACTTGGGTAGAATCCAGAATACAGGATTCTCAGTGTGTTCTGTTGTGTTGTTCTCTTTCCAGCCCTTTAAATAGTCTAATGAATCCCTTTCTCTCTCTCTCTCTATGTCTCTCTCTCTATCTCTCTCATATATATAATCTGTTTTTCCCTCAATGCCCTTTTTATTACTTGCTACATTTCCTTGCTTGGTCTCTCTCGCTCCTGCTCTCCTCTCCTGTGGTCTCTTCACTTTCTTAGGGCCCTCCCGGCTCCCAGGCCTCCCCTCACGCTCCTCCTCCCCCTAACAGCATGATGGGACCCCACGGCCAGGTAGCGGCTCCTGTCTATTCACGGACTTTTTTCATTTGACCAGTTCTGCCCTCTGTGTTGTTTCTCTCGTTGTTTTGCTGTTAACCTGCTCTGCTGAGCTGTGAATACCCATGTTCTCACAGGAATAATTTTTGGCGCAACTTAACTGGATTCAGACTATGTCAGTGTTACTGTTTTTTGACGAGCTGATTTGTTTTGCAGCCTTTCATGTCACCTCGCTTTGGTGGGGGTCCAAGACCCCCCATCAGAATGGGCAACCAGGTGAGTTCATCAACATGAACTTGATGTCAGTTATTATAGCTTAAATGTTGAAATTAAATTTGTATCTAAACATTTCCAGCCCCTGGTGGAGTTCCAACTGCTCAGCCAATGCTCCCAAACATGGATCCCAGACTACAGGGTGAGCTTTCATCACTTATGACATCTAAGGTCTTTCAAAAGCGACAAGATGGCATTAATTTATTTGACTTCTCCTTTCCCCATCTAAAGGCCCGATGCAGAGGATGAGTGTCCCTAGAGGAATGGGACCCATGGGCCCCGGCCCCCAGAGTTTTGGAGGAGGGATGAGACCACCGCATAACTCAATGGGCCCTGGCATGCCAGGAGTGAACATGTAAGAGCTTTTGTGGAAACATATACAAAAATTTGGGCTCGGTAAGATTAAAGAAATATATATTTTAAAGGACACCTTTAAAAGTGACAGATATTTATAATGTTACAAAAGAATTCTGTTCTTTTGAACCTTCTATTCACCGAAGAAAAATCCTGAAAAAAGTATGAATGTTTCCACAAAATATTAAACAGCACAACTGTGTTCAACTTTGCTAATAATAATGCAAATGATTTCTGAAGGATCATGTGACTGGTGTAATGGCTGCTGAAAATTCAGCATTGCCATCACAGGAATAAATTACTTTTTAAAATGTATTAAAAGAGAAAACTGTTTTACATTAACATTAAAATCTTACCAACACCAGACTTCTGAAGGATTAAATCGAAGCTAAATTCTAAAATCCATTTTATTTCAGGGGCCCTGGAAATGGCAGACCACCGTGGCCAAATCCAAATGCCAACAATGTGAGTCAAATTTGTTTCTGTATTACAGTCTAACTAATTTTATTATTATTTTAATATAATTGTTATTGCTGTAATGGAATGCTCCATGTCTGTTTTGTTTTAGATGCCATATTCATCACCATCTCCTGGTGCATATGGGGTAAGAGAAGAGTACCTCATCTACTGTACATTTTATTATAATTACCATAATAATACATTAAGACTTTGAAGGATGAATCTGTAATCCATTTGTTTCTCCAGGGTCCACAAGGAGGGGGGCCTCCAGGAACACCTGGGATTGTCCCTAGTCCAGCAGGTCTGTTTGTTGCCGAGAGCCTTTCATAACCTTTTTTATTGGATTTAGTTTATCTCTGATTTCCATAGATGTAAGATTTACCACAGGGTTTGCTTGAAGCAGATTTATCGATCATAATTGATCATGCAGAAATCTCCATCCTATTAATGAAAGATTTCTCACCCTCAGACTCCAACAATTCCAGTGAAAACCTGTACACCATGATAAACTCAGGAGGTGGAGGGCGCAACAGTGTAAGAGACAGACCTGCTGACTCATTTCTTAGAGGCACACTGCTCAGTAATTGCTTAGTGTAGTACATTAATGCAGCAGAAGTGCCTTTGGCTGTGTTCATGTTACCCTTTTTCATTTTTACTGTCTGATGACAGAACGTCTGTTTTTTTTTGTGTTTTTTTTTTTTTTCCCCCATTTCCACTGGTTTTGTCCAGTTTCCCATAGGCCCAGGCTCTGAGGGACCCCTAGGGGCAATGGCAGGAATGGACCCGATGCATATGAATGGAGGTAAAGCTACTGTAAATGCACATCTATATTTAAAAGAAGAAGAAAAAAAGTTAATCATTTGCAAACAAATTTATGCTTTTTTTCTGTGATTGTAGGTTCAGGAGACCTGGATGGACTTCCAAAGGTGATTATAATCTTTATAATTGTATTTGGGTCACAATGACATATTTCAAATCTCGCTGTGAAAGACTGTTTTATCGAGTGCTGTAAGAATGGATCCTAAAACCTGGAAACAAGTTAGCATTTTTGCATTTCCGTCGCAGTTCCGTCTTCCCAATGTCAGTGGGTTTTTAAAAAAGATTTTTGGTTAAATTCCTGAAACAAGGTCTGTGGTTAACACAAGCTTAGAATATTATCACATTTTAATCTAGAGATTATCAGTAATACCCCATTAGTGATTTTTGTTTTACTTAATTTTTTTTTTTTTTCAAGATAACTGGGACGTTGTCGGGTATTGTTTTACACTCATTGTGTTTATAATGGGAATGTCAAGCGATTAAATTTTTTTTTCCCCATACCTAATTGATTAACGCATTAAATCATCAGCCCTAGTTTATACTCATGTTCTTGCAAACTATTCTAACTCAAACTAAAATGTTAAGAGTTTTTGAAGGCCTAGAGGTGATGACGTTGAACTTGAAGTCATGCTACTGTGGTAAAGTTTGCTTGTAGTCTAACTTTAGGCTTTTCCTTCTGCTGATTGTATTTGGGCTTCAAAATTCATGAAGATTGTGTTAATTTGTGTAGATTATCTTAATGTAAAAAAATAAGCTCTGTGACCAATCACAGTTCAAGATTCTTACACGTTTTGTTCAAGAATCAAAAGCCAATGGAAAAGTCTTTTTTTGTCAAGGGAACAAGGGTAATGCTGTCTTCCAGATTTTCCTACAAAAATACATAATCCCTGCAGCCATTCACTACTTATTTAACTTGCCAACTACTGTACATCTCTTCATCAGAATTCTCCTAACAATATGAGTGGCATGAGCAATCCACCCGGGACCCCTAGAGATGAAGATGTTGGAGGCAGCTACCTTCACTCCTTCCAGAATGAGAATGTAAGGTTCATTAACATATACATTCCTTTACATTTATATACTATATTATAGTTTGTAATACTAGCAATACATTTCCTCTTATGTCATTAAATGAAAGTGGTATGCTGGCACAATGCAATACAACTTTAAAATCAAAACATGAGTCAAGCTAGCAGGATTTTAGACCAATGAGATCACGGAGTGGGGGTTCCCAGGATGGCAAGCGTTGTCAACTTGTCGCTAGATTTAGCAACATTTCAGACCCGCTCAAAAAAGTTCCTTGCGACAAATGTAATGATTTTTTTTTTTTTACTGGGGTTCCCCTGGTAAAATTCGCATTTCAGGGGCTAAATATCATGTTATTTCGGGTCACTTCATCCTGCTGACATGAAAAACAACCTGCAACAAGAGTGTTAAAGTAGAAACACTGAGTCACACCTCTCTCTGTGTCTGCTCTGTTTAGTGAGTGGCTGAGGAGAGCAGCACTGACTGATATTGTTGTGAATTATGCACTGCGTAAAACATTGTTTTCTAACTTTCTCTCCGAGTTATCGTTTTACATGTAAATATCGCTGAAATCACAGCACAGCCACTGTCTTTAACGTACATGTATAGTTATTTTGGCAGAGGACGTCACAGTACCAATCAGGAATTTTAGCAATGCAGTGGAAGTAACTGCTGATTACAAAGATACTACATCATACTTTCCATTGTCTGACAGAAAATATGTAAATGAGAACAGGATGTTAGGAGAGAAAACAGATGTGGAGTCTGGACATAAGGCTAGACATTTTGCGACTTTTAGAGCAGGCTTTAGCTACTTTCCATTTCCATTGAAAGTAGTTGGCAACACTGACAAACTGGCTTTATCATTTTGCACCAAGTTAGGACACAGTGTGAAGTATATACATGGAGTGATTGTTTTTCTGTACTGTTTTGCTTTGGTTTTTGACCTTTTTGGGTTTTTTTTTTTTTGTATTTACAGCAGTACTCTCCTTCCATGACCATGAGCGTCTGATGCCAGTCTGTTTGCTCCGTTCTGGAAACTCGCAGTTGGCCACCGATGACATAGACAGAGTACATGTACAGGAAATGGAATTGGGTGGGGACTGCCCTGCATCCTCACGAGTGGTCTCATGCAATATCAAAATGATTTTTGTTGTTCCTTTTTTTGTTTTTTTCTTTTTTTTTAATGGCTAGCAAATCTTTACTCCTCTTTAAGATTAAAACATCTAAATGTGACTCAATACTCCTGGATTTTTTTTGTTCTCGCTCCCCTCTGAGGCCATCTTTCATTAAGAAGCAAATTATGGTTACTGCTGACATATTCGCTGGATGTGTATACATTTTGTGCCGAAGAGGAATAATCTCAGTTCGCTCTCTCTCGAAATCCGACATCCACATCCAACTTCAGCATGGTTTACACGTACGAAACTTCCTCCGACTTTTTTGACACTGAACTCTCATACGTGGCCTTGAATTCTGTGAATATTTTATTGCCTTTCGATGACCTGTTTTTTTTATTTTTCTCCAGTGAAACACATCAAGTGGTGAGAAAATTCTGTCTTTTCTGAACGAGGAAAGACTCGAAGTTGTATATTGCTCGTACACTGTCATTTTTGTCTTCAAGCATTATAAGCAGCTGCTTTTAAGGAATAACTGCATTGATGGGTCCCATCCTGAAGATAACTTTTTATTTGTTTTCTGCACTGATTTCATGTTCTTATTTTTCTGAAATGTAACTGCTGTCTCAATCTTTGGTCAAAGACTGAATGATACGTTGATCCTCTCAGATGCTGACCCTGACAAACATACTACCTATGAGACCTTCTCAGAGCTTCTCAGGCTGGGTGACTGGAATATGCGCCTCGATGCTTCTCCCTGCAAAAATGTTCGGCCGTCGTTGCGCTTGATTGTCATGATGAATTTGTGATGGTTAAAGAGACCCATTTCAGGTTTTTTTTTTTTTTTATATATGTAACACCCTGCCATGTGCCTCTTGTTTTAGCTCTGAAATGGTTTCATCCCAAAAGGATGTGGCTCTTGTAAGCCTGACTGTAGTGTGTTTGGATTTTTGTATTAGGTTTCATTTGAGCGACATCAGACAAAGTCATAATACAGTTAGAATGGTAACTTATTCTATTTATACAGGCATTTGGTCATTGTTTTACATTTTAGTAGTTGTATTGCACTGCTTTTGTTAGCTTGTGCATCATACTTTTAACTGTGGGCTGAATAGGCTTTTTTGTGTATTGACTACTAAATTATTTGGCTCCTTTCTGGGGATTTTTGTCTTATGTTTTTCCGTCATTCATACTAATGCAAAACAAAAAGCAGCGTTTCTCCCTTACCTTCAGTTTCCAGCTAGTCACTTTTTAAGAGAAAAGGGAAAGCTCAATGTGAAATGATTTTAACTTTGGAAAATGTAAAGCTGTTGATGTTCCCCGACTTCTTTTAGGGTAGCATCTCTTCAGAGGGCCAAGATCCAGCCATTTGATTTCCATGTAAATCATTCTCTTTGAATCAGTGAACCAGTTTCAATGTAAGATAAAGTTGTTCCCAAATTGTCTTAAGCCTCTGTCTGTTTTCACTCATTGTACTGCGTATATAATGTTTAACGATTTATGAAGCTCCTCGCTCCACTTCTTCTGCAAAATGTCTTGCAGGACCATAGTGGACAATGCTCAAACAGGCTGCAAGTAGGCAGAAGTGCTTCATAAGAGCTCTAAAGTTTTTGGCCAATTTTTACACTTGGAGATTGAGTGACGTCTGTGTAAATGAACAGACTCCGCAAACCAGTGATCATCCTTAAGAGTCTTCAGTTTTTCTTTCTCAGTGACTCTCAAACGGTATTAGGAACCTTTCCCACAGAACATGTTTTTGTGCTGCTTTGCCATTGTTTTTCGATGTAAACATGCAGTAGATCAGTGGTTCTCAACTTTTTTGTCTCCAAGGTCCCCCTATGGACCCCAACAATATTTGAAGCCTCTACCCCCCCATGTAGGCTAATAGGTACATCTTTTGTAATGAGCTGTATCAAAACTATTAATTTATAGAAATAATAATTTGAATTAAAATAAATTTTCAGAAGTTTTAAGAGCAGAATGTTTTTCATGGATCCCACTCTTTTTAACCAATAATGAATTTCCCCACAACTTCCCAAGTCAATTCTAAATGATTTTAATTTCATTTTAATTTATGACTTCTCCATGTCAAAGAAGCATTTTTAAAATTTAGGCTACCTAAATATACAAGGGTTTCCCAGATTGTAGGAACCCTGGTTCTTCAAAGGGTGAATAAAAATATCTTTTTAAATTGTTTTAGCTTATTTTGTATTATTTTATATTTTAAGTCTTCTCAAGGCCCCGTGGGAAATTTGCTGAGGCTAGTCTAGTGGGCCCCAGCCCCCCTGGTTGAGAACCACTTCATTAGATGGATGTCTTTGACTGACACCTTGGATCTTTTGTTGTACCTTTTTCCACTGCCCTGCAACTTGTGTTTATATAAACATACTGAAGAGGCAGTGAGGAACCACAACAGGATCCTGACTGCCAAATACAACATGTGACATGAGTCCAAAGTACAAATGCAGTCATAAGTTTAAGGTCATTGAGGCTAAAGAACAGTGTTTATCATTCATGAATATCTAGTTTAATTCCTGAAGTCTGTATTACAGTTTACAGCCCATAAATATTGAAAGTCAACTTAGGACACTAAAGAAACCTTTCTACTCACTGTAAAACGGCAAGTGGAAGATGCCCAGGGTCCCTGCTCTCCTTTGTGAACATGTCATAGTCCTGCTGTAGGCAGGCATGCAGACTGCAGATGTAAACAAAGCAATAGTGCTACAGGAGGACAGAAAGAGCAGCTGATCGTCCTTGCAGTGCCAAATGACAAATAACTACAGGTCTCAAATGTGTTTGAAAACTTGGTGGAACAGTGGAATAACATCTCACAGCAACAACTGGAAAATCTGGTCAATGAGGATGAGATGTACTGTAGAACTTAAAGCTGCTGGTGGACACACATACTGACTGCTACTTTTGATATTGAGCCCCTCCCCTTTGTTCAGGGACTCATTATTACATTTCTGTTTTGTCAAATCATTAAATGTCTGTGAAGTTTATATATCCTATGTTCATATAAATACAAGAAATTTGCTAGGGAAAAAAGCAGTTGATAGAGGGAGGACTTTTTTTGGCAGAGTATATATATATACACACACATACACAATGTGTGTGTGTGTGTGTGTGTGTGTGTGTGCACGCAAAAACACAAAAAAGCATTTGTGATGTATTCTGTAAGCATAGTCAGTAGTAGATGGCATCAGATTTTATATTTACATGTAGTGTAGATTAGCAGTGTCTAAATGTAGACTAGGATTATTGTTGTTAGCAGATTTGAATAGCAGGCCAATAATAGATTTATCTGTGATCAGTTTGATGAAGGATGAAAAGTTACTGAAGCTACCAAGTGTATACCGTAGCTACCATTTTTATGAGGCTGTTCTGTCTTTAAGAGGTTCGTTCAGTGGCTGCAGTGTGTGAAACATGTTCATACATGCCTTAAAATGCAAACTCTCCTTTCATGACTTGTTACTGTGCAGCTTAAATGAGCAGTACAAGAAATGCTTTTCACTGAAGGACAAGCAGTCAACACTGATATGAAATTAAGTTGTCATGCATTATTTAATGTTATACAGATACACTGACTCTTATATGATATATATATATGACTTTTCATTTGAATAGTTGTTCAACTCTGTGCTCCTTAATCATGTTTAGAACAAATGGCTGAATTATCAGTTTACAGTTCACACCGTTTTACCCTGTAAGCATCATTTACAGTCACAAGTTCAGAAATGTTTTCTTTTTTTTAGAAAAGCACAGATTTCCTTTACAATCTCTGCTGACAGACAATTATATGGTATTTGAATACAACGCCGGTTTGATAAGCAAGTATTTCCAATAAAGCAGAAAAAAATAACGAAATATTTTGGCATACATTCCATAAAAAAATGTGCGTTAATGATATGGCCTCTTACATTTTACACCCCCCTGTGTTATAAACATCAAGTTACAGAGACCAGCTGGTTTATTCTGTATCTGTCACAACTAAACACAGGGACTCAGAAAATGAGTTGAGGCACTAGAATGGCCGATATATAAATGCAGTCGCGGATATAACTCGTTTTTTTCCCCTTTATTTAATTTTCTCCAGAACTTTTCGAACCTCTTCAGGGTTGTACCCCCAAGGTCCGATGCCACCCTGTTAGGAAGAAAGAAAATGTGTGTGAAAATCCTTCCATACTGTGGACTTCCTGAAGAATATATTTAAAAACTGGCACTCAAAAATGCAACAAAAGCAAAAATACAGACCAAAGCGACCATAAAACCCTTTGCCCCCTTGCCGCGCAACTCATTCCAAACCTTTCACCTCTATAAACTCGTGAAATCTCTTACTGCAAGAGGAAGAGTGAGTGTAAAAGCCTCTGGCCAAGGTTAAAATGTTCTAAAGGTTTCACTCACAACTCTCGTGAGAGCAGTAATGAAACTTTGGAGGTATTTCCTGTACTGTGTGCAGTTTCAAGTTTTTCCTGCATTGCAAAACGCTCACCTGATAGATAACTTTCCCTCTCTGAATGACATAGAGCCTCTCAGGCAGGGCTCCATATTTGCTGGCAGTGATATTGGTCATATCGTCCACGACCACGGGGCAGAGGGGGTCTTCTTTGACCAGGGTCTGGGCTGCAGCCAGTCTCTCCTCCAAATTTTTATGCACGCTAATGTCGACGTTGTTTACAAAGGCCCAGCCATCTATTAAAAAAAATAATAATTATATATATATATATGAGTGTGTCTTTGTATGCATGTATGTATGTATATATATTATACAGAGAGAGAGCGAGAGAGAGAAGCATTTTGAATAACATCTCCCTCTCTCAATTCTCTACATGTGAATGCCTCTACAGTGCATCTTCAACCCATGTTGTTATTGTCACATCAGATTTATTGAAATATCATTGTAATTACCAGTTGCATGCGCCTCAGCAAGGTAAACAACGAGGAAATCTGCCACATTACTAAAGTCCTTGACAAGCTGTTTAAACTCATCAAGTTTGTAGAGAAACGGGGGTCAAGTGCAACTTCCAAAACTCAGAACCAGTGGCCGGTTACCTGTGAAGAATCCAAATGAACAGACTGCATCAGTACTAAGGCTCTATTCCAATAATAATTCATACATAAATATGAATAATATTGGAACACAACCTTAGGACTGAGCAGTTAGATTAATTTTTTTCGATAATAATAATTACATTTAATTAATTCAATAAATATTACTGTACCAACCTTACTCCAATAATAATAATTTATAAAAATGTATTTACTGTACCTTTAAGAAAACGATGAATGTTGGTTTTCTGTCCGTCCAGGGTGAATAACGCGGTGTCTGGCGCGGCGTACCCCTCAAACGCTTCCAGACCCAGCGAGCACCAGTTAATTGAGAACACGGTTTTAAAAAACGCCAGAGAAAAGAAAGATGGACCCCAGTCTTCATATTTGAATTTGGGATTTTGAGTCATCGTAGACTTCTCTCCCATTTTCAGCTGGATTTTCTTCATCAGCCCCGGGGAAAAGATTGACAGGAGTTTCAATAGCGATATGTGCACGAGCGCAAACAATATCATTCCCACAGCTGAAACATAAACACAAACTTTTCTCAGCGCGTATCCCACAGTGGTCCCCATCGTGAGAGTGAGTTATTTCAACACTACATGAACGACAAACTTTGTTTGGGTAACAAAAGCGTACCACCCACAAGACAGAATTCAATATCTATCCTACTAAGCCGAAGGCTTCGCTCATGAATATCAATTAGGACAAGCTCGCGTCGCTTTGTTAATTTATATTATTCATAACCCCGCCCCAAAGCAGGATTGGTTGTTTCGCCAGTCCACTAATTACCTACAAACCCTACAACAAATCAGTTGGCTCCACTGGACAAACGTCGCGCTACATAATTAATATTAATGAGGCACCTTCGCCATAGTGTCATTTTTAACGTCACTTAGCTCTTAGTATTGATCAAGTACATGTCAACAAAAGCTTCTGTTGTAGTCGGATCATATTTTCGTTAAAAAAGCCGCCATAAATACCACAATTTTATAAATAGCCTAGCCTATATATTTATAAATAGCTTACCTGTATAAAAAAAACTTCCAATGTTATCGGCTATTCTAAAAATGTCCATAAGATGTCACTGTTGACATGTTTGATGACAACCTTTTTTGCCTCTTTAGTTTTGCCTTATCCTTTAAACAGAAAGTCGTAAAAATTAAATCTATGATTTTTCTTTCGTTACTGCCACATCGTCCTCCAGGTAATTCGCCTATGAATTATTGATTATTGATCTGCCTATTCTTAATCTTGTTTTGTCTACAGCATAATCCTGTGTGGCGACGAATCTAATGGATGTCATAGCATGTTATAAATTATGAAGGTCTGTTTTAGTTGTGTAAATGCAAATTATTATTCCCAGCTTCGTTGCTCAAGATCAATTTCACCATTCACATCGCATGCATCCAGTTTGGTTCTGATTGGTCCCTCCCCTTTCAAACAGTGTGCATTCATTGGAACCTCGAGCTGTCAATCAAAGCATAGACGCATGTTTTGGTTTTCAGAATTGATGCTATAGAAAACTCATAAAATTGCAGCTGAAACGGGAGAGAGGATGCGGTCGGCACGAACACATTTAACAGCCTGTTGGACGCAGAAGTTGAGAGTCAATATTCAATCAAACTATCCTCTCTTTCTTGCTTTGGACGGTTTAAATAGGTATGTTTTACAGTCTACTACAACATATGAAAACATTTCATTATTCATTGTGTTTTACCGTGTCATAGCTAAAGGTTTATTGGCTATATGTTTATCATGTTTTTTTTTGTTCCTTCAAGTCAAGTTCAAGTCCATGGTGTGATCTTTCATCCCTCAGGTAAAAGAAACGATAACGGACTATTATTGTACGTGGACTGACATGCACACTTGGAAGTCAGAGGTCCAGATGCAGAAACCTGCAGCGCTCTTTGGGATGGTCAGTCATCAAACAGATTTCACCGAGCTGACGTTCTCCATGTTCAGCAGTAAAACAGACATCTGCCCGAAACGCGTCTCTTCTGACGGCGGTGGCTCGAATCCCGCCTCGATCCAGATGCGCTGCGGATCTGAAGACCTCAAACTCCACGCGCATCACACATCCAAACTTCACTGTTTCACCATGTCACCTGGAGATGGTATGTGAGCATATTTAATCGACTTATATAATATATATTAAATTGGGAATATGCAGTTTCAGTATGCATGGATTAAAATCAAATAAATCAAATCAGCCGTGTCTGACCATAATTTATAATGCAAATATAAAATGGCAATAAAAATAATTAACATTGAAATAAATTGAGCTTCTGTAACTTCTAGGCTAATTAAACACAGATGCCAAAATGTCAATCTGCACGAGAGCCAAAAACCGTTAGTTTATGAAAATATTTGACGGTTTTAAAATAGCATATATATATATATTAAAGTAAAATAGACCTACTAAATTATATTATATCGTATATCGTATCGTATATATTAATTATATAGGCTAATATACAATTTGTATGGATGTATTCATTTTATTTTCTTGCATAGCAACCAGATAAAGTGAAAATCTGACATTTTTTTCCCCTTTACCTGACCTTACCTGTTTCAAACCGACATCAATGTATTGTCGTATATTAGAGTGCGTAATAATATGTGGGCGTAATTTACAATATGAAAGCTATAAATCTAAGCGCAACTGTAAAAATGCATAGAACATCGTCTCTTCGCGATGTGGCCATTTTGACACATATTGCGACAATTCCTTATAGCTAGAGGTTATCGTGTCTTAAAGTGTGTTAAATGTGACGCGGACAGCAATGCGACCTTTCAAACAAATATTAAATATATAAAAAAAGTCATTTTCAGATTGTCCAAGATATTTTAAACTCGCACGCGCAATCTTCTTTTTCCTTTGACAAAATACTAGACCGCGAAATGCATTAGCCTGCTTTATTATTACGTACTTAAAGAGAAAGTTCACCCACAAAGTGAAATGTTGTCATCATTCTCATCCTCATGTTGTTCCAAACCTAACTTTCCTACTTCTGTGGAACATAAAAGGAGACGTTAGAGATTTACAGTTCAGTCACCATTCACTGTCATTGCATCTTTTTTTCCATACAATAAAAGTGAATGGTGACTGAGGCTATCATTCTGCCTAACATCTCCTTCTACATTCTGTGGATGAAAGAAAGTTATACGGGTTTATACACAAAACATGAGGGTGAGTAAATGACAACAGAATTAAAATTATTGGGTGCATTATGTAAATAACATGATGGTATTATTGCGTTGGGAGATCACTGTATACAGGGCAATTTAGTAACCTCATTAATTTAGTCATAAAAGCATCTTAAAACTTGCTAGTTTTCTTTGTAGAAGGAACTTACATTCTGTTGTTGATGCTCTTCAGTATGTGCATGCATAACTGTATGTGTTCATGTGCAAATGTGTGTTTAGATTTGTGTGACACTGTTATCGTAAGTAATGTTGAGCCATGCATCCCTCAGAAACAGGGCTCCCTGGTACTGGACTAGGGTGGTCAGCCTGTTTAGATGATGCTACAATGGCGTGGGATTGCGGGGGCTGAGACCGTTAACCGCTAACTTCAGCTTATGATTATACAAATTTGACTTATATTAGTAATCATACCTTGTCACAAAAGAGCCTCAGAGGGTTTGATTATGATGTTTGCCTGACAAATTCAAACCAAATGTTTCTCGAATGTGTCTCAGCATTTATGAGACTTTGTTCCATAGCTCTCCCCCGTGCAAAGTGAATCATTTCAATGTCTATCTGATCCATTTGACACAAGGGAACACTGGTGTTTTAGATGTGCCTATTTGAGGAATGGAATGAGGCTTTTGTGAAATGTTTCGAAGCAAGCATGCATTGTGTCGCGTGATCTTGCTGACGTTTCAGAGAACATGTGTTAGATATTATCTTACTCATTTCACATATGAAATGATTTTTTTTTAATGTTAGACTATTGGTTTTTAGGATTGATTATATGATTCTGCTTTCAACTGTGACAGTCTGTTGTGAGCACAAGCTGTAACTTGAAGACAATTTCATGGACAAACAGAAAATTCAAAAATGTTAACCGTATCTTTCTTGCACATTTTTCTTTCGAAGGAAAATTGTGCTAAAGTTAATTTTCAGGGCTTAAATTATGATATTTTTTTCTGTAGGCCATTCGGATTAATTCTTATAAATAATTCTCTTTACAGATAGCAGATCATGTATCAGGATTCTAATTTACAGTTGCAGCTAAAAAATATGCCATTTTTGCACCATATGTATTTACTTTCTAGTAAAAGACATAAGCCTTACAAATTTGTAATCAAGCGCATAAAAGTTGATTGGCTAACTTACTGATTTTTGATCAAACCCATATGTGGTTTATAACCCTTTTAAGTTTATGCTTCCAAGACACTTATTTAAATGAACTACTTTGTAGTAGCTTTCCATTTCAACAAAACCGTGTGTAAATATGTTATCAAGCAAGATAAAGTTACCTGCGTCATGCCTTTATTACAGCAGCATTCTTGCCGTACAATTAGTTATAGTTACAAAAGTCGTGGTCATGTAACCAGTGAGTCGGCAAGGTTTCACACATGTACACGGTGAACATCCTAAGAACGCAGCGCTAGTCAGAGGAACAAAATCTCTCTAACATGGCTAATTAACTTGTTCTTTGGCTTTTTGTCTCCTGGATAAGTCAGTTACTGATTTGTGGTGCATTGGTAAATATAATCAAATAATTTTTCACATTTCTACGCTCTGAGCCAGAGTGCTTTTAGTCTAGCACTTTGGTATGGGGAATACATATTCACTATTGCCTGAATAAACTCTTAATTTACTGCTTATTAGTTAGTAAGGAAGCTGTTGTAGCGATTGAGTTTAGGGGTGGTGTAGGATTTAGGGATGTAGAATATGGTCATGCAGAATAAGGCAATAATTACTAATAAACAGCCAATATGCAAGCTAAGAAGCAACTAGTTAAAAGTGAGAATTGTTCGTCATACTAAAGTGTTTACATCACTATGAATGTGAATGAATGGTAATAAATCGAGCACTCCGAAGTCTTTGTTACTTAAAATCTTCAAGGTAATTTTTCAGCATATGAGATTATCGTTATAAGAGTTGCTGTGATTGTCTCTGCTTGTGTTTTTGAACACAAGGTTATACTTAGTATTCACAGACAAACTCCCACGTCGAAGTGTTGATTCAGCTCATGAAAAAATGAGTAATTGACTCTAAAGGGAGTCATTGCTATAGTGTTTCGGGTTTCTATGGTAATGGGTCTACTCCCACACACATATACAAACTCAGCACCGTTTGGTCACTCTAAAACGTGGCATTTGCACTCATAAATTGAATTCCTGTAGCTTGATGAAGTTTCCTGTGCTTGCTAGGCTGATATTCTGTATGTCTCATGATGTGTGGTGCTGCCTTGGTTAATTATTAGAAATTATTATAAACCCCCAGATTGATTCAGAAGTTCTCGTTCAGGTGATTCATAGGCTGATGCTTTATATACAACATTGGTTTCTGTAAACATGTGTTGTCCGCAAGATTGCTTTGTTTTAGTTGCTGTGGCTGACTGCACTCGAGTTTTAAAAAAATGTTGACGTCAGTGGTTGCATCACTGCTAAACTGCTGTGGACTTTTTGTACTGCACAATTACCTGCTCTCCCTTCAGCATTTTCCATTCGTTCTCTTGTCTTTTGGCTTTGTCTTTCACACTTACACACTTGATCTCTGTGCAGTTGTGCTCTCACTCCCACACATCCTACTCGACTGCGGCCCATGTCTTTTGGGGAACTCCTATGACATCAGAATGAGGCATGGATAAATTGGTTGTGTGGAGAAACTGTAATGTTTGCAGCTTGTTCCATTGATTCACAAAGTCCTCATGATCAATGTGCAGTGCTATTTCACCCTGGTCGATGACATCACCGAGCAAACGTTTAACAAGTGAACATTTTTCAGAGTCAGTCACCAAGAGTTTAGGAGCCAGCTTGCTGTAATGGAAGTCATTGAATCATTTCTCACAAACAGGTCTCTTGAGGACCTTCTCGTGTGTTGATTCAGCTTCATTCGGCTGGGAGTTTACAAACTATTTTTGAGGGAAAGATGCGGTTGGTGAGGCATAATCTGAGGGAAGTCATGAAAAACATTTTATAATCTAATCGAGTAGCATTTGATGAAAGATACTCTTGTGGTTTTAGAAGATTACAGCATCTGACACTCAATCATTATGGTTTGGGATCATTCCATTGGACTTTTTTTTTTTTTAAATAATCTGTAAAACCTCAACGTGCTTAATCAATCCTGAGGTAAAACATTCAGACGTCGGCGACCTTTATTACCGGTTGGATTATGACTACAATTTAGGCTTTTTATGGCACCTGTGATGTCATAGCTGATGTCCAGTTTTGTTTTATTTATGCTTGTGGGATGCGTAATACTAAGCCAAAGAAACTGCCTGAATCATCCTTCATTTCAAGGGCACCCTCGCCCTGCCAATACAACCCTCAAACCAATAATTCTGTTAAAAAAATATTATCTGGTTTGAATAAGTGTCGAAATATCGCTGGAATACCAGAGGAAATGTGCTCTGGACCTGGGCTTAAACGGAGGAAAAACAAAATTGGCTCCGATGTGTCATCATAAAGTGTATTTTTAGCTTGGACCATGTCTTGAGAATCACTCATAAATATGCACCCACACTCTCCAACCTTTTTTCCCTCTTGCTTTTTGATATAGGGGTCGAATTCCTGCCTCATGTGAAATGGATCTGATTGTTTTGCCTGCTCGCTCTGTCTCCCTGACTCCGTACTGAGATGAAGGGGCTACTCGCTCTCGGCCTGTGCCAGGGGGACATGCCACAGCTAACCGCACATCTACATGGGCCGAATTACTCATGCATTTTTAGACGGCAGCAACTGCGTCTCCAGACTTCTCAGCGCGTGTGACCGAGCACACGGGTGGTTTTTTGATTTACATTTCGACAGTGGCACTTGCTGTTCTTGGCCCCGTGCTTGTTTGCTTCATCAAAGAAAAATCCGCTCCGTGGCTGCGCTGATCTCAGTGCTTAAAGCGGACGCGCGGGCCCCGGCTTCCCGTTGCGGGACGCTGCAAGACGGCTAGGTGGCCGTGACCCTTTGGATCCACTGTTGATTTAGTGTTAAAGGTGACGGATGGCAATCGACACCCCACTGGGTTTTGTACCAATACAGCTGTTTTTCTGCTCCGCCCAGTTCACTTGCCTGTTTAATAGAACATAAATATGGATCCCGAAAGCAGTGCCAAGTTCCCTGGTGGGTCTTTTATTAGAAGAAGTATTATTCTTTTATATCGAGAAATACCACAAAGATTACAGCAGATTCTCGGTACAAACTAAATCTCTAATTTATACAGAGGACGTAGTGAATGTAGACAGATTCATAAGACGTTTTCTGCCAGACATTAGACCCTCATTTTTACAAGTCTGGGCACGTCAGCCGGCCAATCGAGTACTGGCTTCGTTCGAATGGTCGAAAACAAGCGCACAAACATTTATTCCTTCATTAGCGGAGAGCAGAAATCCTTCCAGTAGGCACGGTTATATCCTCTCTGTTGTTTTGCAGTTTCATCGTGCCAGGAAGCTGCCATGGGGCAGTGCCCATTCAGTCTGTGATCTGATTGGCTAGAATGACCCTTGAGGACTATGAAATACATTATAAAGTCTAATAGTGCAGTTTATATACTTTATTGCTGGTTGTTAATAAAGCGCAGGGTTCTGGAAGAATTAGTTATTCTCTCGTCCTCCAGTGATCCAGCACCAACCGAGTGTAATATTACATTACGCTCAGGGATTTCTGAAGGCTAATAACCTGACATGGGCCCTGAATGCAGATTGTTTAGAATGAAAACACTTCACTTTTACGAACAGATCTGGATTATGTGATGGGAGCCATTCATCTTTAGTATCGTTGATGGCTGTAAAGTTTATATGTTTGTGCTGTTTGTGTGTAACGACGGTTGAGAAGGGAATGTTAGTGAGATGAAAAACCTTTGTGTATTTATTATTTTTCACTGCCTTTTTGTCTAGTGAACTTCTTCTAGGTTCAGCCACAGTAACTTGCAGAAATAACATTTCCCAGCTGAGCATGTGTCAAGTAAACTTGACCTTTTGCAGTTCAAAGGCCAAAAAAAGGAACTGACAGACATTAATAAATATTCTGAAATAGACAGCTCGCTGTGAGCACACAAAATACCACTAAAATATCATTTATGTCCTCGTTTTCTACTACAAAGCTAATATTTTTGTGAATACCAGACATAATAGACTTCATGAAGTAGAACTAATAATCTTGTCCTGTTACTTATTGTACTTTTGTCATGTCCAGTGACAGTCCAATCAGATTCTTCTGACCTTAAGGGCTGAAAGTTTTTTTTTACAGGCATTTCGGAACAGTCTGCAGTCATGAATCGGTAAGCTTTGAGCATTCCTGCTTCCTGTTTCTGTCAAGCTGCTGTTGGATTACTCGGATGGGAGACATGCTCAGAGCAAGGTTAAAAGAACACCGAACATTATTAAACTTTTCTCTGTCAGACAATTTTGTCGTCTCATCTCCACACAGTGCTCTGGGGTGTTTACTCAGACTTAAAGCATAAATTGAAATCAGCAGTTTGGCAGGTTAATATTTGCAGAAAAAGATGCCGGCGAACGATAAGAGGACACAATTTCCCACGACACAGACCGTCCGATCTGTTTTTTTCCTGATCCTTCACTTCATTTTCATGTTATGGGAAAAATTGAATGCGAAAAACAAGAACTTTTGACCAGTAATTGCTGCGTGTCTTGTAAAAATTTAGGCCAGACTGCTTCTGCAGGGCACGAGTGTCACAGCAATGGCTTTCACACTGACAGCATTGGGGTTGTGTCTCTATACAGAAAATAAAGTGAGTTTATAAAATTCTTATAAAAATGAGTATTTGTTTTATTAATGGCCATAAAAGAAAGCTGTTGTTTGGATGGGAGCCATTTATAATTACTGTAAACTTAATTGTCACCAAGTCAAATTTAGTTCCTATTCAGAACAGAGTTTATTTTGCGTTAGCACTGTTTATTCAACCGAGCCGCAACAGAACGCACTGCACGAAATATACATATCGTTCACAATACTATTGTGTTCTGCGCACAGAGAGAAAATGCTTAAAGAAGAAGTTTAAAAATAAAAATTCAATTGAATTCTTTAAGCCAGATATTGGGAAGCTCGTACAGTCTTGTTCCCGAACATACAGTGTGAAACCAATATAGTTTGATTTGCTAACGAATGACATGACTGAATCAAATAAGATGGTTCTTGATGTGATGAAGGATACACAATGCATTTTGTCAGTAGTATTTTAAATTTTAATAAACAAAAGACTGAAACAAAACAGCAAAATGCAGTCAAAACCCCAACTCAACTTATTCCCCTACCCATCAGACAAAGAAAAAAGAAAGAGGAAGAAAGATAGAAAACACATGAATATATTGAACATATATTGAACATGAACATATTTTGGGACTGTATTCCCTACTTGAGTTTTTAAACAAATAACAGAAAGGGTTGCCAGATTGCATAGAATCTCTGGGTAGACTATTGATGCGAGTATCTCGTTTTTTTTCATTTAAAAAAAAATATTGCACGACATCCTTAATCCAGTGAAAAACAGTGGGGGGAAGAGGTTCTTTCCATTTAAATAATATTAATCTTCTGGCAAGTAATGTGGAAAAAGCCAATATTTTACAATTATAGCTACTTAGGCGCATGTTCTGTGCTGTGACACCAAATATAGCAATAAAACGAGATGGGTCTATTGGTAAATTCTATTATTTCTGAAAATGCATTAAAAATCGATTTCCAAAATTTATACAAAGTTGCGCATGTACAGAGCAGATAGAGTAGAAGGCTTGCAGGAGCCTGCCTACACTTGTCACAAATTGGGTCTAGCTCTGGTCTGAATTTAGGTGACCTAACCTTTGACCAGTGTAGCCGGTGTATCACCTTGAGTTGTACAACCACATGACGTTGACATATAGATGATTTTTAAACATTTTCTGCTAAGTTGTCTCTGAAATTTGTTCATTCAAATCTTCCTCTCATTCATTTTTCAAATAATCTAAATTTGCCAAGCTATACTTAGGGCTGTCGGAGCACTGTCCCTCGTCCAGTCAGGCCTCTCATATTAGCCGCCCAGTAATAAAGCATAAAATTTGCAAGTGCCAAGGGTGTGGGGCTTTTGTAATACACTTTTCAGAATCCGAGGATGTTTACAATACTTATCAATTATTGGACTTGCATTAAAAAGTCTGAGTAACATGTAAACAAACCTTTTGGAAGAACTGTTTTAAATGAATTTACCTATATTTGAAATTCTCTTGTCATTTGGAAATGGAATTGCATTTTTCCCAGTTATTACATCAAACACTATTAGTATTCATAATGGAGCATTAAATTCTTTACAATTCCCATCTCTGTCTGTCACTGCATGTAGAACTTGCTTCATCTTTTTTTCAGATAATGGATGATTAGTTCACTCCGTTATTTGTTGCTTCATAGAAGCCTTTATTGCAAAAAGATTGTGATTGATAGCTTTACGGAGTCTTCGCTCTGAAACTATACTCTCAGTGCTGGAGCACCGCGCTGTGTGGAGTGTGAGAGCAGTTAATATGGATGCCTATGAAATACTGTAAATACGCAATTCAGACGTGGGATGTGTGACAGGCTTACAGTTTAACGTATAAAGAGAACCAAAATCCCTAATAAAGCATTTGTGATATGGCAGCATAGCTCATGAGAAAGCAGAGCATGAGAGAAGAGAGACTAATGCGTCCCGGCCCTTTAACAGGATAAGAGGAATTTGAGGAATGAATGTTGACTTCAGCTTTTTACAATTTGCACTGAGTTTGCTGACTTATCACCTACCACAAATATTTCCCCCACTATTTCACCCTTTAAGTCCTGACCGCAATCTCAGATGAGTTTTCCAGGGCTCAGCCTGTGCCAAACTTTCCATTGGAGTCACCCCTTTATGTGCATGTGTGTGTATGAGAACATACTCATCATGCTGTAGCAAATGTACCATAAAAGTTAAGATACTTCTCTAGTGTTGACATAGCATTAATTCCACTGTCAAACGTTCCATTAATATGAGAAATAAGACATCCCATTATGGCAGACTGCTCAATTTTTCTTTCAATCGGTCATGCACTTCTAGAATGCACGAGAAACCCTTTCTTAGTGCATTTGGGTGAAAATGAGTTTGACTGTACATCACGTTAGAAACTTTAAGTTGGCATGAACTGGAAGTTGCTATTGCCTTTTTTCACTATTGTGATGTAAATCCCCATGAAACGGCTTCTCAAACAAGAACAAATGTAGGGCAGGACTTGACTTTGTCAGTTGGGAATTGATTGGATTTTTGTGATTTGTGATTTTCTATTGGTCGATCTCATGTGAGTGACAGGTTGTCCCGCCCTCACGCCAGTAAATACGTCATCAGAGAAGAGATGTCAGTTTGCAAGTGGGAGAGTAAGTTAATTTAATTAATGAACCCCTGTGGTGAAAATCAGGATTTTAATGTTGTTTATAACTCTATGTGGTGTTTTTAATATGCTTTAAGACAAAGCATGTGCAACCAAAAGTCAGGCTCAAAAACGTGATTTGAAATCGCTCTTGTTCTCTATGTCACAAATATGTTTTAACCAATCCCGTCATTGTGCATTTCAATTTAACATATCATTAACTATGCAGTATCATTAAATCGGGTACATCTAGAAATATAGCAGGTGAATTATGTATACGTTGTATATTACGATGTTATGATGAACTGCCTTTCTCCACTGACGTTCTAAGTTGTTCGAAGCGTTTCTATGGATACGGATATTTAGAAGGCTGACTGAGATGGCGAACGGGAACATGGATTGTATAACATTAGCAACACATTATTAGCTGTGTCCGACATTGTAGAGAGCAATCCATAAAACGCATTACGATTCTGATGCATTGACTTGTGTACGAGCCTGTATAATTCAGTCTTCCATTTCTGAATCAGTTTCTGGTTCAAACACAAAGTAAAGTTGACTGAGTGGATGAGGTATTCTGAGCTCATGTGAGTGAGTGGAGGTGGAGCTCATTTGCATATTCCTGAATCTGCAGGTGCTAAATGAAGCAAGGCTTTAGAGTTACATTCAAGCTATTTTAAGGCATGAACATTTTTTTCTCCGGAAAATACATTTAAATATGTTATTTTGATGATCAAAGATGAGTTTTAAGGGGTAAAATGATTGATTACAGAGGGACTTTGAGCTTACAAGAGCACAAGAATAAAAAAATAAGGATAAATCAAGTATCATAAATACTGCAGTATTTCATAATAAATAAGAATGATCAGTTTTTATTTCAGGGTGACTATAAAGATATCTTAAGGACGCTACTGTTGGCAGTCAAAGGTAGGAACCTAACCAGTACTGATTGGAAAATCGGGAAATACTCTTGGTGAGCTCCAGGTCACATTTGTAAGTGACGGAGCGAGGAATGCTTGTTGAGCGCATCTGTCACACGTAACCTTCATGTCTCATGCACGTGTGTTTCTTATTGAACTAACACATGTGAGGGAGGTTATACATGGTTCGATCTTATGGAAATGTAAGCGATGAGTGTGTGTATGTGTGCTCAATATCTCCGTGGAGAAAGTGGAAATGAAAACAATCTCAGCCTAATCAGAACCAGGTCACTCTGTTGTCCAGGCCGTGCTTGACATTTATGGCCTTCCTTTGGCTCCACGTTCGCGCTTTACAGCAGGGCCGGTCCACGAAGCTATGCTTCACCATATAACTGATTTGCTAGTGTTCCTAAACCTACACATAAAGCAACGCCCGACTTCACAAGGTTCCTATTTAAAGAAAAAAGATGACACAGGCAACAGGAAACAGTTGTTATATATCACTTGCAGTTTCTGACAAGAATATTCAGAGGAGAAATAGCGAGAAATTCTGGCTGGAGCCTCGGTATGTGTTCCGAGACTCTCTCTCTCTCTCGTTTTGTCCTTTTTTTTGCTGTTTACTTGATTCTTGCCCTAAAAAAGTAAAATGTTGACTAACAGTGAAAAAAAAGGTGCTTGTGTTGTGAATGACCTAACAGCTTTGCTTTTTAAAAACTGAAATGAAGTAAGGCCGTTTGAAAGCTCTGACAGCCAGGTGCTGTGGACTTGGCCAGCGATTTTAGTTCTCAGGCCAGCTGGAAAATGAGTCCCAGAATTTATCTGCACCCTTTTCCCTTGACAAATTATTTTATTGTTCTCGCACAGTTGGTTTGCATTTATTCTTTTGGCTAATGATAGGTTAAGGCAGAGTGATCTGCTTTCGCTGTGTTACACGGCGAACGCACCCCAACTGGGCCTGTTCCCGCAATGACAAAGCATATTTGCTCTGCATGCTGACAGAAAGATCGATTGGGAGTTTAATGTTCAGGAACTTGCGGCAGAAAAATTCATCAAAAAGGATTTTCTGATCCACGACACAAAGAAATTGCATTACGATGCAGAAATCTTGCCTCGGGATACCTGGAACACAACCTTCATGCCTAAAGGTCACATCTTTTGCGGGGCTTAATTGGATTACAGGGCCGTTCATGTTGTAAGAATGTTTCTGCCTGCTGCAGATGGAGAGATATCAGCATTATAACTGTCTGCTTACTGCACTCTACCTGACCCGAGCACAGTAGACGAGAGCTAGCCCGCTAATCTTTTACAAATGCTGCTAGTCTCCAAGACCAGGCTTTCTCAAAGATGACCGAGTCAAAACAGACCCTGTTTCTCAATGAGCCTCCATTGAAAATATGTCTGAATCAAACGGTGACTAACGCATACCTTCTGTCTGCAGGGTTACTTTGCGAATGAGAGCGAGCCTTACCGGAGACGTTCGCGCTCATCTGGAGGCTCTGGTTTCCCTTTAGAATCGGCACACTTATTTTCAAGGATGTTACAGAGTGGAGACAGTGGACTGCCTAGAGGATTGTATTGTCATAACAAGTCTGCAAGCCTTTACAATGATTGGCGTTTCAGCCAAGTTAATGCATGACGTCAAGTGAATTTGCTGGAGAAAGTTATACGTTAACATTCCCATTCATCGTGGTTAATGGGTGGGAATTTGAATTTTGTACATTTAAATTCTTGTCATGTGACAATTGGCAGTGTTACATTTTTTTGCGCATTGTTTTATAGTTTTAAAATAAAAATTTATAAATTTGAATTGTAAAAATGTGGCATTTAACAAAATTGAACTGTTTTATGGATTTGTATTTTTTGTTCTGAAGTTTTTTTTTTTAAAATTATCTGTAAAATATTCAGATGAAAAACAAAACTTATAATTCAAAATATAAAATTCATAAGAAAAGTTCAGATCATACAAAAACTAGGCCAAAGGTCAAGTTGAACTAAGCATTTTAGTCAATCACAGAGCAAGTAAAATTCTCTGGCTCAGTGAAACAACCTCATATATACAAAATTTCAATGAAAAATTATAAAATATGCCACAATTATGTTTTTAATTTTTAAAAAATAAAATTTAAATGATTTTGTCATTTTTGTACCTCTAAATGGCATGTCGAAGGATTTAAAAAATATGTTATACGCTACTTTTTTCTGCCACAGTCCAACTCTTGAGAAAAAATCTCAGCTCACGATTCTGCTATTTTCTCTTGCAATTGCAAGTTTATGTCTAGCAATTCTGAGAAAAAAATCTGAATTGTTTATATCTCGTAAAATGTACATCTTGAAATTCTGAGAATTCTCAGAATTGTGACTTTATTTAGCAGAATTGCGAGTTTATATCTCTTGTAATCTCTTATAATAACTTGTTATTGTGAGTTTAGATCTCCCAATTCTGAGAAATAAAAATATTGAGATGTAAACTCGCAATTTTGAGAATAAAGCAAAAGTCACGATTACCTTTTTATTTTCTTTGTCAGAAACAGGCTTCCATAACTTTTGAATATATGACAATGAAGAAAAGTGCTTGTTTAGAACCAGATGGTGTAGTTACAGCCGCTACCAGCAGGGGCTGACATACTAACCAACCAGATCTTGACGACTTGAATCCAAATGGATCTCGACATTTACTTCAGTATTTATGCCAAATCTGTCATTAAACGAGCAATCCTGTCTTGTTACAGCATGTTTTGACAAACATCTTATCAGTGAAGCATATATAAACGACGTTAGGCACGCAGCTTAATTTCGAAGGACTTTAGGTTCTCCCACGCCCTCCCCTTTCGTGAATGCCTCTTCGATTGGAAGCACGGAGCTTTCTAAACATGTTTCTCATTCCAATTCACCAGATCGCTGCCAACCACACATCTTGAAGAGGACTTTGAGTTGTATTTTCATATGTTCTCTTTGTTTACATGGGGTTAGCCACATCTTCAGATCACTTTGTGCGTAAATTGACTCCATATAGTTTGGATATAGTGACAAATAGAAGGATAGTCTTTGAGGATTACTTGATGGCAGAGAAACGTAAGGAAGCCAGCAAAAAAAAAAAAAAAAAAAGACTTGCGTAATAGCTTTCGATGTACATGTTTTCGAAGTTGTACATGCTTTCTCGTCATTATCTCAGTGATTTGTTTTGGTTGCTTCTACTTTCTGATAAAACTTACATTATGTCAGAACGCT
This sequence comes from Opsariichthys bidens, assembly GCA_037194245.1. Lineage (NCBI taxonomy): Eukaryota > Metazoa > Chordata > Actinopteri > Cypriniformes > Xenocyprididae > Opsariichthys > Opsariichthys bidens. The sequence goes on along the minus strand of CM074288.1, from coordinate 13,741,240 downwards.
TAATGTTAAAAGCTGTTAAAATGATAAATGAGTGAGTCTTTGAGAGATGGATGTGTGAATGTTTGCAGGGTACAAGCTGTTAAGTGTGCCAAGTTAATATTTTTAACTTGATTTTTCACTGTGAAATAAGTGCTTTCCTTATTTTACTCTTTAAAAGTTAGTTTTAAAATCAAATTATGCACACAACCCTGACTGAACAAACAGCAGTCTGCATAAAGGAAATATATTGCATACTTTTAGACCAAATATAATCACCCCCATGGTAAAATGCGGTCAGCTATAGGATGAACAACATTAAAAACTGTAAAATATCGTGCATGTCATCAGCATGTCATCAAGGCTGATTAGACTTGCTGAAAGAACACCAGCTACACGTCAAATCACGTACGGCTTGTAGATGCCAGCTTTCTACAAGCCTCAAGAGTTCTGAAAGCAGGAATCAAGTCCAATAATTGGCTAGCAAATCATTAGGATACGTACACTACTCCTGGCCAAAACTCACTCGTTTAAGCACACAGAAAAGGCTGTAAGAACCCACCATGGACCCATTTTTAACATGTTTGTGTTAGCGATGATGTAAAATGGCAAGAATTCATATTTCGCCTCAAATTTTGCTTTAGAAAAAACACTTAATTTTTTTTCTCGCAAAGGAAACAAATATTTGCATTTCAAAGCTCTTTCAGAGTGAAATGAAAAACAAACTCTTTATGGGTTTGGAGTCTTTTTTGGAAAAGTCTAGGGATGAAATGAATATGATTTATTGTTCATAAACGCAAGGCAAATGCCAGGTTGTGTGAAAATGCCGGTGTTAAGTCATGCTTACAGCCCTGAGAGGGAATAAAGATCCGCAAAACACTAGCTAACTGACTTTCAGCGATGTTTATGATACATTAGCAAAGCTCTGGATCAGGAATCGAACCGTGAACTTGTTAGTTGAGCCATAACTCAAGGCGTTTTGTTGTAATGACGTTGTTTACCACATGTCGTAAAGAAAAGATGGCTATCAAGCAAGCAGAGAAAACTCCAGGGCCTGTGACCCGAGAATAGTTTTGCTCTTAAACCACACTTATGGTGGGCCCGTCTCCTCTCCTGGAAATGACTCGCTATCTGCATAAGCCCTTTATTTACCGCCTTCCCCTGCAAACCCTATCGCTGGACTAAGATTGAAAGAATTTCCATTAAAATCACCCCATGATGCCCTGCTTTTTTATGCATGCCGCCCCTGCTCTCCATTTGCCTATTTAGGTTCTTACAGCCCTCATTTCTCAAACCAGCAGCCAGCATGTTATTCCTGACCAGGGGCTCCTGTGCTGACGGATGCCCTACCATCTCTTCTCCTCTCTGGGGACGTCTGCATTGTGAGGGCCCCGTTTGATGTGTGATGATGTATATTGTCTGCTGATCTGTCCCCTCTCGGGTTACCAGGGGCCTGAGTGGGACGGCAGTTGTGGGGAAACTATAAAAGGGGGTCAGTTTAGAATGATCCTGTGGTTTGTGAGGACGATACCCCACAAAACAAAAAGAGTCACATTGTTTTGCCCACTTCCGTTCAGGGATATGTGTGGTTTGAAACTCTATGCTGTTTGAGGGAGATGGAAAATAGGCATCCTTGTGTATATTCTGAGAATATGAAATGTGTGTGTTGGGGCCCCCTGTGGTTATTTATTATTAAACTTTGCAAGTCAGTTATTTTATATATTGAACAGTCAGTTGTTTAATTAAACAAGAAAAATTCCATATTAATATGTCTGTCATGTAAACACCATCCGAATGTCAACTGTGCAGCATATCGTTCAAAAGTTAGGAGTTGGTTAAAAGTCTCTCATGCTCACCAAGGCTGCATTCATTTGATCAATTGTGAAATATTTTTCCAATTTAAGATATGTTTTTTTTTTTTTTTTAACCTAGTATATTCCCGTTATGGCAAAGCTGAATTTTCAGCTGCCATTAATCCAGTCTTCAGTGTCATGATCCTTCAAAAATCATTCTAATATGCTGTATACTAATATACTGTATATGATAGCTTTGGGTCAAGAACAGACCAAAATGTAAGTCGTTATTTACTGATAATCTGCAACTGGATCATTGAATAATTGGATCAACTGATTCATTGAAAAGGTCCAATGTTCAAGAATGGTTCATTGACCAATCGGACAGTGCTACTTCACCCATTAAGGTACCAGTTCCACTCTATGACTTCAGAAGCGTCATCTGGACCACTTTCACGATGCCTTTATGGTGCCTTTTCCTTTTTTAAACTTGTTAGCTTTATCGTAATTGAATAGAGAAGGAGAGCATGGGAAATTGCTTTACAATTTTGGGATCCATGAGAGAAATTGTCATTTCTTGGATTTAAGTTCTTGATTTATTCCTTTGACCAAAATTTGGACGTTAATTGTAAAATTATGCACTTGTAAACGTGGTTCTTCATTTTGAGCTCTCCTTGATATCATTCTTCAAATTAGAAAGAATCAAGAGTCAGCATGTGCTCAATTTTGACAGTTCTATTTATTTGTGAAGTCGCCTTGGGTTGAATTGCTCTATTGTGTTCTTCAAAGCCCGAAACAGTCTTAATAGTGGCCATGAAGCTTGACTGAGAGAGAGCTTTTAAAATGACTATGTTAGTTTACCATTGTAGAGTACAGCCAGCTCAGTCATCTGCTGTGAATTTACAGATAACATTTGTTTGAGGATATCAGAAGGGATTATGTTCTTGTTTCGGCTTGGACTGGTCATCTCCACACACTGCAATAGGAAAGCATGGGGCTTGAAGCGGGAAACATGAAACAAGATGAATAATCAAATAAAAATAAAAGTTTTTCCTGCTCTGCCCCTGTTGTCAAAGCAAATCATGGCTCTTAAAAAAATGTCATGGAGCCAAGTCATTTCTTAATCACCAAGACTACTCAGTGTGTGAGTCTGGTAGTAAGATTTTATTCCGATCCCTGCCAGAGACTTCAAAGCCAAACCAATTATACCGAATGCTTTGAACGTCTAATTCTGAAAGAAAGCTTCCATTATTTTTATCCTCCACTAAAACAACCATTACAAAAATAGGAAATGAAATATGATTCTCTGTTGTGTTCCTCGTGTAACCATCTGGTTTTCCCATCTAATAACAAAGGATCCTTTAGAGAATTGCAGGCTGGGCTATGCTGCATATATAATTATATAATCATTGTCAAACGTTGTTCTGTTTATTTATGACACATTTACAAACACTTCTCTCTTAATACTGTTGTCAAAGGGGTTCCTAAACAATTCTTGCCACTCATAATACTCTTCACATTTTATATATATATATATATATATATATATATATACATACATACACACACACAGTATATCAAAAGTTTGAGATTGATAAGTCTCTTAAAGGTGCAATAGGTGATTCTCAAATCTCAATAGAAACATTTCTTTGTTACACTGGGTGAAAGTCTACTTATATCCTGATAATTTTATAAATATATACCGTCTGTGGAAGGCACAGGACCATAAAATGTGGATATTATTATATTCGGTCCGAGTGAAATAATACCTGCCTGTCAACGTATGTTTTTACATACCCTCGCGCACCCCGTTCGCACAGACATCATACGTCATCAGCGCATTTCATGCTATGTAGAGTTTTTACAGAAAGACCGCAGTCATGGAGCGCCGCAAGAAAACAGCAGCCACCTTCTACGGTTCCTCCAAAACAACAAGCTTATGCTGCGTTCACACCATAACTACGGTAATTGAGAGATGGCAACTTGTGACCTTCCAACTAGAGCTGTTCACATCCTCATACTCGTAATAATGCATTTCCATGTCAACTGTATCAACGCAGAAATGAATCTGCAGCAGTCAGGTACAAGCTCTCTAAAGGCAGGGACACACTTAACGACTGTAAGGCCGATTATGAATGTAATTTGATACTTAACACTGATCATGGCCAAATGCGCCGAGTCAGCCAGTTACGTTCAGCAGCTGTTGAGTTCAGTCTTAGAATGTTTTAGCTTGTTGTTAAATGTTCCCCTGGTTTAAGTTGTTTATATTCATTATTATTGCAATGTTATGTGCTTCAAGACATGAGGTAGTTTAACGCCGTCTCTTTGCTGAGAGCAGCTGTGTGTGTGTGTGTGTGTGTGTGTGTGTACGCATCCATGCGTTTTGGAGGAAGCGTGGCTTTGGACGACGATTTGCAGGGAGAGTGGGATTGGATGCTTTCAATGCTAGCACGCTAATGTTAGCATTTCCCAGATAACCTACTGCACCTTTAAGCTCATCAAGGCTGCATTTAATTGATTAAAAATAAAGTAACATCAGTAACATTGTGAAATATTATTACAATTTAAAATAAATTGTTTTCTATTTTCATATATTTTAAAATGTAATTTATTCCTGTGATGGCAATGCTACATTTTCAGCATCAATACTTATCCTTCAAAAATAAAACCTCAGGTAATTACATGTAACAGTAAATTTGAGCTAATTTAAACAAAGAAGCTTCAGTGCATCGGTGTCCTCCCTAAGTTTACGACCCGGGACGTCATTCACTACCCTCCCCCTCATTCATTTTTTAAAGGTTAGTCATCAATCTTCCTCAATCTATTCACTGTAAACAATATGCATGAAAAAATGTCTGCTTTTTAATAAATTTTTTGTAAAAAGTGTGTAGGGTCACTAGAAACCTGAAGTATGTAATAGTGTAAGTATTTCAGCGCAGCAATAATTGAATCTCTGACTTAATATGCGTAATTCACCTTAATTCCTCAAGGTGTTGATATCTGATACACGATGATGTGACGTTTCACATCAATACGCAGGCATAAAACAAAAGAATACACAAGTATTCTCAGCAAAACTTGAAATGGCTCAGCAATTTACTGCAGAGCAAGCACTGTACACTATCAGATATTAGTGTCACTGTTACTTGATGGTGGATCTGGTGAAGAAGCTGTCAGCGATGGTAAAATGTTGGTAAAAAGTAAACATCAAATTGAAGTTTCAAATGGCAATGAAATATGCTTTATTTGATTCTTTTGTAATTGTTATTAAAATATCATGAGATTTTTATGTTATTGTGGCAAAAAAGAGATCCATTCACGATAGATGTAGATCTGGGTCGCTAAAGACCCAAATATGTAATAATGATTGGCGAATCATTCATGCATGTAAGGGTTAAGAAACTCTAATTATTATCAATGTTAAAAAAATAAAAAAAACAGTTGTGCTGCTTAATATTTTTGACCGAGTTCAGAAGTTTCATTTATATGAAATTTGAATCTTGTGTTACATTATAAATGTCTTTATTGTCACTTTTGATCAATTTAATGTGTCTTTGCCTAATGGAAGTTTTATTTTCTTTGATTTTTTTTTTTTTTTTTTTTCTCTTTTTACTGAACCCAAACTTTTGAATGATACAAAATGATGTATGTTTATAGTCTTCTTTAGCTTCAGACAAGTGTACTAGCATTTGGAAAGAGGATATGTGATGTGTGCTTGTGAGGTTCCTCTCATGTTTTGCGGTCGAATTTGGCCACTGTCATTTGAGTGGAACTTCCTGCCATCTGCATTCAATCGAATTCTCTCACAGTTTCAGGCTTGCTTGTAAATATTGGAAGCAGCCTAAAGTGAACGGCATACTCGGTAACGTGGGCCAATACAGTTGTGTACAGAGCGTGTTTTTGGCTGCAGGCAGCGACAGGACAGCCATCAACTCGGCATTTGTGTGAAGAGAGTGAATAATCCGCCTTTTATTTCTCGTCAACTAAAATTAACTAGGCTAAAAGGTCGGCTGAAAGTGTACAGTAAAACTCCCTTCGTCATGTATTTATTGGAAATGGCATGCTGACCATTAGCTGTCATAGCTTAGGAATGTTTCAAATGAAAATATTAGCCTTGACTCATTCAATTCAGGAATTTGTGCTTAGAATGTTGGATACTGTACAAGACTGCATTTCACTTTTAATTACAACAGCCAGTTTTCATAATAAGGATTATGCGAGACCTGTATTATTAAGTCAAAACGCTGAAAGCCTGATTTAGTGTGGAACGATATTTTGCGAATGGAATTAATTTCACATAATCTTTGCAGGGAATACAAGATAATTAAAATATGACATCAGAGGGCAAACCAAAAGCATTTTGCTCCAGAAGAAAAGCTCTATTTCGGCTCAAACATGGCCTGATTGTTTTGTCTCGAAGCTTAGAATAACTGCTAAGACATATAGAAACAAAATAGTTGCATGTGCGCATATTTCTACATGAGTTGGACGCATGCGCACAAAACACACACACAAAACGACATAATGCAACCCATACAGTTCCACTGCGGCAGTATCACAGGGCCTCAGAGGTCCCAAAGTTCTTGTGTTTTTACAGAGCCCCAAAGAGCCGTCAAGATCCCATAAAAGCCAGAACAGCAGCATGTGATGAGGAACTCTGAGTTTTAATGTTGAAGCTGTACGTTTTTACAGCACAAGACACAGGAATGTACCGCAGACGCGTGCTACTGATGCATTTACATTGTAATCACCCCCAGTATTTCACACTCTATAGATTTCAGCGGGCCTGATATAAAATTGTTTCCAGTAACCTCGTCCTGTACGTACTCTACAAAACAAGAGCTCTGTTTATGAACCCGTTTCTTACTACCGTTCATTGTAAAACAACTTTCTTGTTCTATTTTTATAGTGCATTATCTTTAAAGGGACATGATTTAGTTTTAAATGGAAATATTGTGAAATAATATTGCAATTTAAAATAACTGCTTTCTATTTTAATATATTTTAACATGTAATTTATTCCTGTGATGCAAAGCTGAATATTCATCATCATTACTCCAGTTTTCAGTGTCACATGATCCTTCAGAACTCATTCTAATATGCTTATTTGGTGCATAAGAAACATTTCTTATTCTTATCAATGTTGAAAACAGTTGTGCCGATTAATATTTTTTGAGGAAATGGTGATGACAGAAAGTTTATTTGAAATAGAAACATTTCAATGTTTTATTGTTAATCTTTCACTCTCTTGATTTAAGTGGGCCTGATGTAAAATCGTTTCCAGTAACTTTATCCTGTACGTAGAGTAAAATGAGAATTTATGTTATGATTTAGTTGTAACACAATAGAATAGTAGACGGCGCAATGAAGCCATGTCTCATTGGACTCTAAATCTGTTTGACGGGCCATAGCTCTAAAAACAACCTCACATTTAGAAGTTAACCATCCTTGCTACTTCAGTGAAATGCCATTTTGATGATGACAACCATTTTTTGATGATGATCATGCTCACAATGGCTCAGCACTGAAGTTGACTGTTGTTTTTCAGGATCATTGAACATTGAATTTGAAGGATGACCTGAATGCTTGTGGCTTTGGAAAGTTTTAAAAGCTATTTTGATGGCACGAGTTGCATTGTACCTTATTTGAACTGATGAGAGAATGAATACCCATTACAAACTGAAAAACTGGAGCCATGAACCCCATCCCTGGCACAATGGGCACCGCCACAGGTCTGCCAGGTTCTCCAGCACCACCCTGACCCAGCCTCACCCGCTGCTTACTGGAAACCGAAGCGATGGTGGTCCAGATCCACCCACGTCAGTCCACAGAGGACAGACTCGCAGGCTCCTCCAGTGACAGCCAGTCACCAGCAGGTGGTGACATGCCCAAGTGGAACCCAGTAATTACAATAAAGGTATGGAAGAACATCAACAATGATCATGATGTCTGGAAGCATGTCATGAAGTTTGTCACTGGCCTGATCACAGACGGAACCGATCATCTTTTCTTTTCTTTTTTGCTAGGTGTGCGTGTAGGTTTGTGCATGGCTGATACAGTTTTAAAATGGCCATGTAATGCTTTAATCACTGTAAGCCTTGATTTATAAGGTTCTCTTGTCTAAGCGTGCGGTTTAGTCATTGGACCGTAGGAGTAGTGCAGGCAGTGTTTTGTGTTTGTTTGTGTTCAGTAGTCTGCGGTCAGTTCGGACTGTTTTAGGAGCCGAGGCGATTACGAAATCAGTGGGCAGCTGCGTCTGTCCCTCTCACGAGCAAACGATTCTTCTTCTTTTGTTTGATGAACTTTTGTGTAAAGTTACAGCAGATCTTTAAGCACATTATTTATATCTTTATTTTGTTTGTGCGACTGAAAGTAAAACCTTTCATGCGGTTGCAAAAGAAAAAATCCTGCACAATGTGCTGTAAATAGTTTTTTAAAGGAATAGCTCACCGACATATAAAGATTCTGTTATTATTTACTCAACATACATATTGTTCCAAACCCATAAGATATGTATATATTTTTTTCGTTCATAGAATCTACTGTATGCAGCTTTTTTGCATATAACAAAAAATGACAAAAACTAACTATGATATTTCATGGTGCATTTATTGCATTTTTTACACTTGATAGATGTCAACTGAATTGGATTTGTCCTTTTGTTTCCCACAAAAAAGAGAAATGAGACTGAGTAAATAATGACAGAATATTGATTACCTTAGATTTTTAGATTACATATTTGTACTAAATGTGACTAAGTACTTTTTGCCACTGTTTTTAAGTTTTACACCTAAAAACAACAACAAAAAATTAAAAAATATATATTTTTTATTCTAAATAAGAGTGTTTTCTTCATAAGATGGCTGTAATTAATCATATATATATATATTTGTGCTTAGTAGTGAAACACAAACCAGGATTTGTCTTCATACAAACTGCCATAGCAAACCAATTTCATCCTCATGAAAATCCTGGTCTGGTGATACCAATAATCTAGCAAGAAAAACAGTCATTTCAGTCCCTCATAATTTAATCAAGTTTTTTTTTTTTTTTTTCACTGCTATGCACCTGTTTAAGGGAACCTTTCTCCAGACTTTATTTTTCATTTTCTTGTGCCCTCAGGTTTTCAATCAAACCTTCATTACTAAACAAACAAATAAGTTCCGGGTCTGTGTGGAGACACAAATATAGACATGAGTTATGAGATTTAAAGATGGAAAAGGCTCTTGTCGATAATACACAACATCTGCACAGGGCACTGCAGCCGTGTTGAGGAGCGCAAGAGAATACAGTATAATCCCACTGCTCAGGCGTCTGCTGACCTTGTCCCCTAAAGGAAAAAAGAGAAGAGAGGACCATGAAAGGAAAACAAAAAAAGTGAGGGAAGCTGAGGAATAAAATATGAAAAAGAAACTAGATTTTTATATATATGCACTATAATAGACTGTTATAGGTGGCTACGGGGGTGTTACTATGCAGTTGTAAGGGTGTTCTCGGTAGGACTGCAGCAAATTATTGATTAAAACGATAAAAAAATTTCTTTATCGGTTAGTCTGGCATGCGCACCAGACACGGAGTAACTCAGCAGCATCAATTTACAAAATGCATTTCTATAGAAAATACACATTTGAAAAATGGCGGATGGTCACAGAGCACGTTTCTGTGGGAAAAGTGCACAAAAATACCCCTTCTAAGCACTTTTATGTGGGCTCCTGTCAGGTACGTGTGCTGATAAATGTGCTTGAGATGTCATTTCCCTAGTGTAAAGCTTATCTTATATTTGATTTTTATATTCTTCTCTGTAAAATGTTATAAATTCATGCAAATATTTTTATTTTCATAAAAGCAAGTGAATCTCTATTAAATTTCATGCTTAAAGTCTTAATGTGAACAATTCATCCGTGCATACTTTTAAGTTTTGTTTTTACCTCATAATGTTTAATCAAAATGTCATAACTAGACCTTCTGGTGAAAATGGACTTCTTTCTGGTGACATAAGAAGGATTTCTCCAAATTTCTCTTAAAGTACATCTTCTCCAATTTTAAACCCACTTTGTTCTGTAATATATGTAAATGAACAATGTTTACTCATTCTCTGTGTTACCTGGACTGAGAAATTCATGTTTATTTGTCAGCAAAAATATTTGACTGCTCTAAGGCTTTCGTAAAAATTATAGATTATACTTCTGCATTTTTGTATCCCCCGCACAGATAGTTGGAACAACAGAGGGTTATTAACAGAAGTTATTGTAAGGGTAGGTTTATCACTGAAAATTGTATTATATTATGTCTATTCTTTAAACAGCATTATGGTAAAAATGGTACTATGAAAAAACTACGGCAGCAGCATTCTTACCTGTACATGACTGTGTTTTGCTTCGGGGGGTTGGGCGGAACTGACAGAATGGCAGTTTCTTTCAGTTTTTCCCTTCCATTTGGCCTAAAACTGTGTTCGTGGTCAACCAGTTTGAAATGTTGGAAACTGAAAGCAACTCACTCCTGCTAAACGTTTATTCTTTGAATTCTTACACCTGGGAACAATACCAGTTGACACCATTATGACTAAAAGTTTGCTAAGAAGTATTTTCTACTAAAGCGAGGCGGTATTTGACTGCCATATCAGACAGTTGGGAGTGGCCTTGGATGGCAAAATGCCCAATGCATTATGGGTGTTTTCCTACCTATTTGGCAAAAGGGAAGATCACAGCCTTTTTTCTTGGTTTTCTATAGTCGGGTAGCACTAATTTAAAAAAAAAAAACTTTCACTTTTCTATTGTATAGGCAGGCAGTTTTTCTTGAAAGATAATTTTACCAGTAGTGAAGTACCCTTTAAACCCCGCCCCTGCAAACCCACGTTTTTCTGATGAATGCAATGCTTGCATCTTAAAATCCAATCAACAAACAATGCATGAAACCAAGTCCCTGTCAAACATTTTTTTCTTTTTTGATAAACTATTACTATGTTATAATACAGAAGAAAAGATGTGTTGCTACTTCAGTCTTATCATGATTTTAATAAAAAAAACGTACGCATACATGGAAAGGCAGTGTGGCACTAGGAACGCCAAGGTCATGGGTTCCAATCCCATAAAAACATGAATTGATATAAAATATCTGATTTCTAAGTGGTGGCCTCACCAAGTCTTTATGATATTATATGATGGTAGTCTCTAGTATTTTGTTCAACTGTAGAAAAATTGTCAGACCATTTTGTAAAACAGAGCTTCTTTTCTCAAAAAGCAGCATGAAATGAGGTATCACAGATGACAACGTTTAATCCCTGACCTAAAGTATGATGCCCACCTTAGCCAGCCCCACTAATGAGTTAATAAGGTAAAAAAGACACAAATATAGGAAGAAGAGTGCATCAGAGAGTTCTGATCATTATTAACTGTTTAAGTGTGGATGCTATGATTTATGGTGCTAAAGTGGTCTGAGTAGAAATGTCACAGTGCATTTCCAGATGCATCTATCTTGTGGTTTGGCAGCTTGTTGTTCTGTGGACTCACATGTTTGACGTGCATTAGAGTTGATACACACATACGTGTGCCAGCACACACATGCATACACGGACCCTTCTCCCATCCCCTCTCTGAAGCCCCCATGTTGTTCTGCAGTATTACTGCATCTTCAAACATCTGCTTTCCATTGCCAGCATCTCTGAAGACTTGAAAACATTAAATGCTGGCACAAGCTCGGTCTCACTCCAGCACTTAATGCTGCACTTAGGTGACTTGAAAGGCAGGAGGCGAGAATTGTAGAAAATGAAGTGTCACCGAAATAAAAAATCGCCTGAGATTACCACCAATTACCCATCTGCTGATCAGATGCAGGGAGTCCTGTGGTCCAGTGGTGGTGGTGGTGGGTGGGTGGGGGGGTTTGCACGGTGTCTTCTCCTACTGTATGGTACTGTAAAATAGTGATTCAGAACTGTTTTACTTTATGATTCAAATTTCAAGTTGGGCTCAAACTAGTAATAAATTATTTATTGTACAAAATGTCAACAAAAAAAATCAAACACTGTCTACATGCACAGCATGTTATTTCCTGATAGCAATGACATTCAAGAAAAGAAATGATGTTTTAAATCACCACGTTTTGATGTCAGACGTGCAAAAGCCATGCATTTTCAAAAGCAATTGGAAAAGGTATTTAAATACACTACCATTCAAAAGTTTGGGGTCAGTACAATTTTTTAGTGTTTTCGAAATCTCTTCACTTATTTGTTCAGAAATTGATTTGCTGACTGACTGATTCGCTGCTTAAGAAAAATTTCTTATTATTATCAATGTTGAAAACAGTTGTGGTGCCTAATATTTTTAACATTTAATAATACTGATCACTTTTGCTAAATAAAAGTATTACCTTCTTTAATAAAGTTTTACTGACTTCATTTTTTTCAGTCAGTTATGACCTTATCTTGAACAACACTGTTTAAAGGATTTACATGACCTCAAACTTGAATGACATATATTAATATAACCATGATCTGCATAGACATAAAATATGCAAAATAATTAACATGACAAATCGACAGTTTTGTAAATTTAATAATTATATATATATATATATATATATATATATATATATATATATATATATATATATATATATATATATATACAGTGGGTACGGAAAGTATTCAGACCCCCTTAAATTTTTCACTCTTTGTTATATTGCAGCCATTTGCTAAAATCATTTACGTTCATTTTTTCCGCCATTAATGTACACACAGCACCCCATATTGACAGAAAAACACAGAATTGTTGACATTTTTGCAGATTTATTAAAAAAGAAAAACTGAAATATCACATGGTACTAAGTATTCAGACCCTTTGCTGTGACACTCATATATTTAACTCAGGTGCTGTCCATTTCTTTGGATCATCCTTGAGATGGTTCTACACCTTCATTTGAGTCCAGCCATGTTTGATTATACTGATTGGACTTGATTAGGAAAGCCACACACCTGTCTATATAAGACCTTACAGCTCACAGTGCATGTCAGAGTAAATAAGAATCATGAGGTCAAAGGAACTGCCTGAAGAGCTTAGAGACAGAATTGTGGCAAAGCTCAGATCTGGCCAAGGTTACAATAAAATTTCTGCTGAACTTAAGGTTCCTAAGAGCACAGTGGCCTCCATAATACTTAAATGGAAGACGTTTGGGATGACCCTGCTCATCACCTATCCAATACAGTCCCAACAGTGAAGCATGGTGGTGGCAGCATCATGCTATGGGGGTGTTTTCAGCTGCAGGGACAGGACGACTGATTGCAATCAAGGGAAAGATGAATGCAGCCAAGGTTTACCTTCCAACAAGACAATGACCCTAAGCAGACAGCTAAAATAACGAAGGAGTGGCTTCACAACAACTCTGTGACTGTTCTTGAATGGCCCAGCCAGAGCCCTGACTTAAACCCAACTGAGCATCTCTGGAGAGACCTAAAATGGCTGTCCACCATCGTTTACCATCCAACCTGACAGAACTGGAGAGGATCTGCAAGAAGCAATGGCAGAGGATCCCCAAATCCAGGTGTAAAAAACTTGTTGCATCCTTCCCAAAAGGACTCATGGCTGTATTAGATCAAAAGGGTGCTTCTACTAAATACTGAGCAAAGGATCTGAATACTTAGGATATTTCAGTTTTTCTTTTTTAATAAATCTGCAAAAATGTCAAAAATTCTGTCAATTTTCTGTCAATATGGGGTGCTGTCTGTACATTATTGAGGAAAAAAAATGAACTTAAATGATTTTAGCAAATGGCTGCAATATAACAAAGAGTGAAAAATTTAAGGGGGCCTGAATACTTTCCGTACCCACTGTATATATAAGTGGAAAAAGTGTAATTTGCCAGTCCAAATGATAGAGGAAGGTGCACCACGTAACTTATTGGAAGCTGAGACTTTGACATCTACAACTAAATATGGGAAGTGTTTTCTCCGACTTTTTAAAAGTTGACAAGTCTGGATAAGATGGATATGTAACATGGGAACATGTAAAACTATTTGCCATAAAATAGTTGAATTACTTTTTAAAGTCCAAAAGCCTTGCTCTTTTGTGTGTGTGAAACAAGAATGACAATGGAAGTGTTTTTCTCTGCTCGATTGCGTTCTGCTCTGTGATTGTGTTCTTGTGTTTTGTGAATGAGACCTATACCTCAGTCTGGTCTTCATCAAGGAGCTCTGCTTTACCCTCAGGTGTTATTGGCAAAGCACAGCAGTGATCTCACACCCAAGATTGTCATTCCTTAATGGCTTCTGAATGCTTGCAAACCTGCTCCCTCCTTTACCCTCTCTTACATTTGGTCAAGGATCAGAGGTCTTTTGAGAGCGCTGGAGAAACATCCTTCTCTGTTTTCTGTCTGTCCTCCAAGTATAGATGAGAGCCAATGTGTTTGAACCATCCTTTTTAGTTAATTTTTTTTTCATGACAAGTCTAGGAAGGTTTCTTATATATATATATATATATATATATATATATATATATATATATATATATATATCAAGACTTTTTATTTTTAAGTTTCATGTCTGCATCTAGGTAGTTAACGTAGCAGTGTTGTGAAATGCTGTGCCTCATCTAAAACTAATTTCATAGCGAGTGTCATGGTGAATGAGAAAACCAAATTTTACAAATGTTGCAGTTGTTGTGTCACAGAATGTAGTTTTATGAGTTTTTGGGCAAGATGTGGTTGTTTAAACTTCAAATATGTGTTTTATTTATGAAGATAGTGCCTATTTGAAAACTTGCTTTGACGTTTTCAGGGATGTGAGCTCCTGGGTGTCAACGGCCGATCATCGCCAACAACAGCCTTACCTCAGCCAGTGCTTCTGGAATTTGCCGCTGGTTCTGATGTCTCTGTAGTGGTTAAGCATGAGACATTTAATGCTGTATCTGAGCACTGCCTTTGTACTTTTGGCTGAATTGCTTAACAACTTTTATAATGGCTATTGTTGTTTGTTAAATGTATTAAATATTAAAGTATTTAATCGATTCGGTTTTGAGACACAGTCAATGTGTTAGTGACAGTGATTTTGACTTCAGCGCATTATTATGGCTTTAGATGGCGACAAGAAACTGTCTTTATCAGTGAGTCGGTAGCAAAGACTTTTATATAGAAAGGGACTGAAACAAGACTGTAAACAAGGATTATTTTTATTCTCAACAACACCATGTAAGACACAACCAAACTGACCAGCGTTATCACGGGAAATCCCCGTAACCATTGAAAGTATACTACAATATAGCTATCCTAAGCATGTTATGAATATGAGATTGACCTGAGGAAAGAATGCTGTATCAGAGGCAGGTAATCACACTCGCTCATGCAGTCTCTCTTTTTACTCTACTATACATACCATAATAATTTTAGCATATAGCTTTAAAAAATTGTACATAATCATTTGACATTTATTTTTATTTTTAACTTTTAACTTCAAGGAAGCAACTCAGCGTTTCTTCATTACTAGTTCTGAAGTGATGTTTTCAAATAACGGAGGCTTGGAATCTGTTAAACTGTCAACTTGAGATTTGAATCATGGCAGAAAGAAGTAGTTGCACACACAATATCTACACACTTGTGCCATTGAACCGTGGCCTAATGGTAAGAAAGTTAAACTGGTAACCGAATGGTCTCTCTCTTTCTTTTTTCTCTCTTTTTCTCTTTGTCCCAGCTTTTACAATGTAAGCTTTCACAGACTTCCACCTTCTGATCAAAGCCCAGAGCAATACCCAACAATGAATTACCATTTCAAATTCAATATAACTCCAATCTAACATTCTGTCCAAGTTTCCGAATGTGGAGAAGCTTCTCTTATGCAGCCTTCCCGTGACTAATTCTGTTAATGTAAGAAAGCATCATATCTTTAAAGCTCTCCCATAGTTCTGTCCATATAGAGCAAGGTTTTCAGTGTGAACTTGGATCTGACTTGATGTAACTTGGCAGCACATTTTTGTAGTTGGACAATAATACATTAAAAGAAGCTTATGAAGTGTGAAGTATTCTGATGCTGAGCCATTTGCCTCATCTTCTGCAGGTTGGATGTGCAATTTATGTGTTGCACAAGAGTTTCGATTGGGGAGAATCATCTACACTCCAATCATCACCTTGAGCAAAGGCATTTCATCTGCTGTTCATGACTTATGTATTTAATCAACAGTGCCTCAAAAGTTCACCTGCTATTTTGTGTTTCCAGTTCTTCATGGTTGCTTAAATGGCTATTTTGGGGGGTTAAAGGGTCTCAGCTAAAGGGCTAACAGCAAAATTGTTTTCACAAGCTGCCTCTTGTGGCTAAAATTGCATCCCAGATATGATATTGAGCAATTCTGAAAATCTGTAAAACAGATTTGTGTTGAAAATTCCTGTGGCTTCTGGCTATATTCTCTCTGCACCTCACATCAGCAGTATAGTTTACGTCTGCTTGACTTTGTGGCATTTGAAGGCTTCTTGTGAAACTGATTATCAGTGTCGCACACAGGAATCAAGTCTAAAATATGTTTAAAATACATCATTTCTATTTAAAATGATTGCATAGCATAGTAGCTTGCAAAGGGATGCAAGAATAGGAGGACATAATTAAAAGTATGTTAGTTTTTGTGTGAAACAAACTCCCAACTGATCCCAACGTCATTGACAAACCTCTCAATCCTCTCCAGATGAAGCAAGAAAGCCCATGGCTTTAGCTCAGCGAGCATTGATGTTATACACAAACACAGTTTGACATTCCAACTGTGGGATTTTGAAGCCAAGAAAAAATGATCCAAGATTTAATAAACAACCATTATTATTCTTTGAATGGATGTGAAAAGTGTGTTTCTTCTGTTTATTGAGTTGAGTGGATCCAGCATGTGCTTTACAGGACCTGCGTGTCTTGTGACCTTCTGCTCCATCGTTTCTCTTTCTCTCATTTTTTTTCTCAGCCTCTCAACACTCATTTCTTTGTTTCCCTCACTTTTTTTTTGTTGCTTTAAGGCAATTACTTGTCACCTTCTCATTTTGTATACTTGGAAACAATATCTTACCAAACCTTCTTTGTCTTTGGTTTGGCTTTATCCTCAAGTTTAGATGCTGGTTTTGATCAGACTCCAATGGGTGATGTATTATTAATATCATCATTGTGAGCAAATGAAATTTCTGAAATTGAGTTAATAAAAAACTTGAAAGATGTGGTCACCCACAATGGAGTCAAAAAGAGTGTCGCCTTTCCTTCTGTGAATATTCCCAAACACTATGAAACCATGTTTTATTTTGATTACGTTAGCTATAGAGTCAGTTTCTCCTTGTGCAATGACACTGACTATAATACCAAATAAATAAATGGACATATGTTGATTTGAGATGAAAATATTGGCCAATCAGAATCAGGTTTTCCAGAAAGCCATGCAATGGATTTAAAAGTTTGATAAATGGTTTAAAGATCCCCAATTGTTAATATACATATTGTATTTCCCACCTGTTTCAGTGAATGGAGGATGTATCTCATTCTGTTCAGAGAAGGAGAGCGCTTCTGAATTGACAGCAGAAGAGGGAACCTTGCTGCGCTGTGGGCAGAACCTGCCAGTTCAGTCTGGAGCTCAGTACCACCACAGCAACCACTGTGAGCAGCCTGCACAGAACCTTCACCTGCAGGAGAGCCCCCACCGAGACGCCAGGTGAGACATCCCAGCACATTTGAGCACTTGGATTGGTCAGCTAGAGCAGTCACTACATGAGAACTTACTTTTATGACAAAACAGTAATTAAATGTGGTATTTAAAATGTTGTTTAAGTGAATTTTGAAGCATAATGTTAAAAATAATGTCTTTTGAGTTTTCCATTAATCAAAAAACCCTAAAAAAAGATATATCACGGTTTCCACAAAAAATATTAAATTGCACAATTTTTTTTAAACATTTATATTAATAATAAGTTTTTCTTGTGCACCAAATCAGAATTTTACACTAAAGAGTGAAAAAATAGCTGCTGAAATTCATCTTTGTCATCACAGGAATGAATTCAATTTTAAAATGTATTAAAATAGAAAACAGTTATTCATTTAGAAGCATTAATAGAGCCTTACCAGCTGTGAACTTTTGAATGGTAGTGTGTTAGCACTCTTTTTTTTTTAAAACAAAGCTAAGCCAATACGCTGATATAGTTTACAAAAAAAGGATTTGCTTTTGATTTTTGTCCATGACTATCAGTTCATGTAAGTGATTATAAGACAGAAAAGACCATTAAACACACTGTTCAAAATATTACATTGTATACGAGGTTCTAGTAAATCAAGTATGTAAAGCTTTTAAGATAATCTCTGAAATACTAATTACATTAAGAATGTAAATATATCTGCAAATCAAGTAATGTAGGTTGTTTTATTAAAGCTTAACGCAGTATGGAACAAGTCAAACAAGCCCGTCAAACACTGCAGTACTGATGACGCTTCTTGGCTGCGTTTGTTTTCTAAACGGCTAGGAAGAGAGACTGCCGTCGGTTTCTGTTGGCTTCTGTGCAGCCGCAGTACAGTTGAAACCTATCGTTTCGGCGAGGGATGCTATCCAAAGTGCTTTCACTCAAACACGCCGTCCAACTCTCCCAATATTGTCGCTGAATGTCACTGCTCCAGCCAAACAGGAAGTGGTGAGCCTGAATGGACCGAGTCATGACAAACTTGAGGCTTCAGTTCAGCCAGTGCGCTAGCATTAGCGGTTTCCCGCACCAAGTGAAAAGGGGACTTAGACAAAATCCTTCATAGGCTGCTGGGACAGAGGGCCCTTCTCACATCATTCCAGAGCTTTGCACACAAATCCATAATGAGCAAACTGACAGGAATTATTATGTGGAAGATCACAGCGACGCACTGGGAAATTTGACCCCCATTCAAGGGGGGTAAAGATTCCCACTATAATAGGGAGTATTGTAAACACAGAGCATTTAGAGGCCCGCTATTATACCTCCAAACCAGGTGACTTCTGTTTAGCCCACATGTAGGCTTCGGTTAACCCCTATTGTGTCATCAAAGCCTGTCATACGCTGAGCATGACAGCCTCCCTGTATTCATCTCTCTCTTTTCTTATTTTTAAATACCCATTCATAACTCTAGTTCAGGCCAAATTTCCTGCTTCATTTATTCATGGAATTGCTCCGGAGCATTTGTGGTGGATCTAACTGGTGTTTAAAGTACGCCGCAGTGGAAACCCATCCAATGGCTGTTTCCTGTGACAGAGGGGAACATAAAAAGTAGCTTCTGATCAGCACAAACCAAACATTATAACCTAATAAGAATCTGTAAGAGTTTGCAAAATGAATCTCCAATCGCACCGCTTTTGGTCAAACATTGTCAGTGTTAACAGAGATGTTTGAGAGTGCAGGCTTGCCAGGACCGGAGCACAGAGCTTGTCTGTTTCCGTGGTGTTTGACAGTGCAGAGTTGGCAGTACTTTGAGAAACCCTGGCCTTTATCTTTCAACAGCCCCGGCCGCTAATAGTGAGCATATTCTTCCTGCTCCGTTCTGCCTAAACGCTCCTCATATTCCTCTGGGTGTGTTTCATTCTCCCGCAGGTCTGCTGGCTTTCAGACGGATCTCAGCTCGTCGTCTCTGTCCGGTGGCGTCAATGGGTGTCATGCTTTGCCCTCGTACCCCATCAAACAGGAGGGCTACAAGTTGGGATCGGCCCTGAACGACTTTTCAGGAGGGATGGGAGCAGGTCGCAGGGAAATGGCCTGTCCGAACAGCAGTAGTGGCGGCGATGACAGTAACTTAGCAACTGTTCTGTCGTTGTCGGCAATGGCGGTGACTGTGTATCCATTTAATAATGAAGATGGCTCCTCCCCACTGGCTTTGTCCCCAAGCTCGCGTCACTCAGCAAGGCCAAACGCCAGCGGACTGAAGAGACGCTGCCTCTTGGTGGCCTCCCAGTCATCCTCAGAGGGAATCGATATTGCCGCCAACATCTGCTCCTCCCAGATGTCCTGCGTTAACGGCCTGCGCACTAATTCGTCGTCGCCTACCGCCACCACTTTCTCCCACAAGCCTCTCCCCGCACCCAGCCCTCAGCTGCCATCACCTTCCACCTCGTCCTGCCTCCTACCCCTGTCCTCCTCGTCATCATCCTCCTCAGTGTCGTCAGTGGAGCATTGTGAGGACGTAGCCTCCATGCAGCCGGGTCCCGGCGTGGTTAACGGCAACGGGCTTGGACTTCTCATACAGCCCGGTGCTCTGTTGGACAGCTGTACAGCGACTCTGAAACAGGAACCGGTGGATGATTTCTCTCCAAGTGAGGAGGAGCTCTTTCAGCATCACTATCACCATCTGACGAGCCGTGGAAGCCACTGCATTGGGCATTCCCACCATCACCACCACCACCACCACCACCAAACAGGCCCCCCACGGCCACCCATGCCCCCTCCCTACCACCTGCACCAGTACATGGGCTCCGGCCCAGGAGCTCTACTGCATCTTCAGAGCCAGCAGCAGTCTCCACCCTCAGGCCTGCTGGCACAGCCCAAACCCACAGGCCTGGTCGAACAGCAAGTGAGCGACAGGGAGGACGTGTTTAGCGATAAGCAGGTATGCCGCTGGATTGACTGCAGTGCGGCATACGAGCAGCAGGAGGAACTGGTTAGGCATATCGAGAAGGTCCACATCGACCAGCGAAAGGGCGAGGACTTCACCTGCTTTTGGGCCGGATGTGTTCGTCGCTACAAACCCTTCAACGCCCGCTACAAGTTGCTCATCCATATGAGGGTTCACTCTGGAGAGAAACCTAACAAATGCATGGTGAGTGTCCACAGTTTTTAACTGGCTGTCAGAAGTGCACAATTTTCAGCAGTTCCCCATAATGAAAATCATAGAAGTGATTATAACTGGCAGCTGAAATGGCCTTGAAAAGGCATATGCAGTATTTTGGAAATGAATTGTTTTAGTTGGAATCCTCGTTGACTTTAATTCGAGTGGAAAGTTCATGAAACCGAATGGCGGTATAATTATTTTTAATTTAGAAGGTCAGTTTTAAAATCAGTTTTTAAGTATGTATTATCAACAGAGGACAAATAATTCTTTCATTAAACTTTATTAAATCAAATCTCTTTCTAAGGGAGCCACAAAAGTTTTTCACAAATCCATTTTTTTTATTTTATTTAAGTTTTATGTGAGAAATAGATTTGAAAGTTCTCTCCAAGCTGCATTTTTTGTAACAGCTTTCAATAGACCACCTATGCCTATTTTCCTCAGCATTTTTTTTTCACTGCCATATCACATGACATGAGAAATTATGATTTCAGTGGAAAGCGCAGCTAACTTTTCCACTGACGGGTTTGGGTATTTAATTGGACCTGTAGTTTAGCTGTATAAATAGTGTTGTGGTGAAAACCAAGACATCCAGGTAAAACTCTCAGATTGCACAAGTCAACACAGTAATCAATGTCAAAGTGCCTTTTCTAACATTCTCAGCTCAAGTGGAAAAATGACTCCAGCCCCACCAAAGCGCAAGTCCAAATACACAATTAGTCCACAATTTGTGTAGCGTGAAACTCTGTTTGTTTTCTTAAGATATCTCTCTCTCCCTCTCTCTCTCTCTCTGTCTTTTATTTGTAAATGATTGAGATCTTAAAAAGAACCCTACACATCTGTTTAACATAACCAAATAATGCGTGCACTTGATCCCTTTAAATAGGAGGTTTAAACATTTAGCCATCCCACAAGTATTAAGCGAATTGGCTCTTTATCCAAACTAAACACTTGGAAAAATGTAGTAGTCTGTAAGAACGGAGCCGCAGAGGAGATGACCAGCGAAATTCCCCTCTATTGCTCAATAGGAGAATTTTGGATTATTTCTTGTCAGATATATTCTGTTTCATATACAAGACTCTGTCCAAAATGGCTCTTATTTTACAGTTATCTTTAAAGTCGGCCTATTGCTCTGAATCCCAGGATACCTTTTTGTATCCAAATTTTATGTTTAGCCGTATCAATAGGAGACAGCTGTACACTAAAATGTGGAGTATGTTACAAGGGCAACATTTATATTAACTAGCATTAAGTAGTTCCGTTGAGGTTATTAATGACAAGTTTTGTTTATTCTCCAGAGGATGATGGTTTACTCTGAGCTCACAGCAGCTGGACTGACAGATGTAACTAGATCATGTAAATTCCTTCTCAAACGTGCGACTAAATTTTCAGCATTGCTGCGGCCTGAACTTGGTAGTTCAAATCATTTTTGTGACTTTGTTTTTGTATATGCATTATTGTTTCATTCTTTATATCATAATCTAATCTCACTTTTTCTGACTTGCTCATACTTTTACAATAGTGCTGTAGGGGTTCTGTTCTTTCTCTCAAAACTCTGCCCGGAGTATGTGGCAAGACCAGCCCCGGTGTCACAGCCTGTCAGAACAAACAAACACTCATTTTATTTAGATCGATACTAAGCAGATGCTAAGATAGGAACAAACCCATGTATTGTTTTAAAAGGACTGGACATTGTTTCTGGATGTAGTGAGGGCCTCTCCCTGAGTCAACTCTGTCAAAGTTTAGTCTCTATTTTAAAGTAGTCCTATGGCCTGTTCTAGAATCGCATTAACGTTTCCTGTGCAAATAGGAAAAAAGAGAAATTGAGGCGAGAGTTTATTGAGTGATTCACAACCCACAGTACATATAAAGTATGTGATAAGGCACTTGGAAAGATTTTTGTTTTGTTAAACCTATTAACATTGTTGGGAGTAATGCATTACTAAGTAATTATTTACTGTAATTCAATTAATTTTCACAAAGTAAAGTAAGGGATTGCTTTCTCTCTAATTTATTTACAGTTGCTTCTGATGTAATTACATTAAATACTGTATAGACTATAAAACAATTCCATATAAAGCATGTATTTCATGCATATAAAGCATTTTATGTTAGTGTATTTAACATAAAAATTAAACGTTTGATGTTAAAATGTATGTTTTTAATGTAACCTTCTCCCTTTAAATGCTTTGGTCAGTTCAAGAATAATTAATGCAATTTTAAATTATTTATCTAAAAGAATTAAAAGAGCATGTCTATCCTTCTATTGTTCAACTGGTTGAGGTTGAAATGGGATTTAGAAAGTAATTAGTAATAAGTAATACAATACCTTTTAGAGAGAGTAATTAGTAAAGTAATTACACGGCAATTACACTGTTGGAGATGTAATTAGTAGCTAACTAATTAACTAGTTTTTATTACTTGCCCAACACTGTCTATAAAACAGAAATTGCAAGTTGGGGCTGTCAAAAATATTAATCACTGACATATTAATATGTGTTAAAACACATTAAAAATGTGTTATGTGTTCGATTGAACTTGTAGCAGAATTATTATACTGGGTGAGTCTATTTTTCACAGATTTGATTTTGTTTTCTTTAATTTAAAAGTGAATTTAATGATATTTATACTGATAGTAAATTATATAATGTAATTTTGCCATTTTTATTAGAAACTTTTAAATTACAGACTCACACAAACAGCATTCACATTGTAAACATTGGAGGAAAAAAATTATTTATTTACACAAATTGCCTATTTCTAATTTTTTCTTCCGAATCGATGCCTTCCTCTGACGTCCACAGGAAGCAGCTTTTGTCGGAAACATGTTGCGTTTGTGGCCCTCATGCAATATACAGAGACATTTTGGTATTCTAACTATTTGTGCAGAGGAAACCGATGAGACATTTTGATTTAGAAACAAATGCTTCAGAAAACCCAGCTAATCCCTTTATTATCTTTCCAACTGCAGATTCCTCAGAGAGCGCACGAGGCATGATTCCCCTGCATCCAAACACAACACTCCCTCATTCCTCTCTCTCTCTCTCTCTCTCTCTCTCTCTCTCTCTCTCTCTCTTTCTCTTTCTCTCCCTTGCTTTGTCTTCTCTCCCAGCTGTGCTGCATTTGATTTGTATCATGCAGCGCCTTGGCAGGAAAAAGTCATTATCACAAACATAGGACGGGGTTCTGACTCTCTGCTTTGTCACCGTTCATACCTGGACGCGGTTTTATGCCCCGGCACGTAAAAACGCAGCTACATCTGCAAGCACTGAGCTCGACAGACCTTTTAAAACTGTTCTGCGGAGTTTGAGAGGCTCTTTTCGGTTCACCCTCTCCAATTAAAAAGCACTGCGGGCTGTTTTGTGGTAGTCAGACAGCAGAGGAGAAGGCATCTAAAAGGAAACAACATAATCTCACTGCAATATCCTGTTGTGTTTCATGCCTAATTCAAGTGTTGTTTTAGTTTATTGGTTTTTTGGCCTCCTTGTCTGCATTAATATTAAAAATTTATCCCGCGACTACTGCCCCGACACTGTCCCAGGGCTCTTATACGTCAGCGCTGTACTGAATTCAACTTTGTATTTCAGATCACCTATCCCAGCTCATGAAATTCATGTAAATGTTCATCAAAGCGTGTATTGTTAATACTTCTGTTACTCATGTTGCTTATCAAGTTGATCTTGTTTGATGATCAGATCCATGCTACATCGTTGGACATTGATGATTGTTTCTTTATTAAATTTCCTCTTGAATGTTTTGGTTTAATCGTATTACATTAATGTCTTGGCTTTGGGTTAGCGTGCTTGCAGTCGACATGAGGTTTTCTTGCCATTTTCTGCAGTTTGTACCTGCTGTGGCAGGTTTAGTAAATGGGCTGTGTTCTGTTCTGTATTTTATGTGGTTAGTGTAGTTTACTACTGTACTAAACTCACTGAGTTCTCATAGCCATAATAACACTGTATTAATTCATCTGACCTTTTGGATTTCCTACTTTGGCTTTTCCTGTATCACCTGTGCTGACATTTATTCATATATGCTTGATGTCTGATGCAAATATGTCAGTGTATTTTGGAACCGGATCTCTTTCTTGCATTTTTTGTCATCTAGTTTTTATAAATATTAAGTCAAACATTTTTCCTTACCTATGATTTTGTTTAATCAGGGGAAGGAATTTTTTTTGAAGTCATGGCGTATTCTGATTTTTAATAACAATATTTGTTTTAATTATTATTTAGAAATGTAATTCAATTATTACTTTACTCCTATTGATATAGTTTGCCCATTATTACCTCGGAGGTTGCCGAGCCCTATTTTAATATTTCTCATTTGTGAAATATTATAATGAGATCACATACGTAGGGTTGCAGGTTTTTGCAATTAATTTTGTATTTGTTACTTAAAGCAGTAAATGTTTCTGAGCAACACACACCCATTTGCTTGCATTTCTCATCTCTGTCGTCGTCACCATCACCAGACCAGTTGGTCGTTCAGCGTTTGGCTCACAAAAATGCATGTTTTTATTTTTAAAAAACGTAATGTTAACAGATATTAGGATTTACTTCCTAAACCACACCTTTTTGTTACCTCATCAAAATAATTGCGGCGCCACCCTTACGATGCATTCGTTTCAAAGTTTGAACACACAGGCCTTTGCTTGAAGGAAAATTGGCTCAAACAACCTGCTGGGGAAAAAAAAAAAAACATAGATCATGGAATTTCCTTTTCCCCCCTCTTTGCTAGTGTGAAACCGGCAAACGTATATATAAAGATTTATTAGACTGATTTTTGGATGGGTGTTCAGAATTCTGCAACAGCAGACGGCCCAGACCTTTGCCAAAATGGCGTGTTTTGGAGTAAATGGAGGCTTTTGTGAGCAATCAACACAGATGCTGGAGATGAAACGGCTCGCGCCATTAGCTAATTAAAACGCACGGCCTGTGCATGAGCTGACTTTTTCCTCTGAATGCATTGCGAAACCCGAGCCGTCTGGATTTTGCCCCAGCAAAGGCGGCAAGTGGCGTTGATACTAATGTGGATGTACTAGAATGAGCTGCTGACATTTCTGCCCTGTCTATTTAACTTAGCAACTGCCAACTCTCTAAGCTCCATTATGCTAGCAGGTCGCGACAGTTACCTGCACTGAAGCAGCAGGACTCAAGGACTGTTTCCTATCTGTTTCCACTCCATTTGCCAAAGCTTTCCATTCTAGGTGAATTGGTTTTAAACAGTGGCTTGGGGAGGTTATCCTGTTTGGGTCTTTTTAATGGGAAGGTGGAGTGAATGATTCCAGCACAATCATTGTTCATATTAGTTTTCAGAAATGTCATAAATTTCACTTGAATGCAAGTTTCCAGATGGTACAGCAGAAGAATGCACGTGGTCAGAATTGTTTTTGCAATTACAGCTCACAATTTGCAACCTTCAACTCGCTAATGTTTCATCACATGAAAGTTACGGTTGAATTATATCTTTAATTTGAAGATCAACAAATCCGAATCGGTTTTTTTTGCTTGCTGTCAGATCCAATCTGAGACTCGATTGTCTTTTTGTCATGCTAACAGCTATGCAACGGAGACCATATGTGATACATATATTAGCTGATGAAACTTCTGGCATAAAATGTGAGATTTGTCAGGAGACTGATGTTTTGGCAATGGAATGAAAGGCCTGGGAATTGATGGATCGTGCTTGTTTTCCTTGTCAAATACGCCAGGCCAAGTTCTTGTCAGGCCGTAAAAGGTTTCCAGTCATTCTGTATAGTAATGCAATCCAGTCGCTACTCCTCTTCTCTCTCTTCCTGTCTTACATTCTGCCACTTAAGTATTCTTGATAGCTACTTAACCCATAATCATTGTCAAATATCTGGTAGCTCTTTTTTTAATGCAAAATACACTTTTTAAGCTCCCATTATGGGATGCATTCACCTCATGGCTGTACGGCTTTAAATGTGCATGACCAGGTATCAAAGAGTGAAATATCCATACATGTTTTGTGCTAATTACATTTGTCTGGAATGCTATATTTTGAGTGAGTAATTTCCCAACATTTAATTATATACCTGAAATGTGAGACAGAGACTGATGGCTACATTATTTTAGCATTGTGTCATATCTGTCCCGAATCCAAGTGCTTAATCAGTTTAACCCTGCAAGTGGGGCGTATCGTCTACTAATACACTAAGGGGACCAAATACAGCTAATGGCCAAAATTTCCTCAGGCTTTTTGAGTGCTATACTCTGCTAGACACAGTCCTTATATATGCTACATACATGGCTTAATAGGCTTAATCTAGTCCCATCATCCTAACTATGGAGAAAAAGACTTGTCTTTCTTTAGTTATCTTATAATAGACTTTCCAGCAGATTTGTGAAAGGTAATTTGAAACGGTCTCCATTAAGTTAATATTTGGAGGTAATCCTTGTCAGATTTACTCCCGGGAATATCTCTATAAAAAGGTGAATTGTTGACTGAACTTTAATTTACTATTCCCTGTTTCTAGCTTTGTAAGACATGAGAACATTTATTGCACTTTTTTGGTTTATTTACTGCAAAAAAGTTGTGGAAACTCTCAGGTTTTTTTTTATTACTATTGTCCTATTTTCTCTATATAGTACTTTTAGCGCCATATTGCTTTTATTATTCGATTTCAGTACTTTTATTAGCCCCATATAACCTCTGTCTTTATTTTCTGTAATTGTTTAATAGCACTGCAGCACAAATGTGCGTAAAATCAGTTGATTTAACATGATCCAGCCAGGTGACATTAAAAAAATCTGGTGGACAGTGTGCCAAGAAAATATTGAGTTGTTGTAAAGTGAAGTGTTGCTTGTTAAAGACAGATATTTGGCACTCAGTAGTAATGTTCCTACACATTTGAGCTTATTTTATCTTTTAACTTGTTCCCCGCCAGTGTTTTCTCTTTTTTTAATAAAGTTGCCTGCCAGCACCAGCATTTTTGATAATTTTTACAAAGGTTTCATTGCCCCCCAGAATATTCTGAACTTGCAGTATATCAAAAGAAAAAAACATAGCCTTTGTTTTTAAACAACAAAAAAGATCAACACCTGAATGTGGGCAAGTTTCATAAAAAAAACCCAACAACAACAATTTGAACAAAAAGCTGAAAAAAAAAAAAAAATTTTGTCAAAGATTACATCCTTGTTGGATTCAAAATGAATTTCAAAACCTAGATGGAGTAGATCGAGTCCATCAACATCCCCACATCTCATTATTGTGTGCATAAGCAATGCATCTATCACTTGCTTCTGCTTCTTCGCCTGTGTTTTGATCCGGAGATTCTGTTTTCTTTCAGAAGAGTCATAATGGCAGGGAAGCATTGTCATGGTGGAACATTCCGTCAGTTGTGGGCAAAAAAGTTAAAGAGCTGCTAGTCATATTTTTTATGCTCCTAGTCATACTGTACATTGTTCAAGTTGATATGCATTGACTGTTTTACATTTTACAAGCTATGCTCAATCAGACAGACGTTGTGGCATAATGTTTGTTACAACAAGTAATAATTTAAATTTACCCTTTTTTTAAAAAAAAAAAAATAGCGAGACACAGTGAGACACTTAATTCCAGTAAATAGGCCCAATTTTCACAAAGACCTTTACATTATTTATTTTAGTGTATTTTTGAACTGTAAAAAGGTCCTTATGATTTTTACAGTTGTTGTAAGCTTAATGTTATCATGGTGAAAAATTTGTATTTTTGTAGTATTTTTCTAGACTAAAAATAATGTTAACAGTTAGCATTTTAACATTTTTGAAAAGGAGAGACTAATCCAAATGAATTTTGTGTTAATCAATTATAATATATATATATATATATATATATATATATATATATATACACACACACACACACATATATATATATATATATATATATATGAGCTTAACTTATGTTGAACCCAAAATATTCCTTTATTAAAAAAGGACATTTGTCTCTATAACATTTTGGTCACAAGTAGGGTAATGCATAGGTTTTATGAATTTTCAATGAAATTTAAGTGCTAAAAGTGTTTTTATAGTGATTTTATTTCTCTACATACACATTATAAATGTGGTAATAAATTTGAATAATGATGATTTAATGGCTCAGTGTGGGCCATTTATGGCCTAAATGTACACAGAGCTAGTCATAAATGTGTTTAATTTAGAGTACCTTCCTCATTGTCACTATAGAGAGCTTGTTGACATGGAGCTGATTCCAGGTGCCATCTGCCAAACACTCCTTAGAATAAATAACAGTAGTCAGGGTGCTATTTACATCACACCCAGCCTTTCCGCAAACATTCGCCATAAACCCCATCATGTAAACAGAGTACGGACAGTTTTGAGTTAAGACTGAATATCCCAGTGTTCTTAGAATGGGTTTGTTGAGCTACAGATGGACCATGGGATTTAGCAGAACCAAGAGACAGGTTAGCATCCCAAGTATCTCTCAAAACCAAACCAACCCAGTTGAAAAACAGCCACATAACTGGAGGCTTTATGGTGCCCCTCTAGTCTGAAACCACGTCCCATCTGCGGTCTGAACAGAGCCCAAAACTAAGTGTGGGAGGCTTGTGACAGTTTCTCTCTTACAAACTTATGGACTGTGACAGCGTTCTATCGCATTTATCATCTGCTGTCACTCACATTGCTGTAACCAGAGCAACATCTTCACCAAAAGCCCTTTCCATAAAACCCTTCACCACAGCAACAGTTATGGGTGTGGGGGTGTAGTAAGAATGTGGTGCGCTGGAAAGACGCTGTTTCGGTTCCACATTTCAAGTGGGGTGTTATATAGAGATCTGGCAGGACGTGGTGCGCTTTACTGCTGACTCACAGCTGGATTCAACAGTCCAATTAGAGCTCTCCGGATGAAACTATTCATACCCCGCCAGAAGAGCTGTCCACGCTTTCTCAAAGCACTTGTCTGTTTATATTGTCAAGTCCCTACATTCATTTTAACTTTTGGTATGGAAGTATGGCTCAGAAACCATTTCAGCAATTATTGATAATAACAGTAACTTCTGCACTTCCTGCCAACATGAACTTCAACCCTGTTCTTTCAGCCAATATTACTTGTATTACACTTTGACTTGTTGAAATAGTTCTTCATTATAGTAAAGTGCATTCTCCAAAAGTTTCTAGTTCAATGACGAATGTCACTTTTTCACATTTTCCCGAGATCATTTATTTTCATCTTTTAATAATGTTAATATTTTTTCCTGCTTGTGCCCAGGAAAGTGAGGAAGCCTGTTTCCACTTCAGAGGTAATTGTCTCATTAAGTTTAAAAAAAGAAATAGTCACATTGTGAAATATAAAGTTGCAGTTGAAGTCACAATAGTGAGATAAAAAGTCATTGTACCGTTTTATTTTGTTTACTCTGAGGCAGAATTCATTACAGAATCCTGAAAAAATATAATGGTTTCCACAAAAAATTTTTAAGTAGAACAACTGTTTTCAACTTGATAATATTTTGAAATGATTCTTGAGCACCAAAGCACCATATTAGAATGATTTCTGAGGGATCATGTGACACTGAAGACTAGTAATGATGCCGAAAATTAAGCTTTGCCATCATGGGAATAAATAACGTTTTAAAATATATTGAAATAGAAAACAGTTATTTTAAATTGTAATAATATTTCACAATACTGTTTTTTACTGTGTTTTTGATTAAATGCAGCTTTGGTGAGGACATAAAAAAATCTTACAGACCACAAACTTTTGATCAATAGTGTACAATTTGCCAGACAGTATTATCCAAAGCGACTTACATCGCTTTTTTTTTTATTTTTTAAAATCAGTTAATTTCCTCGTTGGGAATCAAACTCATGACCTGTTCCAACAGAAATGTTTCCATACGAAAGTTTTCATCTAGATAACATGCGGTCTGTTGTTGTGTGCGGTCCATTGATGTGGATTCCGAAAGATCAGTAGCATGGACATACAACTCTCGTTTTTGTTCCTTTCGGTACAAACCGCCAACGACTTTTTTCCAAACAATGATTTCATTCCTTCACTAATGGTCTCATGGTGCATTCTGATAAATTCTGCATGACCTCAAAGCCCACGGCTCATCAATTCACCCCTTAAATTTGATTTAAATTGACAGGTTTGTGAAGCTATAAAGGATTCAGTTTCTTAACGGACTTGAATGTGACCATAAAGAAATGCTCCAAATCTCTGTATAATTTCCAGCCATTGTTTCCACAGTAGTGAAAAATTAAGAAAATAGCACGTTCTATGGCTCCTTGAAGACTCAATATTATCCTCTTCAAAGCTTAAATACAACCAGAACAAGTGACACGGATGAGCCAAATTCATATTTCAGCGTAGAAAAGCCAAGACTTAGATTAGGTCATGCACAATTTAATGCAAAGATGGAAAATGGATATTAGCATCGAAAAAACACTGCTTTGTAATACCGTCAGCGTCTCGCTTGCAAATACCAAGAGGGGTGCGAGGGCCAGACCTGGATTCGTATTACTGCTTAGGTAAATAAGTACGTGATGAGAAATTTCAAGTTAAATACTCCATAAATATGAAAACGTTTACTGTGGAATATCACAGGACACTGAGACCTTGTTATTTGGGTCTTTTCTCTCTCTCTCTCTCTCTCTCTCTCTCTCTCTTGAGTTATTGAGGTATTCTGAGGTATTTGAATAAAATTTAAGTTCTTAATTAATTTGATCTTTTTTTTTAAATTTAGAATAGTTTATCTCTCTGTTCCACTGTTAAGTTTCCATTTAATAAGTATTACATATTATTTATCTTCAGTGCAAAACATTGTGCCTCATATTCCACTGATTCCACATGATTTAATGTGCAGTCATACTGTATGACGTATCATTATTAATTATGTGTTCTGAAATATGACCTGATAAATGACCCTTGCACTGCACTTTTGAACAGAAAATAACAAAACAAGAAAATACTGAGGGGGAAACGCAACATTTAGGCTCCCAAAAGACAACAATGCAAGCTCTCTCTATTGTAGTTGAATTTCATCACATTTCTGGAGGGCTTAAATGTTCTGGTTCTCAATCCAACTGGGCTAGATGTCAATCGACCTTTCTATGTTGTCAACCAAAACTTAACATACCATCTTGACCTATTGTCCATTTGAATAGTTTTGTTTTGTTCATGAATCTGACAGAGCCTTTGACGCAGAGGTGTTTGACTTGGCAGGCTCAATGCACTCTGGGATGTGTATTTGTTGTCATGTTGGAGATATAGTAGATACAAAGTAGCTTAGAGAGTGGGCATGAGACAGAGCCAGCTGTGTCAACTCTGAACATTATGCCAACAGGGTGGAGGGTGGAAAGAAAAGGCGAGAAAAAGACCGTAGGTCAGGAAAGTTTATAGTTTACATGTTCCTCACAATGTCATATAACGAGAGATGTTGTGAAATGTGGCCTTTTTTGGTATTTAGCCTAGAGTTTGGAAGACATTTGAACCTTAAGAAGTATGGCATGACCCTGACAGCCAACTTTTTCAAATAAAGAGCTCATATGTGAGAATTATGAGTTTGCGTGATGTCACTTAGAAAGTTCAGCAAGTGTACTCCCCATAAATCGAATGTAAAAGGGGAAACTCAAATTCCAGCTTATTAAAAGCAGCGTGTATCTCATGCCGGCCAGTTAAAGAGGAAGTTTCTGAGCGGCTGCAGTCAAAGTATCTGTTATGTTACCCCATGTCTTGTGCCAGCGCCGCTGGGAACCGAACGCTAGCAGGTGTCAGTGAGTAGATGGGGACTGACGCTTAATGGATGCTGAGATCTTTCTGTGTGTCAAATGCTGGATTTGCCCCTTCACAGGCATGAACACACTGCACATATCATGTTAAGGAGTTTCATTGCATCTCACTGTGTCCTGGTTCATGTTGCACGAAACGGGGAGATAATTGATGGCTCGGTGGTATTGTAAAGGCACCGGGGTGAGTGTAATACTCTCTAATTAGCTATTAGAGATACTTAGTACGGAGAGAGTGAGAGGCCGGTTACTGGGGTGACAGATTGTGCTTGGTGTCCATCAGCGCTTTGAGAGCTTTCACAGTGCGCCCAGAGAAACCGAGAATGCTTTTTGGTTCCTTTGGTGTTCGGTTTAACAAAGAAAACATGGATTAAATGAATTTGACACTAATTTAATGGTGCCAGGTGTTTATGTCTGTAATATGTAGGGTAAAATGAGAGAAGATAGCCCACTGTGTGCATTTACTAGTAGTGATGTATTTAGTATGTGCAGGATGCAAACAAAATAGAAACTTTTATTGAGTAGAAAGATGAACAGAAAGTTAAAATCTATAGTATTTATTTTACATAGAAATCTTTGTAACATTTTAAATGTCTTTACATTTTTTTTTCAAATTATTGTATCCGTGCTGAATAAAAGTATTTTTTTATAACTTTATTTCAAGAAAAAAAAAAAAACAGTGATCCCGAAGTTTTTGGTGAACAAATTTTTTTAGTGATCCCAAACTTTGCGTGGTAGTAAACTTCTGAATTACAATTCTTTGAGTAATGTACAATCCTGTATTCTTAAATGAATGGCAACATACTATGCAATCAGGCTGAATGATTTGAGAAGGGTATAGCTGAAGCTTGGAGATCTCCAAATGGGGAGGTAGGTCCAAAACAGGGCAGGGCTTCCTTCCATTGATATACAGACACATCGTGATACGTATGCATGATTTTTTCCCCCAAACTAAACAAACACAAACTCTGCCCCGCAGCCGATTCCAAAGATTTCATTGGTCATGTCAATGCTAATTTCCTACACAAATGCTAAACTTAACCAAAGAAATTTGCTGCATGGCGGGATTTTCACAGTAAAATGACAGTTCAGGAGGTAAGCAGTCAAGAAGATAATGTGATATGAGGTCGAAGAGCCGTGGTATTGCCCGTCCATAACTCCCTGGACCTTGCTGAACAACAGACCACTGCCCCTCTCTTTGGCATTTCATTTACCAACTTTTATATAGAAATGTGAGTCCGGGACATTTGGCAAAAGTGAAAGTCTTTGAGTGTGGAGACTTTGGAGTTCCCACTTTTGGAGTTCCATTTTGGAGATCTCCAGTCTGCAGCTATATCTACTTGAATGAATCAATTTGGCCTGTAGGTTATGATGTTTGAAATCATCTATTTCATGGAATCAAAGAATAGTAGCTTTGAATTATTAAAAAAAATTCTGAGCCTGGCACCTTACCTCAATCTTTTAAGGATCTTAATTTGAGATAAGATGTCGTGACATATTGTGACAAGGAAAAGTAAAGGTAGGGGAGATGTCTTACTCTGTGTTTGGGACTCAGGTTCCTTCTAGAGAAGATCCAGTATCCCAAGCTCAGATTATATAGCCTGAATCTTCACATTGTTTCAATAGACTCTGGAATTTTAAAAGAAAAAAATACATTCCATACAATGCCAACCACTATTTTAAAATCAGAATGTATTATGTATGTAGCCTGAACATGGCTATGCATTTCATAAGAGTGCTTACATATGTATTAAATTACTTTTACTACACTAATCTGTTTTCAGGATGTATCAATGAGCACAGCATCCAGTCATATATAAAAATTAATGCAGCAGGTGAGGGACGCCAGAGAAAGTTCATACTGGAGTTACAGGTTAAAGGCTTTTAGGAAGGAAGAGAACATGTTGAAGCAACAGTTGACCTGGAAGAGGACCTTCAGTCGTTTGTCCCTCTGTAAATCTGAATCTACTCCTTGGTCAAAAAGAAGATCACAGGCAGTTTTGGAAGACACTGTGTCTTTTGGCTGGTAACACTTTGACGGTGCACCCCAGAACGACTCTGGGTTAAGTGCTCCCATAAAGACCCATATGTTTCTTGCATGTTCTCGTTCAGGATTCCCACATGTAGCATAAGTTGCTAATGTTTGACTTCCATAGAGGCGAGGTCAGAATCCATAATACACCTTCAATTCAATTTCCTTCAAAAACGTTGCTCAGAGTGGGGTGGGGTGGGGGGGGGGTGTAATGACTATGCGAGAGGCCCAATTTAGTCATCATAGGTTGCTTCCTGTGAAGGTCCCATCTACAATCTACATGGGTTTCAATCTGGTTTAACCAGTGTTGCATGAGAACAAAAAAGGCTGTTCGGAGCAATTTTGCTAGTCATTTACATGACTACTTCCTCCACCGGTTTATCAGCCAAGCCTTCGATCCCATCTGGACAACATTTGTCAGCTGAGGATTTATGTATGCATCACATTAGGTATGAATCAAATGTTTCGAAAATTGAAAGTAACGGACGAAAGAGCAACAAAGCAAAATCAAAGATTCTTGAGAATAATCGAATGTGAATTCACTTCAGCGCCGTTCCAAAAAAAAGAGAGAGAGCGAGAGAAGGAGAAATTAACTAGATCTTTGATTCATATTAGGCCTCCTATTAGCAACAGATGAAGTTGGCTGCCAAAACGAGTGGCGTTTGGATGTGGAAATGATATGTGTAAACTATGTAATGTGAATGTTTTAGCTAAGCTGTGTTTAATTTCGTACCCTGATGAAGTGCATGAGAAACCTGTCTCCCCTTAGCTGTCTCATTGAATCATATGGATATAATTTCATCCATTTACGTTTTTCTGCTCTTTGCTGTGGTTGCCAGGGGGCATTTGGAAACAGGCAGATTAAAGGCACATGTTTGCTTTCGCCTGTAGTTTTTAGCCACTCCGTCTGAGCTCCGCTGTTCTCCGTGCCGAAAGACGTGTCGGCGGTTTCTCTTTTACAGGTCACAGTTACTCCAGGCGCTCAGCGGTAAACCTCGTAACACCTCTCGTTCTCCAACAGGAACCAGAATCGATTTCGTACAAGTGCTGATCACAGAACATCACCGTAACCCGCAGACAGACCCTGTAATGCATATCTGAAAGCGCTGAGGCAATTTGGATGTCACAACGAATTACAGAAAATGTGTCAGGCTGTAAGCAAAGAAGTCATGGTGCTCATTAAAATTTGCTTTTGAGCCCACTAATTATGAGTAATAATGTATTTAATGCTTGTTAGTTGCTAAAGGTTTTAATGTCTGAATAAACGCATGCCTGAGGGAAGGTGAGATTGGTAGTTACAGTATAATGGGGAAATATGTTTTATGTTTCAGAGCACCACTGAATGTTAACGGGAACAGGAGTGGACCTTTGACTCCTTGGGAAAGAATGTGGCCTGAATGCAATTCCCATAATAAGCACATTTTCTCTTCCTCTCAATTCAGGTCACTCCATCAGAGCTCTGTGTGACGTTATTAAGCAACACGACACAGCCTTTTTTGCGCAAAAAAAAGTGCCATAATGGCTGGCTTGTGTTCTGCAGGTATTTAAGGGTATTAATGAACTGTTTATTCTTCCGAGTGCTTGTGTACACTACGGGCTTTTAGTTGCCCGATGCCTCGTTGGATATTTTCTGCCGCAATCACGTTTCATTTCCCATATAGTCATCAGGTTGGGGTTGAGCGGCCTCCGCCAGCTTCTGCGGCCCGCAATCATCCGTGATTGGCTCTGCGCCCCTGACACAAATGTCAGCCCGAACTGTCACTCTGTGTGTGTACAGCAGATCCTGAGGCCCACTTCGGAAAGATGGCGTCAGATGACTTACCACAATCCACTTTCGACGGTTATCACTCTGTGTACCCTCACACAGGCCTTCAGAGGGGAAAGCTAAACACGTTTATCCCAATTAATGTGATTAGTGTGCTAAACTGTTTTTGCAAATAAAATCAAAGTGTAGTTGAGACTTCATGGTTGGTTTATAGCGGTTAACATATATTTAGTGTTTTTTGAGTCTCACGTTTCGCTCTGATTTCTATGATAAACGTCTGTTTGTATCTCAGAAAATTCACATTCCTCGGTTTGCATTTGGGGATGTTTTGATAGATGTTGACGTCAGTTGTAAAACTAGTTGCATTAGAATTATTCGGAAAATACTGTTCTGTACTTGGCAAATACAGGTGCATTTTTGTGCTATTACATAAAAGAGAATGTTATGTTCTTATAAAGTAGAAAAATAAAATGCCAGAGACATCAAAAAAAAAGTTGAGAGACAATGAGAGACATTAAGAGAGAAAAAGAAATTCCTCCCAGTCAAATGGATTAAACTCTGGCAGATTGCTGTGTTTGAATGGCATCCCAGAATGCTTTGCTGTGTTTGTTAGGTATCCCAGCATGCTCCGTACCTCGCTCCATTGGCAGCTGATCCTCACGCTAATGGCGGGCTTTACACGATTAGTAGGCTTCTCTCCACGGACCTATAAATTCAATTTAGCCTGAAATTTGTATTACGTTAAAGAAAGCAGTGAAAGAATGATTATTTCCCCTATACATAAATACACACATTTTGGGACATACATAATCACAGTGTTTGTTTTGAAAACTCAAGTTTTCGAGACATATTTTAGGAGTCTACACGGGGTATATGTCTCTGGTGTGATATGTGAGTATGGCTTGCCAGGTTTTCGAAGACTTTAGGTTTTGTGTTGTGGGTATATTCAGAGATGTTTTTATGCCGTTGAGTAATGGAGGCACAAATTGACATTGTGGGGTCTGAATATTTAAAAGCCCCAAGCAATTGTGACTGACCCACTGAGCCATTCCGTTGTGTGAGCTGATGATGTGAATGTGTAAAAGTTTGTGGCCAGTTACAGTTTGAATTGATATTCCTCAGATATTCTGGTTAGAGTTTGTTCTAAACCCCAAACGCTAAATATAAAACCTCTGCAATTCATTCTGTTTGAACTAAAAGAACTGAACTGAAGACTGGAGGAATGGCTGCTGAAAATGTCTTGGTGAACATTTCAAAAAATCTTACCGACCCCAACATTTTGAATGGTAGTGTACATACATCACAAGAGAATTCTGTCTTCTTTTTTTTTTTTTTGAAAAGTTTTTTTTTGAAAGCTATACATTTCCAACATAATCTTGCATGATGTTTTGTTTGATAGCATATTTTGTAACTATAATTCTAAGGTAGCATTTATGTTTGCCAAAAATATATAAAATGTAATTACACTTACCTACTCTTTGCATAATGATGAAGTACTGTACAAAAATCTTTGAAAAAAATTCCTTGAGCAAAAAGTCATAACCTTTTAAAAATGGATATAATTTGTTTTCCCACAATAAATATTTTAAATGTTTGCAATTCCACTCTTTATTTAGATTGTGTTTATGATCAATTTTATTTTTTTTAAACATTTTTAATATCGAAACAAAATGTCTCTGATGTGGCAGTTTGTTAATGAAGAACAAGTTTACCTTGGCTCCACTTGTCTTTATTATTTGTGAATCTGTAATGTACCTGACTGGTGTTTTTGCTTGTTTCCACATTCTTTTAATGTGCCGTGTAAGAATTCTGCGAGCAGAGATACACACACTGTATAATCCAGGTCACTCAATATATCCTGACCGTGGCAGTCTAAGGTTTCGCCCCGTATTAAATGGCCTGGCCTCAATAGCAAGCCTTTTGCGAGTGATTGAAGGAGGCCAGAGCCCGCATGATGTTCTGAGGGCCCATTAGAAGAATGGAAGGCTCTTTCCTTCAGTGAAACTTTAGCTGCGATAGAAGCGGGGGCCTCAGTTAGAGGTCATTGGACAAAAGAGAGCAAAGCTGCCATGTCAGGTTTCACTCTCTCTGACACCTCCATAAGCTGCGGCTCTGTCCCATCCGAGGCTCCTTATTGGTGGGCTGTTGATGTTTTGGGGCGGAGCTAAGAGGCTGTATAGGATGTATGAGTCAACGTGTACTATTAGTGTGTCCAATGCCTCATTACACAGATGCCTTACAGACATGTTGCAGAGGAAGTGGAAGGGGCGTGGTTTAGTAGTCAGCCATCTATGTTCTGTAATTTTGAAGAATTCTGATTGGCCAGACCATGGAACTGAGCTATTGAATCCGACATGCTTCTCTGATTCAAATGTTTTTTTGAATGCATTGTTCACACTCATGCACATAAATAAGGCAAGGCCTTATAAATCATCATCCTCCAAGAAACAGGGCATTTCTAAAAAACTCTTGATGAAGTTTACTGTTGTTGTCTTTCTCTCTCAGTTTGAAGGGTGTAACAAAGCCTTCTCGCGGCTGGAGAATCTGAAGATTCACCTGCGGAGTCACACAGGAGAAAAGCCGTACCTGTGTCAGCATCCAGGCTGTCAGAAAGCATTCAGCAATTCCAGCGACAGGGCAAAGCACCAGCGCACACACCTGGACACTGTGAGTACATGAATACACTCGACCCTACACTGTATGTCAGTGTAGTAAGGCTACTGACTTCAATGAAATAAATTAAGTAGTTACAAGAAATGTGAGAGTAGTTTTCAGTTTTTAGTGAATTGGTTCATCACCATTATATGTAGCGTTTTTTTTAAAAGATTTTTTTTTTTTGGCATTTTTGCCTTTATTATGATAGGACAGTAAGCAGACACCAAGCAATGTGGGAGAGAGAGTGGGAGAGGGGGATGGGAATCGGGAAAGGTCCGCGATCTGGGACTCAAAGTACAACGCCGCTATATGTTATATGGTACTGCTGCCCACAAGGCTACCGGCACCAACCCTCATATGTAGCTTTGAAAAGTACAGTGCATTCTAAACACTCCCCCCTCTCGTATGTAGTGTTGGAAGTCTGATTTATTCTAATGAATCAGTTATGTATGAATTATTTTTTTCTCTATATTCTTTTTCATATGCTGAGTTGGAAAGTTATTCTAATCAAAAGTTTATTCTAGTTATTAGGTTCATTCTAAATGGTTCTATAGCATCGGAAACTCTGATTCATTCTAGTGTATCGGTTCATCCAAGCAGTCCTCACTTTCATATGTAGAATTGGTAAGTTAAATTTATTCTAGTGATTCAGTTCATCCTAAATAGTTCACTTATGTATATCATTGGACACTCTGATTCATTTTAGTGAATCATTCATTTGGACAAATTCATGTTAAATAACATATTCATGAAACAATTTGAGTCTGTGCATAGCATCTTTTTTTAGCTAGAGATTTTATTACATGCTACTGTTCTTTACACTTTTTTATTATAGTTTGTGTTGTTCAAAAACCTTCATTGTATAGTATAACATAATTGGACATTTCTATACAGTATTTAAAAACATTGCTCTCTTACATAGGTGATGTGATGCTCCCAATGTGTTTAGCTGCTTTTGTAGCTTGTGGTATTGCTAATTATTTTTCAAAAGATTATTCAGACTGTATAACTTTTTTAGCTTCTCCTAAACTAAACTAAAGGGAGATCCATGGGTGAAGGACCTTTAAGTTCAGAGCAAATTTCTCAACCACTTCAGTTCCCAATCAAATGGACCTTTCATACAAACCCGTAAATGTGCTGTTTGCTGCCTTTCTTTGACCCAAATGTTAATTTTGCATGCACAAAACATACGTATAGTTATGTCTCTATGGGTTGATGAGGGGTAACACGTTATATCATACGCCGTTTAACACCATGCTCCGTTTGTGATAGCAATGAAACATAGCAGAGAGAAGCACGTACGCCTCACATCCCACTCCAACAATGTGAGGAAAAATAAAAGTCAGTTAATTTCTCAGTAACTGGTTGAACGATGTGCTATATCACATCGCAGTACAGCTCCTGCGCTGCGCTACCGCCACCGCCACACTGCCATGACCAATTAGACCCTCGACCCCAGATGCCCAGTGGTACACATTAACTCGCCTATACGCCCTGTCACAGCCTTCCCACACGCCTCATATACAGTGAAAAAATCACTTCGACTGTAATGATATTTATTCTTGACGGCCTTTTTTCTTTTTTCCATTCCTAAGCTTTCTCGTTTTCTGTTTTTGGTGCGTTTAGACGGCAGGGGGATTATATGGCATTGCACAGTGAAAACAAATAAATGCACAGAGACGAGCTGCCCTGCGAGCGGCTTGTAAAAACAGTGTTATTTAGAGAACGAGGGAAGGTAGGAAAGGAGAGCTAATAAAGGAAGCCTATCCACTTTCACTTTAATGACTGCCTCTTTTTTTTTTTTTTTAGAAAAAAGAGCAGTGTAAAATGCATGGGAGAAAATCACCTCTGCATGTTTTGGACCGTGAGAGTGTGTTTCAGTAAAGTTTACCAGTGAGAATATATATATATATATATATGTATAAATATATATATATTTATATGTATATATAGATATATATACACACACATATATATATATATATATATATATATGTGTGTGTGTGTATATATATATAAATGTACATTTAAACACTTCAACACTGATAAAAATAACTTAAAAAAGGCTCAGTAGTGTGTTAACTGTAAACCAGTAAATGAGTGTTTCTACAGCACTGAATACCTGCATATTTACCGATCAATCTGTATTCTTCTTTCCTCTTCCTGTGTCCTCTCAGCTAAAAGGTAGGATACTGTCTTTCCTCTTGAACTTTGACTATTTATAAACTCTCAAAATAAACTTGTTATTGCACTAGTGTTTGTCCATTTACACTCAATTTCAAAGTGTAAACATTAAGGCTGAGTACAGAAAACAAAAAAATGCTGTGGGTTTCAAAGTCCACTTGTAAAAATGCTCAATTTTATTAAATTTTTTCTGATTTAATGCAAAACTTTTAAATAAAGAACAATATTTGCAACCTAGAAATAGTTCAGAATATTACATATTTTTATTCATTTTGCATAATAATATTTCTGTTCTGTTTTCAGTTTTCCAAAAACCTTCTATTTAGTTTTAAATGTGGATATTGAATCACACATTTGTTTTATATTTAGCAACTTAATACAGAATTAGTAGTGAAGGTTGTTTCTGCCATGAAATAAAAAATAAAAAAGGTAATTGACTTTTTATCTCACAATTCTGACTTTTTTTTATCAGAAATTTCGAGATATGAAGTAATAATTGCATGATTTAAAATCAGAATCAGAATTATTACTTCATATCTCAAAATTTCTGAGAAAAAAAGTCAGAATTGTGAGATAAAAAGTCAATTGCGAGTTCTAAAGTCAGAGTTGTGTGATATAAAGTAAAAATTGGGTGATATAAAATCAGAAATGCAAGTTTTAAAGTCAGAATTGCATGATATGTACTTGCAATTGCTTCTTTTAAAGTCAGAATTGTGAGATATAAACTTTTTTTCTCAGAATTGCAATTGCGAGTTTATATCACACAATTCTGACTTTATATGGTGCAATTTTTACATTATATCACACAATTCTGACTTTAGAACTCGCAATTGTGAGTTCGTATCTTGCAATTCTGAGAAAACAAGTCAGAATTGTGAAATATAAAGTCAGAATTGCGTGATAAAAACTTTTCAGAATACTGTATCTCGCACTTCTGACTTAACATGTAATTCTGGCTTTTCTGACATTATAACTTGCAATTACGAGTTTAAATCTTGCAATTCTGAGAAATTATGAGATAAAAACAAGCTACCATAAATTAGTGCCTATACAGACTTTCAATTTTTAAACCTGAACATTTATTTTGGGAGTTCAAAATAGTTGCTTGTCTACATTGTCATGTATTTTTAGTTTCCATGTCTGTTCATAAATGTTCTTCAATGTTTTTAATGTCTCTTATAAACTATTATTATAGCTACTCAATTATGAATGCTGACATACTGTAATGATTAATGTCTTTGTGTCCATAGCAGTGTGTTTCCATGTCCTCTTTGCGGCTGAACTGTGTATAATTATGACTCTCAGACTCATTGTGCATTTCCTGTTTCAGAAACCATATGCGTGTCAGATCCCAGGCTGCACTAAACGCTACACAGACCCCAGTTCCCTCCGCAAACATGTGAAGATCCACTCTGCCAAAGAGCAGCAGGTGCGTAGGAAGGTAAGGATAAAAACAATCTCAAGTTTTTTCTAAACTTCCTCTGTACAATTTATCTCAACAGCACATCAGAGTACAATTAGCTCTTTTGCTCTTGCCACCGGCCTTGAGAAACATTTCTAGAAGATATTTTTCATGGTCAATTGTGTCTTTTTCACGGCTTGGTGCAGTTGGTTCTACTTAGGATTGTCTTTTGAAAATCATTTCCCCAACAATAGATCAACTCTGACCACATTTCAGCATCTACATGGTGAAGAGTGCATTCCTTATTAAAGTGGGTAATTATAAGCAGAATGGCCTCATTGTTGCACTGGTCTAAACGACAGCTGACTGATGCGTTCTTCTTGCTTGCCGTTGTAAGCGGAAACACATGTGAGCATGTACCATTGTTAATAAGCTGCGCAGCTCTATACCCCAGTGGCCAGATGTTGTGGGCTGATGTCAAACAAACACTCCCACTCCATCTATCGCGAGCGACGCCTATTATAGCAAGCTGCGGCAAAGCACTGAAGCTCCATTAAGTTTGACGAATGACTGGGAGTTCTGCGCAAAGATCTCAACTGGAAAACGCGTGGTTTGCGCTCTTTTGTAATATTTGAGAACTAAAGCCCATTTGCGTGCAATTAAAAACTGTTTGTTTTATTTCTAATTTGCAAGTTTTTGAGCTTTTATTATGAAAATCTTAATTGCAGTGGAATTAAAATGATATAACACTTTCAAGTTGCATGTCACGGCTCATTTCGGCTGTTGTTTATTGCGATGTATCGTCTCCAGATTCAGTCCACTCATCACGAATTCATGTGACCGAAGATAATTTTCCAGTTAAACATAATTCCATGCTACAATCCTAGCTTTCAAAGTCAGTCCAATAGTCCTAACAAATGTCACATGTAACGCATGATTACTCCCAGAACTTTGATTTTGTTCCCATATGAAGAGAAAAATGTTAGTCTCTCCAGCAAAAAAGACCTCTTTACCTCTCTGCAGCAAATAAAGTAGCGTCCTAACCTGTACCCTGGACGATGGATGTGAATGTGGGGTATCTCCTTCCTCTCATCCCCTTATGTTTCCAATCAAAGGTTCCTGTTAGCAGTGAAAAATTGTTTCTCTCTAAGCTTTTCATTTCCTATGCTGGCCAATGGGGCATGTCACTACAGATTGATGTGTTTGTTTATTTTTTTAAATTGAAGACTTTTGCTTCACACAGGTTTTTAATGGGATTCCTTCTTTTCAACATGGAGAGCATCATGCTTTTATATTTATATCGCTAAACTTGGACTATCTTTTTGATTGACAGCTAAGGGCCTGCCCCCATTTAGAATCAGATGCTCTGAGTGAATGTCTGTCAATCCAGCATCTGCATGGCCCCGCCCCTTCTCAGCATTCCCACTGCCCTACCAACTCTCAGCACTCTCTGAATGGAAAAGAAGGCCGTTCCCCAGCACTCGGCCAGGAAATATACACAGGTACGGCTTACTTTATCCTTTATAACAGTGGTTATCAACCAGGTGGGCAGGGCCCACTTTGGGGCCTCAACAAACTTCCATGGGGTCCTCAAGAGGAATTAAATTATTCAAGACAAAACAACTATTAAAATAAGCTAAAACAACTAAAAAGCAAGATATTTCCTTATATTTATAGTGTTTGGTTTTATACAGTACATCTTTCTAGTTATGCCAAGCTCTAAAACATTTGGTAACAGTTTAGAGCAAAGGTCCATCATTAATAGGGAGCTATTACAGGAAGTAATACAGGACAAATGTGTAGTACTACATTAACACTTCAGCTACTATTAGCTAGTACAGAAACAAGCTCAAAGAGTTAGTTCATCCAAAAATGAAAATTCTATGATTAATTGCTCACCCTCATGTTGTTCCAAACCTGTAAGAACACAAATTAAGATATTTTTGATTAAATCTGAGAGCTTTCTGACCTCCGATAGACTGCGACGTTATTATCACTTTCAAGGCCCAGAAATGTTGTAAAGACGTCATTAAAACAGTCCATGTGCTCAAGTATTTCATCAAAAATATCTTAATTTGTGTTCCAAAGATGAACGAAGGTCTTTCTGGTTTGGAACAACATGAGTGTGATTAATTAACGACAGAAATTTCCTTTTTGGGTGAACTAACCCTTTAATTAGTAAGTTATAGTAAACTTAGGACTGAGTGAGTTGCTTATTTGGGAATCAATAATTACTGAATTAGATTAGCCTCATTAAGAACGATTAACTATGACAGATTATAAAGAATCACCAATGATTACTAATCACTAGTCATTAACGTCTGAGACATAATTAATTGTCGGAAGTAGTTCTTGAAGATGTTTATATTTTTACCCTAAACATGATCATAAAATGTATAATAATTACCTAGTCACTCAGCAGGAATTAGTAGTGATCTGAACCATTATTTTAAAGTGAAATTTGGGTGGGGGGGGGGGGGAATCGGGTGTAACGGAGGAATGGATATTTTGTTTCAATCG
Source organism: Opsariichthys bidens (assembly GCA_037194245.1). Taxonomy (NCBI): domain Eukaryota; kingdom Metazoa; phylum Chordata; class Actinopteri; order Cypriniformes; family Xenocyprididae; genus Opsariichthys; species Opsariichthys bidens. The sequence goes on along the minus strand of CM074288.1, from coordinate 13,696,394 downwards.
TGGATTATAATTGTAATTAGTGGTGCTTGATAAAACAATCATCGCTATTATTTTTGCTCATACCATGAGTATTAAACTTGGGCGCAGGCTCTGTTTATACTAACAACCACAATGATAGCTCAAGTCAAGTGGCTTGTTACTATTCCAAGTGATCAATTTTCGCCTGCTGACAATCAGGTGAAAAATATCTCCCAGATATGGGTGTCAGACTTTTGACTGTGGTTTAAAAGAAACCACTCGCAAACCACCCAGAACTCCCTAGCGACCGCATAGCACACCCTAGCATTTGATAGTGATTTTTAGACAGTCACCACTAATATTTTCTTCAGAATCTAGTTCTAGTTCCAAATATGTTTAAATAATCCTAATAATAATATTTTTAAAGTAATCTGAAATGTGCTTAAATAATTATACAAATGATTTTAAAGATTATGTTGATTGTAATTTTAGACTTTATCTAGGGAGATTAATTGGTGCTTTCCAAACCTTGAGAGAAATGATTGTATATCTTGGTCTATAGCATCCATTACTGCTTGTTTTTGTAGGAGCATATGCGCTGTCTAATTTATGTATCCTGGGATGTTTTTTAGAGATGGGTAGAGGACTGTTCCCTCCACCCTAGAATATACCAAAACCCAGATGTGTTTAAGTGTACGTTCACTTTCAGAACCATTTATGTGATCCAAAACCAATAAGCTACGATTTAACAGCTCAAATGGACATGACAGTATAAAGGGGATTGTAATGTTATGAAGACCATATGCTATGATAATATTGCAAACAGCTGCAATGCACAATCTACGTTAGATGTGAATTTTCCCATGCTACTTCCAGTGTTATGCAATTCACGTTAAATCAGAGCTAGAGGACACTTACCTTAAAATACCCGGCTATAATTCATGACTCTTTGATTTAGAGAGGGAGGTCAGAGGTGAAGGTTTTGCATGTTTTGTTTTGTGTTTGTTTTGAATTAGTTAAACCACAGTAGTTATAGTCCTCCCTGTAAGTAATTTTTCTTGTTCTTTGGCTTGTTCTTGTCAAAATGCTGAACATGCTGTGGTGCAATAGTTAGCAGAGGAGTTTTCATGAAAAAGCAATACCTGGAATACTAAAGGGATAGTGAGAATTCTGTTATCAATTACAAACCTTTGCCATCTCAAACTTTTTTTTCTTTCGTGGAACACAAAAGAAAACTTTCTGAAGTCTGTTGCTCTCTTTCGTCCGTGCAATTGCAATGAATGGGGACTGAATATTTGAGTTATAACTACTTTCAAACAAGCACAGCATAATTGGAGGGCTTTTAAATATCACGTTTGAATTCGGCATTTTTATTAGAAAAATCGTAATTCGATTTTTTCCCGAATAACAATTTATTCGAATTTTATTCGAAAGCTGTCACTGGCACGGGGGGGTTGCATTTGTAAATGAAAACAGACTCTCATTAATTGTCTCAGACTGCTGTAGCCTAAGCCTATAGAAGTACAGTCATAAAGTCAAAATTTGATTGGCATGAACGGGGCATTTATAGTATTTACAAAACATATAACATCAGTGAATGGATTTAATGACTGTTGGTTAGGATGAATAAAAATGTTTTCTAAGGCATAATATTTTGTGTTCTTACACATTCTTTCAGCATTTATTGATAATAACAAATTTCATTAGAATGCAGTCTATAGGCAACATCACATGGAATGTAATGGCTAACATAATAGTAGGACTATAATTTAGATTAATATAGCAACTTATATACTTTTGTCATGCTTAATTCCAAATAAAATATTAATGTTATGATATTACCAAATTCTGATCATTACAGGTTGATTACTATGGTCATGCAGGTTAGTTTAGTCATTAAATTCACGGCCATGAGAAATAGATGTCATTCCCTCAACGTCGGATCTTGAGGCCATGACTTCACATCCTATGGTCACCAAACACAAGGATGTCATTACCTTGACAAAATGATCTTGTGGCCACAACATATCATCACGTTCCAACGAGCTCATATGTCGTAGCCACGACAAAGCTGAACTGAACATGTCCCCTCCTGGTCACCGTATATGAGAGTAATTGGTGATAGATTTTTTTGCAGTGATTCAGAGAAATGTAGAACAGACCCTAAATGTCTGTGTGAGAGTAATTTGAAGGACAATTGGAGAGCTCTCCTTCATTAAAACATCCTTGTAAAAAACACACTTTGCACTGCAACAGCTTAAATCGGCCCCAACGTGTGCCAGGGAAAAATAAATGTCCTGGCTTACACCGTCTCTAATTCGCTCAGTTCAAAGGGGATAAGTTGTTGCCTCAATGTGCAAATGTCTTTAGCCTGAAGGACCTGTTATGTTACTGTGGCTGTTTGTTCTTGTTTAGAGGAGAAGTTGTGGTTGGGTCTGGCCAAGATGACTGCATTTAATGTTCCTGATGTTTCTGCCTCTCCCTATGCTTTGTTCCGCAGCCAGTAGAAAAAGCAAAGCAAAGTGGAGAGCGGGTACCTCTGTCATTTTGTAATTTGCACGTATAAAGTGTGCTCTCGTCCTGTGTGTGTCTTTGTGTAGGTTTGCATCTGGCTGTTCCATACAGTTTTGTGCATTCTCTGTGGCCGCTTGAACATTTTGTAATCATGTCTTAATTATATATTGTGATAAGGTTGGTAATGGATTCTTCAAGGCTAACATTACTAATTTCTCTTAACTTATATACACATTTATACATTTTTGCATGTATACATTCTATTAAAATGATTTTATATTAATATAACATATATTTGATATATTTTTGCATTTCATTTTATATGTAAATGTCTCACTTATGGATGAATATGTAACTAGATATATTAGTGCCGTCAATCGATTAAAAAATTAACTAATTAATCGGACATTTTTTCTGTTATTAATCACAATTAATCTAATTTAACATTAAAGTTTTTTAATATTTTTTAAATTGTAATAATTTAATCTCCATATTAATTTATAAACAATATAAAGACCATATATTTTAAATATTATATCTAACAGGTAGGAAATGTGAATGCGGCCGGCACGCTGTCTGAAGTGGTTTTCTGTGGTCAAGTCACACAGACAGGAGATTCATAGACAGCTTGCTGGTCCAGATTTAAGTTCTTTTTTCCATCTTATCATGCTTGATTAATAGCACTTGAATGAATGAATCATATAATGTAATGCTAGCTAAAGGATGATGGAACTTTTGACAGTGTTGTTTATTCACAATATATATATATAAATTCACGATTATTCTCAGCCATTAGAGTCTGATTCTGCCTCCTGGTGGACTCCCCCTCCTCTCTCTCCAGCAGATAGCAACTAAAGCAATCATGGCCATTACTTGTTGAATGCTTCCCAGCCTGGTAGCAGATGTTAGGGCTAAAGGGGAAAGCATTTAAGGACTTTGATTGATGATTTTGGGTAATGAATCAAGTTTGTAACCAGTTCAGAAAACTGTCAGATAGGCCCCGATTCCACTGTAAAGCAGTTAGAGAGGAACACAAAGAGAAGGGGTGCTGGGACGAGCCACTGAGGACTGTCAATGCACAGTCGTGCCCCCAGAGTGCTTCTGCGAAAACAATTACTGGGCAAATTCAGAGGAACACATTAACAGCCGGAGCAACCGGGATCAGTGTCCGCCTGTCAGTCTCTCAGGCTGCACAAGAAGCCCGGGGATGGAAGAAGCCCCTTTGCGGAACAAGCAACTATCATTTTCACCTGGCCTGGTTTGCATACAGTAGTATAATCTATGGTGGGATGACATTTGGACCAGTTGGATATCTGATCTATGTCTGTTTTTTCCATTATAAACTGTGATGGAGTTGATGTATCTTCTGGTTTTTTGCTTCAAGGTTATGTGTCCTTGGCTAAAGATCCAGTCCACCTGTTCCATTCATTTCAATGCAAGAAGCTTATGTAGATCTGTCCCTGCTTATTATTTCTTCCGTTCCATTCATTTATCCGATCTGTCAAAGATATGTTCAAAATAGCAACAGTCAATCAAATCCATTCTGCATGGCAACATAAATCATGTACAGTAAATTGCTAACAGCACAGCACATTTAATTTCATCCAAAGGGCCTTGCTGAGTTTTTGTTGTCATAACAAGCGCTTGTTGCCATTAAGGGCTGTTTTGTGCAGATTTAATTTGGTCAATGTGCCGTTCTTGAGGGCTCCTTGAGGTTTATCAGGCATGTTTTGCGCATTAGTTTTGTTTGTCTTCCAGGCCTGTACGCCGGCTCCAGCACGACACACAATGGTGCCCCACTTGAGTTGCTCTCTTCTGGACCTGACCTGCCCCCCAGGCAGTCACGCATGGACCGCGACATTGGGAGCCCCCACCATCTCTCCCCGCTTTCTGGCCTCGAGAACACCCGGGAAGGGTGAGTACCTAATCCAAGCATCACGTTTACTCCCAGTTGCTCATATATGCACGTAGGTTGGATGAGATCAATGGAGATGATGTCAGAATGGCTAAAGGTTGTCATCACAGTTACAGATATCACTGTAGTCATAGTTACACAGAGTGTTTCTATTCCAGTTAGTAAGCAGTGACAAAAAGACTCCTCTGAACTCTTTTGACTAAATTCTAAGACAGCATTGAATGGATCCTTTGAGGGATAGGCAATCCCACAATGCATTGCTATGCTCTGAGAGCAATCCATCCAGGATATCTGACAAGTGAGAAAAATGTTGACTATACCTTAAATTTATTCAAAATTACTGTATTATGATTCACTTAGTGGTCACTTGTTTCAGTAATCAGTGTTTTTGAATGAATCAGTGGAGGGAATGATTCATTGACTTACTCAGAAAGACAGTTACTTGTTTCTTTTCTGGAATTAATCATTGGCATGGCTGAATTCAGAATAATTAGCATATTGCTCTTCCTGTCTTTACCATAAGATATAGTACAGATACTATAAGTAGTACGCTAGGATAAGTAGTATGCTTAATCCAGCCTCTGTTTTTGGTTGAGTGAGTGATTCATTGATTGACTCATAAAGATTGTCACTTATTTAATTCCTGAATCATTTGAGTTGTGTCATTGAATCACTCAAAAAGACAGGGTCACTTGTGTATTTCTGGAATGAATCAGTGGCAATGAATTCAGAACAGCATACTAGCTTCTGTTCTAGCCAATGCTAGTATGTTATTGAGTATTCAGCCACTGTTTTCGATTCATTCTTGAATGAATCAGGGTTGTTGAAGGAATCATTGAGTAAGTGATTAATTGACTCACTCATAAAGACACTCACTTAAGTTGTTCCGGGATAAATCATTCTGTGACCCAATTTTGTTATCTATTTATACCACGGTTTTCCCGAAGAAAAGTAAATATTGTGCTATAGCTAGCAACGCCACTTTTGTGGGTTCGATACCCAGGCAAACAAAAACATATATACTTTGATTAAATTTTCTGGCAGAAAAAAAGATTTACAGTGTTTTTTTTAACGAATTTGTTTAGTTGATTCGTGTACTCACTTTAAGACTGTCATTTGTCGCCACCTACTGGTGTAACAATGCAAAAAGAGTCTCTGAAAAGTCTTCGCCAATAATGCACAGACTGACTGTCTGTCTGTAACACTGACAATAATTTGCAAATGAATAATGATGAGTTTTTATTTTTAAGACCATCTTATTGCTTTGGAGTAGCTAGTTAAGTCTGGGATCGTGTTAATATTGCAATGCCTTGAGGTTTTTTCTCACAACAGGAGATTGTCTTTGGTAATGTGTCCCATCTAATGTGTTTTTCACTGTGTGTAAGAACCATATTGATTTAGGGGCCTGGATTTATTTACTATCCAAAGCACCGCCGGCAGATTTTTCCCTTGTCCATTCGGATCGTTTGTTTTCATTGTAACACTCTCCCAAAGCACACACCCTACGACCCATTTAATGCTCTTCCTTTGCTCTGACTTCAGTGTGTATTTATCCAGCAAATCTTGGTTGAACCAGTGTCACCTTAACACAACATAAACCAGTTAGGAGGTGTCAGTGTAATTAAAGCAGGACCGTGTTCCCAAAAAGATTTTCCTCCTGCTCCTCTCTGTCCTCATGCTGTGTTTAGTGTTCTGGAATGCTCAGAAAAGAATACAAAGCCTAATATGTCCCCAACAGGACCGAGGCCTGTTTCCCATTAAAAAACACAGATTTCCCCCTGGACCAGTTAAGTAGAGCTGCAAATCCAATGTGTCATCAAGATGCACTATGTGTATAGTGACAAACAGAGATGCTGGAAATGAGAAAGAGGAGAGAAAATACATCTGTTCTTTTTAAGCATCAGATTTAAATGAGATTTTTCTGTTCTTTATCAGTTAAATGAAAGCAAAAGTGTTAAGTAAATAAACTAATTTCACCCACATCTGAGAGTAGAATCTTAGAGCTTGTAAACAACATGACTCTATTGAAACAACAACTTGTTATCATTCTCCTGTTCTTTTCCTCTTCCTGTTTGCTCAACTGCTAGAGCATTCCGTTAAAATGCCAAGGTTGTGGGTTCTAAACCCAGGCAAAACAAAACATGATTACTTTGGTTCAATTTTCTGGCCAAAAAGAAAGAAAGCACACATTAACACTGCATTCAGAGGGACGGTTTTTTCTAGCGTAAGCCCATTGGATGCATTGACTTCGAGCAAAAATACTCGAGCACCCATTGTATGTGCTCTGGCAGCACTGAGTTGTCATGTTCTTTAAAATCCCTCTGGAAGGTGATCTGTTTTTCCAGGTCGCAGAAAGAGTGCAGAAAAAAGCTCAAGAAAATTAGCGAGCCATTTTAAAGCTCCACAAACAATTACTGCTACTTGGAGAGGAATGAGAGCTGAATGAAACTGGCTCAGGGGATACTCATGTAACACTATACGCTATTGCATTGTAGATCACGATGACATATTCAAGGCTCTGCCTTTCACTGATGCTGAAGGTCAAAGTCTGTGAAAACGTAAGATTATACACACCCTTCACACAAAGCATGAGATGAAGGTGGACGTGAACTTTGTTTTGGAAGTAATGAGAATATGAAACGTAATAGTATTTTATCCACCTAGTAAGTCATGTGTCAGCTGTAATATAAGAGCTTCCTCATACAGGCGCGCTGACAACGCAGCATTAAGAAAATGGCCGCTGTCTTGTTTGCGGAAGTCATTAGAGTTGGGGTTCCTGATCAAAAATGTGTACGCACATATAGCACGCTTTATGCCGTCCATCTAACGCAACTTCTCTGCCAGGACCTACAACTAACAAGGTATGAAACGTCTACTTACATTTGAAGATGGAGCATTTTGATTTACATGTTTAAAGCCTAGAGTATACACTCGGCTGCCAAAGTCAACAGCAGCTGCCGCTCTTGTTTTTCCCAAATGGTTTAGCAGGACGTTAAACATTTTGACAAAATTATCTAACTTGCTTGACTCCACTGCTGCAGCCTCTGACCTCATTGCTAAATGTGTTTACCCTGGCTGAAATGGCCCATTTAGACTCCTTTTACTTTGCAAATACTAGTGTCATTTTCTGAGGCTAATATTAAAAAATATGCCAGTGAAAATACATCTAGCGGTCTCCGTTGTGTGGAGTTTGAGATGGAGGGAGGCAGAAGTGTTCGTAGCTGTGGAACGTGCTCACCAGCCTGGAGGGCCGAGGGGCTTAATGGGTGGCATCGGCATCTCAACGGCTTCATTTACATGTTTTGTAGGTGACAGTTTTACAGTAAAATTACAAGTAGCTGATCCTGGTGTTCGCTAATGGTAATGAGAAACAGGTTTGTATTAATGAGAGCATATAAAAGATTCTTTATATTGTATGAGAGTATGACTTACATACACTATCGTTAAAAACTTTGCAATTGGAAAGATTTGACATTTTTTCAGAAGAACTTTTATGCTGACCAAAGCTGTGTTTATTTCTGTCAAAAAATACAGTACGAACTGCGAAGTAGTATTACGATTTAAAATAATTTTCTTTTTTTAATATATTTTAAATTACTCCGGTCACATGATGCTTCAGAAATCATTCTAATATGCTGATTTGGTGCTCAACACATATTTCTTATCATTTTTAATGTTCAATGCTGCTTAATATTAATTTTTTTTAGAAACCTCGATACACTGAAAGGTTTTGAGTAAGTAAGACAGTAAAGGCATTTATATGACAATAAAATAAATAATACATTTTTCTATTTCATCTCAATTGTGGTCTTTTGAACTTTATATTGTGATTTTCAATATAATCCAAAGGATTTGTTAAAAGTTGTTCTGATGATGATGACAAAAACACTTTCTTTGAGGCATCAAGAATCAGCCTGTGCATCTCAACGGTAGTGTAATTGTTTTAGTAATTTCATTTATTCTCACTATTTTATTTTGCTATTTTTATGTGACTTTTTGTAGCTTGTTTTCTAATGTTCAGAGTTGATCTGATAAATTTATCCGAATATGCAGCTTGTTGATAATCCTACACTGATTCTTGATTTTTGGGTTTGTGTGCCTAAAAGGAACAACCCTGAAGACATTCTTATATATGCTGTAAATGCTGGATTTTAAGCTGTTGTAATCAATTAGGTAAATTTAATTCAGAAATAGACCCTAGATGTATTTGGTGATTCAGGTCAAATAATTATTATGTAAAAACATAATCGACACTACCTGATCAACTTTTTCATTGCTTGTCTTGCAGTTACAACTCCATTAAAGCAGCCAAACAAACTCTAGTATAAAAAAAAAAATCAAGGTTCAAGACACCAACTAAAGCAAACACTGATCTCTACAATGGTGACTTAAAAATTGTGATTTTCCAGAGAGCCACAAAAGCCCGCCCACTCTACACCTACTGACCTAATGCCTAAACATTATGGAAAGCGCGCTAGTCAGACTGGATTTAAATTTTGTCAGCGGAAGACCCAAGTTTGGTTTGAAGGCAAAAAACGTACCAAACACAATGTTCTCTCATCATTCCTGACGTTCGGAAACGTGTTCGCCATAATCTTGTGGCTATTAGAGTTGAAACAAAAGCTTCTGCTCTCTGTATGTTTTCTGTCATCTCTGTGTACGTTCATATGTAAGTTGCACAAGCTTATTTTGTCCATCAGATTGAAAGATCTGAAAAAATCCCATACATTTACCCACCCATAGACCCCTTGAAGAAATCAAGACAGAAGTGGTTGAAATTGGAGAAAAGCCAAATTTCATTTGATGAATTTTTCGCCAAATTGGGTAATTGATTAAAATATATATATATATATATATATATATATATAGTCTCACAAGCTAAGTCAAAAGTATAGTCATAAAGAAAATCTAATTCCTTGAAGTTGAGTCCATTTCAGTACTTTTCAGTATCACCGTGTGATCTAAACAGTAGCTACACTGACACAATGTATCTTAAGCTAATTTCCCCGCCTGAATGCATGTTGAGCATTTGAGCGCTTTATCTTTTGAGTGTTTAGAAACAAGCTGGAGGCTCGGATCAGTAAGGGCCTGATCTCTCACGAGTGGCTTTAGTTTACTAACCAGAACCAGAAAGGTTCCCACCGACCCGTGCCAAGCCAGCGGCCAGTTCGTTCTTCAATCAGAAGAGCTTACCGTGAGGCAACAGGGATATCCATGCTCGCTCATACACGCCGTCTCCCAGAGGAGCACAACCTGACAGGTGAGACGAGACAAACTGGGAACAGAGCACTCATTTTCATGAATCTTCATTCAAAAAGGATGTGGGGGAAAAAAAACTCCCATCTTGATCTATTTTGTCTCCAGCCGACTCCAGGAGGATTTGTGTCTGTTTGAGCATAAGGATTGCCTCACCTCTAAAACCAGCACCTCAGTTGCACGATTTGTAAGGTCTCTGACCCCTCTAACTGGTATTAAACTGGAACGTGACACTACGGGGTTAGCAAACAAGTCAACGACAGAGCTTTTCATGAAACTCGCAGCCTGTATTTAATAACAGTATTATTCCATCATCCAAAATGTAACTTTTCAGTGTGTGTTGGCAGTGTAAACTTAGCTTCAAACCCCCAGCGCTGGTTTGTTCACGTCAATCTGTGATTTTTTTTGTGTGTGCATGTGGTCAAAGCTGCTATGTCCCACTTGGACCGCTTTTCTTTGATCCTTTTGGTGGTTACTTTCTGAGCCAGCTGTAAAGTAACTGTGTTCTTTAAAATGGAACACGTCCAGTGAATCCTATTCATGAAGAGTCACGTTCACTGAATCGCGTCTGCTGTGCTGAGTAAGGACTTACTCATGTCAATTGAGTGAAGCTCTGGGATATTAACAGAAGTTCCCAAGGAGTCACATTCTCTGAATCACAGTCAGCATTAAACACTTTGCCTTTATTACTCAATCTTCTGCTTTGAAGAAATACCATTTGTAAACACTTTGTTCACTAGCAAACTATTAAGGATTTGGTCATTTTGCTTTGAAGTCCATGTTATGTCGACTCATTGCTTTTTCTAGATCTTGGACCAAAGTTACCTATATCCCATCACTCTTAACTCAAGACACCCCATTCACAATTTTACATTACGCAATCCCCCCAAAAGTAAACGTCTCATTTTCATTTATCTATTATTCTTTTATTATTATTTATTTTAAAACTCAATTGCATGGAAAGTGCTGAAAATAATGATTATTTAAATATGCCTATTGTAAACCAGTGTATAAAAACTGATTGAATTTTATTGCGAGTAGTTTTTGCAATACAAACAAATATATATTAGAATAAAAAATAACTGTTTTTTTATATATATTAATATGTTTTAAAATGCCATTTATTCCTGTGATGGCAAAGCTGAATTTTCAGCATCATTCCTCCAGTCTTCAGTGTCACATGATCCTTCAGAAATCATTCGAATATGTTGATTTTTCAGGATTCTTTGATGAATTGAAAATTCAAAAGAACAGCATTTATTTGAAATAAAAATCTTTTATAACAATGTAAAAGTCTTCCAGCATCAGTCCTCCGTCTCTTTAGATCCATGGTCGACTAAAGTGTCATACTTGAGCGAGCCAAATGCTTTTCTATCACTTTTGAAGATTAGGTGAACATGAACTTTTGGATGATCCATAGGTCAGTGGCCATGTAAAGCTCTTATGACGTGAGAGACGGGCGGTATAGTCACAAAAACAGCCTACAAAGGTGAAAGCAGATGATCGGTGAAGGTAAATACCGAAGGGAGAGATCAATCCTGCATATGAAAGATTCCCCTCATTCCTGTAGCCTTAGCGAGCTGCAGCTGGCAGTGATTATAGTATGATTCACTTTAGCTGCACATAGAGGCTGCTTGTAAAAATATGAACAGTATAACTGTTTCCTGAGCTTGTGCTGACAGCAGCTCCCATGGGAACACTGCCGCCGTGCTCTCGCAGAAACACATGGCCACACGTCAGATCACAACCAGCGACTAGATCGGAACGCGCAGCTTTCCTGCATACAAACACAAGCTAGCCTGCTAACGCTAATTCTTGAACGTATATTTGCTGCGTGCTTTGTATGTTAGCGCAGACTTTGAGGCTGTGTGAGGAGAGCCCCGTGACTCATGGGGTTACATCCGAGCACAGTTAAAGCAATTTGTGGATTATTAATTTTTTTAATGCACTTATGATGAAACCGAGTCTTTGGAATGTGAATTTGGCTAACGGTTAAAAACGACATAATGGTCTAACAGATGTAACAGCCAAGGAAGTCCTTATCAGATTCTGGGCAAATGAACAATGAGAAATATCACTCCCACATGAGGCCTGGAGCATAAATAAAAACGAATTATCATGTCATTGGAGTCCAAATTCTATATTAGCGCTTTGCTAGGTCTTAAATCTGTACAAAAGACCATTTAAATGTTATTTATTATGTGTCTGTTTAAATGCTTTACATGCATCAAAGGTGCACTCAGTAAATTTCCTTTCTTTTACTTGCTTTATTATAGTAGTTTTAAAAAATAAAAAAAATTGAAATCACTTACATGAGATTGAAGACTCCCGTCATTATTGGCTTAATAAACATAGATTTATTTATATAGTTATTTTGTAATGTGGATGGGGCATACTGAAAGACCTGTGCCTTTTCTTTTTAAAATAGCACCTAGTTAACGTCAAAGCAATGAAGATAATTTGTTGCTTGCTAGTCAGTTGCACATGGTATTTGGGAAAGAGGTTCTGATTATAGAGAGCATTTTATTGGACAAATATCTGTGTAGTGCAGGATGAGTCATCAGGTTCATTTTCCTAGATGAGAAAGATTGTAAATATTATTGTGTACAATACTGTTCAAAAAGTTTGGGGTGGGGGGACATTTTTTAATCTTAATAAGTCTCTTGTGCTCACCAAGGCAGCATTTATTTGATCAAAAATACAGTAAAACAGTAATATTTTGAACTATTATTTCAATTTCAAGTAACTTTTTTTAAAAATAGATTTTAAAACATAATTTAGTTCTCTGAAGCAAAGCTGAATTTTCGGCATCATTACTACAGTCTTCAGTGTCACATGATTCTTCAGAAATGGCTGATTTGGTGCTCAAGAAGCATTTATTATTTCTATCAACAGTTTTGCTGCTTAATTTTTGTGGAAGCTTTTTTAAAATTGATCTTTCACCATGTCACTTTCTTTACCGTCATTTTTAATTGATTTAATGTGTAATTACTGAATGAAAATATTAATTCCTTTTTAAAAAATCTTACTGCGCTCCAGACTTTTAAACAGTGGTGTTTATCTTCTAAAAGTGAAATTATGAGTTTTTAGGAGTAGACTAGCATATACAGTAGACGGTTTTTTTTTTTTTTAAGCTTCAAAGGATTAGTTCACCCAAAGATGAAAATTATCCCATAATTTATCCTATAATCAGAAGGCATTTATTAACCTTTTGATTACTTTTATTATGGATAGATGTGCTTTTTGGAGCTTCAAAAACTCTGACACTCTTCAATGCTGTTACTAAGCTGGGTATATTTTTAATATAACTTTGAAAATTTTTATTTCGATGGCTGCAACACACTCAAACGCATTTTTACGACTGTGTCACATCACCTTTCCTTTTACACTTTTTAATCATTAATTTCCTCCGCTAATGGAAGATATTAATTGTTGCAGTTTTGCAAGTGGAATTTTTGCCCCATTTCGTCTGATACAAGACAGCTGCTCAACAGTCTATGGTCATCGTTGTCTAATTCTCCTTTTTATGTTGGGCCATAAATTTTCAATAAGAGACAGATCTGGACTGCAGACAAGCCAAGCACAGTATAGTGTTAATGAAACCACTATGATGAAGTATGCACAAAATGAGGCCTGGTCTTGTCTTGCTTCCCAGGAAAGATGTCATCTTGATGGCAGTATAAGTCTGTGCATGCATCATCCCAATATGTGCCTTCACGTCAATGGTGCCTTCACACGTTTACAAGTCACCCATTCCGTTTGAACTGATGCACACCCATACCATGACACATGTTTGCGTTAGCACCTGTCTCTGATGAAAGTCTGGATGGTCCCTTTTTTGTTTCTGACTAAGAACTCGACATCCACATTTCTCAAAAACATGCTGAAATATGGACTTGTCTTACTACAACACACATTTCCCACTGTCTTTTGGATCATCTGAGATGAGATTTTTTTTTTTTTACTCTATTCGATTATTTGTACAGTCGTGGCCAAAAGTTTTGAGAATTACATAAATATTAGTTTTCACAAAGTTTGCAGTTAAACTCCTTTTAGATCTTTGTTTCAGTTGTTTCTGTGATGTACTGAAATATAATTACAAGCACTTCATATGTTTCAGAGGCTTTTATCGACAATTACATGACATTTATGCAAAGAGTCAGTATTTGCGGTGTTGGCCGTTCAGTGTTGGCAGGACCTCTGCAATTCGACTGGGCATGCTCTCAATCAACTTCTGGGCCAAATCCTGACTGATAGCTCATAATCACTTCTTGGAGTTTGTCAGAATTAGTGGGCTTTTGTTTGTCCACCCGCCTCTTGAGGATTGACCACAAGTTCTCAATGGGATTAAGATCTGGGGAGTTTCCAGGCCATGGACCCAAAATTTCAACGTTCTGGTCCCCGAGCCACTTAGTTATCACTTTTGCCTTATGGCACGGTGCTCCATCGTGCTGGAAAATGCATTGTTCTTCACCAAACTGTTGTTGGATTGTTGGAAGAAGTTGCTGTTGGAGGGTGTTTTGGTACCATTCTTTATTCATGGCTGTGTTTTTGGGCAGAATTGTGAGTGAGCCCACTCCCTTGGATGAGAAGCAACCCCACACATGAATGGTCTCAGGATGCTTTACTGTTGGCATGACACAGGACTGATGGTAGCGCTCACCTTTTCCTCTCCTGACAGTCCTTTTTCCAGATGCCTCAAACAATCAGAAAGGGGCTTCATCAGAGAATATGACTTTGCCCCAGTCCTCAGCGGTCCATTCACGATACTTTTTGCAGAAGATCAATCTGTCCCCGATGTTTTTTCAGAGAAGTGGCTTCTTTGCTGCCCTTCTTGACACCAGGCCATCTTCCAAAAGTCTTGGCCTCACTGTGCGTGCAGATGCGCTCACACCTGCCTGCTGCAATTCCTGAGCAAGCTCTGCACTGGTGGCACTCCGATCCCGCAGCTGAATCCTCTTTAGGAGACGATCCTGGCACTTGCTGGACTTTCTAGGATGCCCTGAAGCCTTCTTTACAAGAATTGAACCTCTTTCCTTGAAGCTGCTGATGTTCCTATAAATTGTTGATTTAGGTGCAATCTTAGTAGCCACAATATTCTTGCCTGTGAAGCCATTTTTATGCAACGCAATGATGGCTGCACGCGTTTCTTTGCAGGTCACCATGGTTAACAATGGAAGAACAATGATTTCAAGCATCACCCTCCTTTTAACATGTCAAGTCTGCCATTCTAATCAGCCTGACATAATGATCTCCGTCCTTGTGCTCGTCAACATTCTCACCTGAGTTAACAAGACGATTACTGAAATGATCTCAGCAGGTCCTTTAATGACAGCAATGAAATGCAGTGGAAAGGTTTTTTGTGATTAAGTTAATTTTCATGGCAAAGAAGGACTATGCAATAGTTATCGGATCACTCTTCATAACATTTTGGAGTGTATGCAAATTGCTATTATAAAAACTCAAGCAGCAACTTTTCCAATTTCCAATATTTATGTAATTCTCAAAACTTTTGGCCACGACTGTAAGTGTGAACTTATGAAAACTGCCACATTATTTTTTATTATTATTAAAGATTTAATTTTGGCGTTTTACCGTAGATTCAAATCTATGAACCAAAATATTTATTGCATTTATGAAGAAAAGGTTCAGCACCCAAGGCTCTATCACTATGGCCTCATAGTGTACAGTGTCTTTTGGGTGGATTGCTGAGGCGGATTGTTTTTGATTGGGTCAAGTGACTTAGGAGTCCTCTTGACTACTTCTAACGTTTCACAGATTTGGGAGCTAGTTTTAGCTCTTAAATGCTTTGTGAAATACTCATAGAGCGAAAATTTAGGAGTCCTAAAATTAGGACTGACATGCCCATTATTTTTAAGAGTTTCTCCTAAATTTGCAAGTTAGGAGCTACTTTTAGCCTTAAGATGTTTTGTGAATGTGGTCCTTGATGTATAGCTTTCTCCTCGTGTACAGAGATTCAAGTTGCATTTCTTGATGCAGCAGCAGATTATTAAGTGACAACGGTTTTCCAGTCGAGGCCCTGTGGCTATATTTAACGCAGTAGCATGTTGGTTTCTCATGGATTTCTCATGGATTAATAATAATAATGTGATAAATAATGTGATTTTTGAATTGTTTAACAATCCTCTCATGAAATTTGGCACAAAGTGGTGTGGTATGACACATCTTCGCTTGCAAAGACTGTGCCTTCGGTGGATGCTCCTTTTATGCCCAAACACGTGGACTGTTTCAAACAGTTCAATCTTTTCATTTTCACTTTGCCTCGGCCCCAAACTTTTTTGGAGTGTTGCAGCCATCAAAATCAAAATTTGTTCATATTTACGAAATACAATTAATTTGGCCATTGAAAATATAAAAAAAAAATTCTTTATACTTTTGTCAATTAAATAAAGATATTACTTCTCTGGAATTGGAGTTGTATTTATAAATACGTTGTCATATATCGTTAGCGAGACCCAACGGGCAGTAATTAATTTTTTTTATTTCGTCTGTTCCTCCAGGTCCTACATTACAGCTGCGTATGTCCTCATAATATCTCTCCATGACGACCATCTGTTTGTCATACTTCTGTTTAAACAGGCTATTCTTTGAGTTTGTTTTTGTTCTCTGATCATTTCTGAAATTCAGAATTTGACTCTTTGATGTGTGCACTAAAGGCAAAGGGTCTTGACGTAGGGGGGCAGGAACGACTTCACAGGACCATTGGTTGGCACTCAATGTCTCGCTGAAACTCGGTTTTGCATATTTGAAGACTTGCTTGTGACAGCTGCATCTAATGGCACTAACAAAGCCTTTATTTGTTCCATTGTGTGCAAGCATGAACAAGCTATCATAACTTCCCCAGAGCCATCACAGTGTACAGTAAGACAGGGGCATGTTATGGAGAAGTGGCATCTGGAGTGAAGAACAGGCTTGTACTCGATCAAAACCAGGCTCACGACTTTCCATTAGAACAAGAATTGGAATAGGATGAAGCATGTTAGAGTAAATAAAAAATAAATGAATAAAATAAATAAATAATGTTTCACTTGAGGCAATGTGACTCTTTTTCTGAGGTAATCCTTTCAGATCTTTCTCAGGGTTAAAGGTAAGATGGGGTGAGGCTCTAAAGTTACTTTTAATAACATTCAGAAGACTCTTGTAATAAAAGTTGTATACTGCATATTAAATTTTATGGTATATTTTTTGGCCTGCTTAGCTTCCACCATTAATCTTAATAGTTAGCCTTCACTCTCTGTCTTGCAGGTTATCTGGAGCTTTGCTGTCTCCAGGGATCAGTCTGCTGAAGGCCGCTACATCTCCTCCACCAACACTAGAGAAGCAACAGAACTCCTCTTCCAACCAGCAACACCTCCACACTCATCATAAACCCTATGCCGCGTTCCACAACCTGCCTTCAAGTGAGGGTACGAGACCTTCTGTGTCATCTTCAGAGATTGTTTGATCTGATTTTACTGGCTGGTAGTCTTGTTCAAGATTTCAGACCATTAATCACATTAAAAGTCCAGCACAAAATGTAAAAAGAAATTTGGTTATTTGTTTTTTGTTGAGTATCATATTTGATGCATCAGGCTGTTATGTGATGTCTGTATAATATGATATAGACTGGAGAATGTAGAGCTCATATTAAAGGAGGAAAAAACTATTAAAATAAGCAAAGGGGTGCAGTTTTTAAAATGTGCAAATGTAAATCAGTGAGATATTAATAACAGTATAGCAGGCAACTTACATAAAACGCATATAAAAGTCAGCTGTCACTCTATCACCCACTCTATCATGTAAGATGATTTTATGATCAAAGCTCTATAGTTTTTATTGTGGGTACAAAACATATAATGCAATGCAATACAGTTATGATTGGGAGATGTTCAAATAAACATTCCTCAAAAGCCTGATGTATCATATTTGATGCATTTTAACATGATTTTTCTTAAAAAAAAAAAAGAAAAGAAAAAAAGACGATTAACCAAGTAAACTAACAATCAAGTAAATATTACTAACAATATATAAGTTATTCTTACAGTTACTTTATAAAAATCCTTAAAGATTTTATTGCAAAAAAGACCTGAAGGGGAATTATAATAAAAGGCCTTTTACTTACTTAAAACTTGTAAACTATCAATCATATTACAGAACAAGTTTGTAGAAGAAGACACTTATTTCAATAGTTCACTTTAGACATTCTCCCAACTATATGTTACTTTGCAACTACATGTCAACTAACTCTTATTAGAGTATTAGTAGACTATCTGCTTAATATCGTCTAACACTTTATTTTATGCTCCCCAACAGACATTCTACTGAATATGAGTAACTTTGCAACTACGTCAACTTATTCTACTAACCCGAACCCTAACACGTAACCTAAACCTTAAACTAATACTCAGAGAGATAATGAACCATTGAAATAAAGTGCAACCCAAGAGTGTGTAAAAAAGGTTTTGATCATGGTGATAATTTAGATGCTTTGGATATTTGCAAATCAAGTATGACATAGTAGACTTTAAATAATTAACCACTCACAGCGCCCATCCCCTGCCTTTACTCCTGATCTATTGGAATATACCTGTTTAAAATATCAGCGCATGAGTATTTCATGTCAGGGAGAGCCACATCAGTATGAGAACTGGCATAGTCTCTGCAGTGTATTGGCCAGAACATGTGGGCTGAAAGAGATGCCTAGAACCACAAGAGGAAGCTTTTCGCTCTAAAACAGCTAAGCTGTCTGTCAAAAGAACTGCTCTGAAGGGGAAATGCTCCTGTCCCTGTCAGGACACAGATGTTCATGTGCGTACCACCTCAAATCCAAGACCCCCATCTGAGCGAGACTACTTGTTGAACACTTCTGGAAGCAAACTCAGAGAAAGATGGAAACAGGAATACAGGCTATCTGTGGCTTTTGCTATATTGTTGTAGTTATTTTAAGTTTTGGATCTTAAGCCACAATTGAATGAAATTTCATTCTGATGCTTATATATTGGGTGTTTGTGCACAGATTACCGTGGCAACTTCCAGAGCTGTTTCCATTTTGGCGACAGCTACAGAATGGACCAGTCCATCAGCGGCGGTCATCAACCTGCAGAGTCTCACAACTTCAACACAAACCCACACAATGGCTTCCACATGAGCTGTTCCACCAGCACCTCTTCCACAGGTATTTTGGTTAAATATCTTAGGGAAAAAAGGCCCTTTTTTTTTTTGTTCAACAGTGTAGTGATGCATAATGCACAGATCACAAAGAATTCCCTTTCAGTGATCGGGGTGCGTTTCTCAAAAGCATTGTGAGCTGGTGGCAGTGGCTCTACTTAAGCTTACAGTGCTTGTGAGAAATGCAATCTTTTATTGTTATTCTTTTCCATGTTACTCAGTTGTTTACCTCCAGTTTCACTAGCCTAAAATGATTCTTTATAGTAAACCAGAGAATTTAAAATGTGCAAAAATTGGGCAGTACCCTACCTTCCCTCTTAAAAATGCTCTTTATTGGCTTTGATGGTTCCATGAAGATCTTTTAACATCCATGGGACCATTGCATTCCACAAAACATTCTTTATAGTGGAAAAAAGTTCTTTAGAGTATTAAAATGTTCTTCACACGAAGGAGAAAAGAACTGTTCATTGAAAGGGAACCTAAAATCTTCTCTTCCAAGTTCTTCTATGGCATCACTGCGAGAAAAAAAACCTTTTAGAAACTTTATTTTTAACAGCAGACCCTTCAAGGGTGTATATTAGTTGCATAATTAGTACCTATAGGTACTCACTATGTTTGAAGTACTAATACGTAGTAGTTTAAGGAGTAGATTTAGCGATTATCTAATAAGACAATTTGTGCTCGTTTTCCATAATGTTCCCTTTCTCGTAATGCAAAGGTTTCAGCTTGGTGCCGGACATCATTGGGTCGGGTTGCCAGTTCTCTCCGGGCACAGAGGAAAATGTTTTCTTTCAGGTGGGCGGCTTCGATCGCGGCTTGAGCCAAATGTCTTCAGTGTACACAGAGACGTAGAATCAGGTCATCCTTTTGGCCAGCAACACAAATGTCTTCTTTCAGACCAAACAGTCTTTTTTATTCTTTTCTTCCATCAACACACTTTCAACCTGTCAGAGAACCTGTCCGTTTTTCTCCGAATTCAGCATTTTTTTTTTTTTTTTTTAAATGCATTGTTGAATCACCTCAATGGACTGAAATATTATCTGCTTCCTCGACAACCCCAAAAGCTGCTATTCCATTACAATGAAGGTTAAATAATGAGGGCTCTGTGTTGTTGAGCGTGTTTATTTGTGGGATGTTATGAAATTGTGCTTTTTTTCCCGTGTTTTGAAAGATATGTTCAAAGCCTCATGAGACACTCCCTTGTCGTCATCACGGCATCACCAGTCTTAATAAATCCAGCTGGTCAGCTCTGATCCAATTGTGACTTTGGAACGGTTTGATAGAAACTTCAGAACCACCACAGCTCATCAGTGATGAGTTCCATATTTCCCTCTCAGAGCTCTTTTTCTGATTTGTTGGCTGTTGTGTTGGAAACAATTATTTAGTGTTGCTGTGTTTTGTCAGTGAATGTTTGCAAATGTTTGTATTGCTTTGTCATTTGGTTGTCATCATCCAAGATAAACAGAGTTCTTTATTTTGTATTGGTTGATGACTTTAATATCTATCACACTTTAAACGAATGTATAAAATGTACAGTTTGTTTAATATTAATAATGATGTCAATCTCTCAATCTCAGAAAAATAAATGACTCTTGAATATTGCAGTCTATTGCTAATCATTTTATGTTTTCAGTGTGTTAATTATGTTGAGAGCCTGACTATCAAACATGGTGTTCCATTGAACATCATTAAATTACGTTAAATACTATCAAATATACAGGGGACTCAAATTGCAAGACATTTTGCAAACGATATGCAAATGCTTGAAAGCATATGATGGACTGAGCGGGGGACTTTTGCAGACTATTGTTAGGGGAAGTCTGCCCCCTTTTGGAGAGAATGAGGATCATCTCAGAAAATCTGTTACTATGTACTTAAGTTGCAAACATTTAATAGAAAATAAAGTACCATAAAAGCCTGAGATGGTACATTTTATTGTTTTATGTAATCAGGGCTCTACTCTTGTGCCCTTAAGATTCACATTCAAAATTGAATCACTATTATACATGTACAAGATATATTTCATATTGAAATTGAACTTTCAAAAGATGGGCGTGACAGTTAAAATAAATATTGAAAATAAAGGAAAAACAATAAATAGTAGTTAGTGATAATAAAAAGTGACATGAAGGGATACAGTGGCCGTACTTATGTGCGTGAAAGTGCAATCAATTTTATTTAGTGCAAAATGCACTATTTCAGCCAATTTTGTTAGCTGTTTAGGAAGTAATCATTCACACTGGTGACCCGAATAATTTTTCACATTCATAGTCATTTTCACCCTTAAATGCTCGTACTGTAGAGCCCTGGTTATATTGCTTGAGTCTATTTGCCTTTCTTGGCTTTGATCTTCCGGAGGTAGAACTCCAGCTCTTTCCCTTCCAAGATGTATCCGTCTGCTCTGCCACACTGGCCAGGCCTGGACGCAATACAGGCTGAGGAAGCAGACCATTAAAAAGCAAACTTAGACAGAAGCACTGTGACTCTTTTAATAATTAAACAAAGATTTGGCTTCGCCTGAGACCAGTCTTACTGGTTCTGTACAACATGAAAAATAAGCAGATGCCAAATCAGCATGAGAGAGCATAAATGCTGATAGTTTGAGTTTCTTGGTCTTGTTTTTTGCTGTAATGACACATGCCTCAAATGATGAATAATAAAAATGAGAACATCCTGTGACATTACTAAATCAGTCTGTGAGGACACATACTGCTATGTTTATTTGCTTTGGAATATGGATTGAATGGACTGGTGTGGATGTGTGCGGTTGAAAAAAACAACTCAAAGGATTCATGATGGGAAAAGTGGTAAACTCACCAAGAAGCTTTCCCTGCAGGAACTGATCCTCCAGCAAACTGCTAATCTTGCTCTTCTTCCTGCGGCCATCAATCTTCTTCTGAACCTTCTTTGACCGTTTCTTGTTCAAGATCTCTTCTTCTTCTGGAGTCTGAGGGATGAAGATGCATATGTACATTTACAAAGGCGACTCATCCGGATACTCAATCATCTCCCATTTGTTTATGCAGTTAAAAGATTCAAGAAGGTTCAACTGGTATGCACATATGCATAAAGTTGAACTCTGCTCAACTCTGTTGCATTGCCAGTGATCTCTGTTGCTTATGTCAACATAAAACGCCAATGCAATTACAAGCTTCTCGTTTGCTTTGTAGCAACCATGTAAATATAATATTGGATACTTGTCATTTTTATGTGCAATATGCACCACAGACGGTCCATGAACATTCTGAGGCAGAGATGCCTGAAACTCTTATAATAGATATGCTCATCTATTCATAATTCATGGGGGTAGTCGTGGCCTAATGGTGAGGGAGTTGGGCTTGTAACGTGAAGGTGCCGGTTTGATTCCCACACCCACAGGAATTGAAGGTGGGGATTGTGAATAAACAACACTCTCTCCACCTCTGATACCACGACTAAAGTGCCCTTGAGCAAGACACCTAACCCCTAACTGCTCCCCGCGCGCTGTTGCAATAGCTACCCACTGCTCCGGGTGTGTGTTCACTACTCGCTGTGTGTGTGCACTTGGGATGGGTTAAATGCAGAGCACCAATTTCGAGTATGGGTCACCATACTTGACAATACGTCACGACTTTCACTTTTTTTCACTTTTCATAATGGGAGTTATGAAATGAAAGCCTACCAGCTTCGCCCCTTTCTTGCGGCCCAGAGGAATGATGTAGTGAGCTTCATACCACTGCCTGTACGGTGTGCTGTCCACCAGGACAATGCAGTTCTTCACCAGAGTCTTGGTTCTCACAAGCTCATTGTTGGAGGCATTGTACACAACGTCAATGATTCTGGTTTTCCGAGTACAACCTGCAAGTTAGAGTGACAAAATTAGTACTATGAGGCAAAAAAAAGCCAGACAACCTCCAGAATAAGATCTTACCAATGTCATTTTGTTCACATTTTGCCACAAAAAAATAAATAATTCACATGGAATGATGAATGCCATACTTAAAAACTGAAAAATGTCCATGCAACCCAAGAGACATTTAAGAACAGGTCAATTCAACAGTTTTCCCTGCTCAAGAAAATTGTTTTGTTAAACATTAATGTGCTACATCAGAGACTTCACACTAAATTTATGAGAAAATTTCCAGGCACCACTACCATGATCTCAGTCTAAAGGCATCTCATGATTTTAATACTTATAAATGCACTGATACACAGACTCAGTGTCCTGACAACAAATATTAGTTAGCATGACATCTGTAAAGCTACCGAAACCTGCCCCTAACTTTACCCGTATCCCACCTCAGACAGACAGACAGACAGATAGATAGATAGATGGATGGATGGATGGATGGATGGATGGACGGACGGACGGACGGACAGACAGACAGACAGACAGACAGACAGACAGACAGACAGACAGACAGACAGACAGATAGATAGATGGACGGGCGGATAGATGGATAGATAGATAGATAGATAGATAGATAGATAGATAGATAGATAGATAGATAGATAGATAGATAGATAGATAGATAGATAGATAGATGAATAGACAGAGATAGATGGATGGATGGATGGACGGACGGACGGACAGATAGATAGATGGACGGATGGATAGATGGATAGATAGATAGATAGATAGATAGATAGTTGGATAGATAGATAGATAGATAGATAGATAGATAGATAGATAGATAGATAGATAGATAGATAGATGAATAGACAGAGATAGATGGATGGATGGATGGACGGACGGACGACGGACGGACGGACGACGGACGGACGGACGATAGATAGATAGATAGATAGATAGATAGATAGATAGATAGATAGATAGATAGATGAATAGACGGACGGACGGACGGACGGACAGACAGACAGACAGACAGACAGATAGATAGATAGATAGATAGATAGATAGATAGATAGATAGATAGATAGATGAATAGACGGATGGACGGATGGACGGATAGACAGATAGATAGATAGATAGATAGATAGATAGATAGATAGATAGATAGATAGATAGATAGACAGATAGATAGATTATGATTGAGATGTGCACTCACATTCAGATCCCCAGGAAAAGTTCCCGCTGTCCAGTCTCAGCGCGCGGTATTTCTTATTGCCTCCCCGCACGCGCACTGTGTGAATGCGGCGCGGACCGATCTAAAATGTTTCCAAAGATTATTACAATTATTTATATTGTTGTTAGCAACATATTAAATAAGACTACGATGTAATGTAGGCTGCATATCTACAGCCCGCTAAAAAAGGGCAAGAGCTAAAAAACTGCTAAAAATGTTTTAGTCTTTGATGAGCGTCAACTAAAGTCTCGCACCTTCGTGTTTGCGGCAGGGCGACCCAGTTCATACTTTCTTTTCTTATGGTAGGGCTTCCTTTTCCCTCCGGTTTTGCGGCGCTTGTGCCAGTGATCCCTGGAGATCCCTGAGGAGAACAGACGTTAGAAGTATGAATATCATTACTTCTAATGCCTAAAATACACCGTTCTTGCTGTAGGAGAACAGACATGAAAAACACAAACCAATGCATTTACAATTATAAATATCATTACTTCTAATGCCTAAAATTGGCTACACCGTTCTTGCTGTAATTGCTGGAAATAACTAACTGAAATAACCAACTGCGCACGAAAAGAAATAGCAAATCACTTGTCGCAGCTTTATTTGAATCTATTTTTGTGCGTTCAGTAACATACTATTGTGATTTTGGCCGCTGTGTTTGTGATGCAAAAGCAACACTGAACGAGCAACAAGTTCTTAAAGACGATTATTAGTCATGAGCAGTAAGTTCCGCCGCCATCATGCCAGTCCTGACTGTTTATTCACATTTCAAACACTCAATATATTCATATGTCCATACTGTGATTGTAAAATGTATAGATCATACAGTGCTGACGAAGCTAAAGAAGTACCTGAGTAATTCAGCCGATTCACTCCTTATAAATACTTACCCATTCCTGGGATCCTTTTCTGTGTATCGCGAGAATTCGCGCGAGATCCTACTCAGTCAAGTGACGTACAAACAGGAGTGCCATCTAGTGCACTTCACCATACAGAAAAAATACATGTATGTCTGTGCACTTCCCTGTTGTATTGTTAATAGAGATATGATAGTACAAACGCTATTTTTAGCATCTGATGCAAAACACAATTAATACATTTCCATCATAGAGTGTTGTAAAATCAGATTACACTTTTACATTCAAGTTATATTTTATTTGATAGCATTTCACTGCACCAAAATACACACACATAAAAAGACAAGACACGTCACATCTCTTCTAGACAAATTATATTTACAACCTAAAATAGATATGAGATATCCTTTTAGTTCTGATGAGTTGATAGCTGACACATGATTTTCATGAGAACAGTGATGGAAAATAGCCTGGGTGACTCCTCTCCTCAGCATGTGGACCAACTTTCAAGACTTCTTGCTCTTCCTGGTTATGTAGCTCTGGTAGTAGAAGTTGCTGAAAAGTATAATGAGGCTGACGCAGTATGCAAACACAACTGCATTCATGGAATCAGGGAAATCACACTCCGTGAAGAGGTTGTATCCAGTGTGAAGAGTCAGCAAGACAAACTGGATCTGTAATGAGAGGTTGTTCAACAGCCCTGCTGATGTGCTATGAACGTTTATTTATGCATCAACTGTTCATCTACCGACAGGAAATGTCTATGATTGAAGCAATTTATTTTTTTGCAAAACAAAACGGGTTTAACAAAAGGCTCTGACCGTCTCAAAATCTCTTTTCAAATGACCATGTGTGTGTTTATGTGTATTTACCAGCTGCAGTGAGGTGAGGTAGCGCTTCCACCACAGATATTTCTGCATGTGAGGTCCCAGGGCGGCCAGGCCGTAGTATGAGTACATCACAATATGAACAAAAGTGTTCAGGAGCCCAATAAAAAATGCTGAATAAATAGGCAAAAAGGTGAGATTAATAAAATACAAGGTATTCTGTTAAAAAAATATATATATGCATAACATAATTGTTACATTTAATGGATCTAAAATATCAAAACCCACGAGTGCATATTAACTGTAATGTTAGTTTCTTCTTTCTATTTTTATTTTTTTCCTCTTTTATTAGTTCAATGTTTTGCATGTGTTTGTATAACTAATATTCATATAATTTGAAAAAAGTTCTGGCACAAAGTTTTGACTTACATTGACCTCCCGCCACAAATTTAACTCCTGCCCACCAGTTGAAGATCATAGTTCCATGATGATACACATGTAGAAATGTGAGTTGGCTGTTCTTTTTTCTTAGGATGAAAAAGACCTGAATGTGGAAATTGAGAGAGAAAGTATCATAAAAAAAACTGCACATCTACACTTATCGGCAAAAATCATATTTGTTAAATTAGTAAAACTTACTGTATCACTAAGCTCAATAACTTTAGAGAAGAAGAACCACCAGCATACACTGGCCATCTAAAAATGTACAGTAATATAAAGTATTGTTTAGGAAGCAAATGCATCTTTATAGGAATTTAATTATGATTTGCAGTACAGGAATTATTGATTATTAGCCAGACATCAGGAACACCATGCAGCTAAACAGACGTAATCACCCTCATTCCCAGTGGACTGGGGCTGTAGTCCACAGGTTGACACAGATAACTGTAGTTTGCCAGCCAAGATGTGACCAAGAACTGTGGAAAGAAAAAGAGAAAATTCACTGGCGATAACAGCAGGTCACGAGCAGATGGATCTTTTTAAGATTTGATGACGTTATTTTGACGCAAGTCTCTGAATCTGAATCTAAAATATGATTGAACTAGAGTAATGTATGAAATATTTAACGCACCTCATGGAACATGTAAACGGACAAAACGACCATGGAAAAGTTGTACACAATAAGCAGTGCTTTTAAGTTCACTGGTTCCTTGTGTTTCATAAGTTTTGGTCCAATCCAAAGAACACCAAGATAGCACAAAAATATACAGATGATTGGTACAGGAGAGTAAACAAGCAGCCACGGGTCCGTCCGCTTGTCTGAAATAAAATGACAGTAAACACAAGAAGCTTGACTATATTTATATTTTATGATGTGAACTTATGTATTGTTGTTATACAAATACTACTGCATGTAGACAGCAAAGTAAAATAATAATACATTTTAAATAAATGATAATAAACCACGTTTAAAAAGATATGGAATAAATCATACCCCCATTCTCTAGAATCCAGCGGTGCATGGATTCCAGTCTCTGCCACGTTGTTTCCATCTAATACAGGATTGCTTTATAACTAAAATGAATTCTCCAAGACTAACATCAGACAGTATAAGAGATAAAAAGAATACGTAAAAAGAAGAGATTTATTATTATTATTACCACTATATATAGGCATACACACACATATATATCACATTGTTTTTGTTTCCTTATATAATAGATCAAATTAGAGTAATATATCATGTCTGTGCGTTGTTAATAAGATCTGATATAATGAAAATGCACAGATTTGTATAAGTTCCTTGTTGACGAAGACTTTGAGGGATTTCTTTAGCTTATCCAAAGCGTTCTTGCAATTACTGCAACTTTTTAATAGGGGAAAAGCCGAAATTATTTAATGAAATTTAAAGTAAATAGTGCATTTTTTTTTTTTAATCTACAGTAATCGTTTTTGTCATGTATGGATTATTTCACATTTCCACAACAGTTTGCAATCAACATAAATGTACCGGTAAACTTACCTGAGGACAAGGACAAATGTTTCACTGTGGAAGAGTTCCGTTCAAACGCACGGTCAGATGGGAACTTTGAACTTTCACAAAATGTTTTGAGTAACATGGGAAATAATGTTATCAGTTGTTATGCAAAAGTGCACAGAAGTATTGAAAGAAAAACTGCTGGACTGCACCCAGTTTTAACAGCTCACATTTCACAGTTAAAAGTCCCACTGTCACCGAGTAAAACAGATATATTAATATGAATTTTTAACAAATAGATCAAAGGATAACACTTTAAAAGTTCTGAAGCTGTTCATTTCTTTTCACATGTGTGTGATATTTTTAAAACGAACATGCGGTTGTTTATAATATGTCTTGACTCTTATTTTGACAGGCCAGTGTTAGACAGGGAAGAGCATTCAGGGCACAGACAATGAAATGAACATGACCATGTTGTTAAATTTACCTGTCTGGCTAAAGGCTGTTGAATAAAAATAGTATGTTGCTGAATTAGACAATGTAGTGAAAAATATAGCACATAAATAAGCCGTGAAATAAGTGCAGGTTTATTTAAAAACAGCTTTTATTCTGGATACCAATAAAAATGATGCACATTTTTAAAATCAGAGTTATTATACATTTATTATTTACTTAAAAACATACCTCACAACAATGAATCATCTCTTTCTAAATAAAACAGAGCTGCAGGTATACACGTGTTGTAAATTTGCTATTATGTCAAGACGTACATGATAGCCGCAGATTATACAATGATGAAGAAACTTAATATACAGAGTAGCTTCTGTCAACAGGTTTGGCTTTAAGCTGTTGCCTTTGAGGTAGAGAAGAATTTACTGATGCAGAGTTGTTTGGGTCCTCCATTAGTAGGCTTTTTTAAGTTGTTTGACCGTTTATCAGGGCCGGGTTTTCTCTTCTGTTCCTTAGAGAGTGTGAAATGCCATGACAGGACAGGACAAAAACAGTGCAAAATATAAAGCACATACAAACTCAGAGAAACATACCTTGATGTCCACCTTGTTTGAAGTTTCATAGAGCTTCATTATCTGTGTAATTAAATATACAAGATTTACATCGATATGAATGACAGTAATAACAACACAAATATACACATTTCTTGTACAAACAAGGAAATGTAACATTAAACCATCATTTGATAACTATTCCCAAAAAATGGCCTCCTCTGGCTTAGTTTAAATTTCATTATATATATATATATATATATATATATATATATATTTTTTTTTTTTTTTGATTGCTAACCCTAACCCATATTTTGCATATTTTCACGTTTCATTTGAAAGTTTTAGTAATTTTGTCATTTTTATTAGTTTTATTTTTTGTAATTTTACTTCTACTTATTTTAGTTGCAATTAGTTGCCAATTTTTCATCTAATATTTATATTTAATTTAATTTAAATTCAAACAGAGAAAGCTTAGTCCTATAGTTTTACTAAAACAGCTTTGCTGTGACATCCATAACAAGAAGCACAAACCTTTTTAACCCCAGTGGATACAGCCGCCTCATGCAGAGCAGATTTACTGAGCCAGCAGGTCTTCTGCTCTCGCTCACCATCGGAGCAGTCAGACACACGCACGGAAAAGACAATGTAGGTTTGATGGATGTGGGAGAAAATATGAACCACCTGACAGAGAACAAGGAAGACATGGATGAATATCAAATGTGTGCATTGTAACAAGAAATGCACAACATGACCAAAGAAGTAAATCATCTTAAGTAAATTTTTGATCAGTTTGAAACTAAGAACATACGATGTGGGAAAAACACCCACCTCTCCCACAAACTGCACTGAGGGAGTGTCCAGGGATGTTTCCAGCAGTTTTTGCATCATGTCACATATCAAGCCTTTATATTTACTCTCAGGGATGTCAGTTTCCAAGAGCATGCTGGGTAGCTCCCACATCCCTGCCAAGAGTCCTGTAAAATGTAAGTAAATCCAAAATTGTGCATTTGTATTATATTTTCCGGAAAACATTAATCTCTTTCTAATTCATCCAGTAAAAACTTTCACCTTTGCTTGGTCTTTGAGTGAGCAGATATTCCATCTCTTCCCCATCCCCCTTGCGTTCCACTATACAGGTAAGGGTTTTCTCCACACGTGGAGCCTTTTTAACAGGCTTTCTTGGATAATTTTGCACCCCCAGCTGAGGGTCCCAGTCCTCTGATAGACACAATTTACAGCTGCCAGCAGCCACTATCAGAGAACATAAACAGACATTAGGCAGGGCTTTTAATTTGGAGAGCGGATGTATGAATATAGAGGGAATACTTTCTTTAGCAGAAGACTTACAACAATTCTCTATGTCAGGAACAGAGTTATTGAGGTTTGAGGCAAGTTTACTTAGAAGTGTTTTGGAGTCAGTCTCTTGTTTAATGCTCACCTACAATATAAAAGACTTAAGATATAAGAGGTTATTTGACAGTTTTACAAGAAACTACACTCACTGGCCACTTTAATAGGTACACCTGTTCATCTGCTCATTAACACAAATATTTAATCAGCCAATCAAATGGCAGCAACTCAATGCATGTTGGCATATAGGCATGCCCTGCGTCTCAAACAGCTTCCTAGGTCTTGAATCAGTGTATTATGTAAATGAATGTGGCGATTCCCTGATCAGTGCCCTGACTACTGAACTAGGGAACTGACTAAGATGAATGCCTGGTCAAGACTCGAGACTATCTCCTGAAGTTCAAAATGAGCTTCATGGGTGGGGAAGAAAATGAGCTTCATGGATGGGGAAGAAAGTGATTTAAGTAACTTTGGACATGTCATGGTTGTTGGTGACGAGCTGGTCTGAGTATTTCAGAACCTGGGATTTTCACTCACAACCATTACTAGGGTTTACAGAGAATGAGCCGAAAAAGAGAAAATGTGACTGGTTCGGGCCGATAGAAAGGCAATAGTAACACAAATAACCGCTTGTTAAAACCAAGGTCTGCAGAAGAGCATCTCTGAACAAACAACATGTCGAACCTTGAAGCAGATGGACCACACCAGGAGCCCCTCCTGTCAGCTAAGAACTGGAAACTGAGGCTGCATTTGGAACAGTTTCACCAAAATTAGAAAAATGAAGATTGGAAAAACGTTGCCCGCTCTGATGAGTCTGGTTTAAGTTTGGTGTAAACAACATGAAAGCATTGATTTATCCTGCCTTGTATCAATGATTCAGGCTGCTGGTTGTGGTGTAATGGCGTGGGGGGATTTCTTTTCTTGGAACACTTTGGGCCCCTTAGTTCTAATTGAGCATTGTTTAAACTCCACAGCTTACTTGAAATACTCAACAATAGTTGCTGACCGTGTCCATGCCTTTATGACCACATTGTAACAATCTTCTGATCACTACTTCCAGCAGGATAATGCGCTATGCTGCAAAGCTCAAATCATCTTAAACTGGTTTCTTAAAGATGAAAATGAGCTCAAATGGACCTCCACAGTCACCAGATCTCAATTCAACAGAGCACCAGGGATGTGGTGGAAAGGGAGATTTGCATCATGGATGTGCAGCCAATAAATCTGCAGCCACTACATGATGATATCAGGTTAATATGGACTAAAGTCTCTGAGGAATCTTTCCAGCACCTTGTTGAATCTATGACACGAAGAATTAAGTTCGTTCTGAAGGCACCTAATAAAGCAGCCGGTCAGTGTATATTGGTGACAGCCGTTCAGCAGTACCGTCTTTAAAGCACGACAGTGGGTCTGAATTGGACATTGGCTGCAGAGAGGGGATTTCGGGGTGCAGACTCTGGCTCCTAGCTCCATCATTGCCTGATTAAAATCTCCAGGTCTCTCTCGGTCAACAAGTGTATCAGCAATTTTCCTGAAATAGGCCAAAGCTCATCACAATTAAATCCGACATTTTACAACTTAGATCTAGATTTGCTTAACAGTAAATCGACTTGATGGATCTTTCATACCACAAAGCATCTGTTACAGTGGGACTGCTGCTGTCTGCTCCTATGGCTCGAACGCGACACAGAACTCGAATGACATTTCCATCAACTGCACCTGTCACCTGGAGAACAACAAACACCAACAAAGGAACAAACGTCATTTATAGCAAAACATCCACAGTGCTGCCCCCATGGATTTCAGTTGAGCACACAAGTAAATAAATTCAATTAAGAACCATATTTGAAAGTGGTCCAAATCAGATGCATCAATAAAACAAGTAACCTGTCCAAGTGCTATAGAACCGATCGCGCCGGCAGTGTAACGTCCAACCCCTGGCAGTTGTTTCAGTAGTGCCGCCGTGGTCTTTGGCATCTGTCCATTCAGTTCTGATACAACCTATTTAACGGAATCATGCATAAAATGTCTTTGTAATATGTGCAGATTACATTAGATAAATCTAATCTAGATTCTGCATTACTATGTTTAAACCTACTTTCTGAGCGCCTTCATGCAGCCTGCGTCCTCGAGAGTAGTATCCAAGACCCGCCCACATTTGGTTCACTTCCTGCAGGGAGACAATAATGAATGCAATGCACTAGTGTCAGCTTCTCGCAATGTCTCTGTCTGTTTATTTTCAGTACGTCTATAGATTTAACCATTACCTCCAGTGTAGCTACAGCAAGTTTTTCCACAGTCGGCCATCTCTAACAATAAAGACGTAGAAACAGCATAAATATGTGGCATCCGTGAGAGGAGAAATCACACCAAAGGAGCTTGCCTACCTTCATCCATCTGTTATAGTACTCTATCACTGTGGCAACTTGAGTCTGTTGTAACATGATCTCTGAGACCCACACTGAGAATGTCATAAGAAACAATTGAAATGAATTATTATTATTAATAATAAAAATATCAGTTATGATCATCATGACATTTAAACCCATTTGTTTCACACCTGCATATGTTCTGATATTAACATCTGGTTCTGTCACAGCCTGTAGGGATTACAGCATAAGAACAAACATGAGAAAAACATCCTAATCAAATCAAACTTTTACTGCTCCTTTTAGCAGACTCCTTTAAAACTAGACAACAAAAAGTTTGTAATGGTATTTCTTTATTTTTGAAGCATTAGTTAAGCCACTGACACAACTGACACTCATCCCACAGCCAACATTTTGTGGAAAATATTTAATTTAATAATTCACACTAAAACTTTAACTGAATAATCTACGTGGTTTTAAATATAGACGATTCACATAGATGTAAGATACATATTTTTAGGGCTAGAAGTTTGTGTAATGTATTAAATGTGTTTTAAATATGAAAAAATAAAAAATTCTTAGCGCAAGGGCCCTTTATAAATATATATGGTCACGTGACTATACACAGTGTTAAATTAGGTGCTTTAATTATTAAGAATATTAGATGCCTTTACCAACGTTCTCCAGGGAAGCTCTCTCTTATTTTCATCATACCACTGCAGAAGGTGAGAGCGGAAAAGACAGATTTCAGATGGATCATGGAAAAAGTGGTATGATGAAGGTTCAGTTTCAGATGGTTTCTCTGATGGAAATAAGAACAAACTCAAGCATTATACATTTTAAAGGCCAACATGTGGTTTCTCTCAGTAGCACAGATCACCACTCACCCTCTTTAATGGTAGGCTTTAATTTCTTCTTATTGCTGGATTTGACCACCTCTGTGTTTTCAAGAGCCCCTCTCTTGCCCTTCTGCACTGCTGATCTTAACCTGCTCATTGCGCTGAGCGAATCTTTCACTACTTAAAAACAACCGGTGGGACACTCAAACACAAACTGATCAGCACATCAGTGCAATTATAGAAAAAAAGTACATCGGTGTGTTAAAAAAAAAAAATCACACATTAAAAACGACATGTATAATACCGCTGACAGTAAGCAGTGTTTAGATAGACTTACAGTAAGGGACGCACACTTTCATAACAGTTCCCGCCAGCTATTTCACTTCCTGTGGGCGGAGCGTGTTTAACCAATAGCTGACGTCTCGTCACTGCAAATGTTGTTGGTCAAAAGAAGCTGACAGAACCAACAGGGACCCTGAACATACTACTTTAAGTTAAGTGCTGCATTTCAACACTGACATATAACATACATTTCCTCCAAACTACCAGGAAAGTTTTTTGCTAATTTAGAATTTTTTTTAATGTCATTAGAGCATAAGAAAAAAACAGGAAAAATAAAAGTTTTGAAAAATGTTTACATATGTTATGTTATGTCCTCTGTAGTGGACACCAGGACTCAGTTTTTAAAAAATAAAGTTAGACATGAATAGACATGAAAAGGCAAAAACTATGTAAGAAATACAGAAGACTATTTTTGCGATCACTTTTACTATTTTATTTATAAAAACACCATCATCAATAACAAAATCCCACCAATAATTTTGTTCCTATTTTGAAACTTGTTTCAAGCAGAAGCTGAAATCTGTTCCTCAAGCACTGCAGAAAAATAAAGGGAAAATTATAGGACATTGTGAAATACAATAATTTCCGATGGCCAAACTTAAGCAAATGTGTTTTCTTCATTCAAATAATGATAAAAAACATACAGTCTAGCTTTCTCTCGATGTGTGAACTCACCACATGAAACGTTTACTTTATTTGATCGTAAAATGTCAGCTTGAATGTCATCCATGTTTAAATGCAGCTCATCAGCATTGTTCTGTGAACAATATGAAGAAAAACACACACTTTAAAGTAAACTTTATTCTGACTCATGTTTTTTAAGTGAAAATGGCAAATTCATACTGAATTATGTTTATTTTTTAATTTTGTGTTTGAGGGTTGTGTTTAGCGTTAGGGTATAGAATATACAGATTGTACAGTATAAAAACCATGTCTATGGAAAATGTGTGTGGCTCAGATATCCCCACAAAATCTGAAATGTACAGTATAATAATTATTATACCATGGTCTGCCTGAATGCTCTATTCCGATTGGCTGGAAGGTGTGCAATTAAACCAATTAATTCACGTGTAGTTCTTTGATACTGAATGGCTACATTATATTTCTCAAAGAGGGGGTCACATCGCTGTTCTTAAAGGAATTAAACTCACAGCTTCAATATTAATACAGACAGGTAATTCACACCTCTCTCTCTCTCTCTCTCTCTCTCTCTCTCTCTCTCTCTCTCTCGATAATTAATTCAAATAAATGCTGTATTTCATTCATTCAAATAAATGTACTCTTTCGCATTACTTTATCTCTGTGTTTGATTCAGGCAGAATGCTATCTATATAACTGCATAACTGCCATAACTGCATTGTGCTGCAAACATCAATAACAGCTTTAAGTTGTCAATGTTGGCAAATGTCCATGGTATAAGTGGGATAATCCACGGCTAGCTTTGCGTCTGGTGGTTCTTTAGCTCCACGGTGTGCATTAAAATTGTTTAACGCACAGCTACCATGGAGTATCCCTTACTTATGTCTATGGAATGTGCCCATAAAACATGAAAACCCAATGCATGTGTGTGTGTGTGCATGTGTGTCGCTGTGTGCGCATATGTGTGTCTGTGTGCGTATGTGTGTGAAACATTAAACAGGAAATGACCTCACCATAAAAGACTCAAACAGTTTGCTTCCCATTGCTCTGCGTACATGCTCCTCCACCACTGGATACATGCGCACAAAATGCTAAACAGACATTACACATTAATATCATATTCTTGCCCAATACTGCATTTACTTATGTCTGATGCAGAATGAACATATGTGAGTGAGTGAGTGTGGGTGGGTGGATCTTTTAATTGTACCTCCAAAGCCAGGCTGGCTTGTCTCTGGGCATCTGCATGTTCCTGGTTACCCACTGCATACAGTAAGTGATGGATCACTCTGAGAGAGAGGAGTTCTCTAGATATCTCCTCACTTCTCTGTGCCAGAATCCTGTAACATCATGTCAATATACCGTACATAATAAACACACAGATCAGCATACCTTATATAATATTTTACATGTAGTGCGTGTTGAACGTATCCATCGTTTGAAGTCACCAATTTTACCTGATGGTTTTTGCAGAAGCTGCTTGCTGGAAGAGCACAGGGAGTGAATCAGTCATTTTGGCCACCTCTGTATCTAACAAAACACTCAAACTGTTTCAGCTGAATCTCAGATTCAAAACAAGACTCTCAGGATTTTGACTCATGTCAGACAAATCAATAACTGAGAAAGATGTTAATTCAAGCCACAATCCATGTTTGTTTCTCATCTCGTCTGCATCTGCTCTATACAAATTTACAAAGCCCAAAAGGTAACAATTGAGAGGTTTAATTCAGGCCGTCTCCATGATGCAACGTGTTCATAATGCGAAGCAGTATTGTTATTGGAGAACCACTGTTTCAGTTGCAAACAACAAATACCCTGGTAGTTACATAAGTTTTATGCCTTGCTTTAATTAAGGGAAAATGAGCAACAGATCTTACCCTCCAGGATCTTGTTTTTGGGGTTTCTCTCTTTAGCTGGTTTGAGAAAAGTCACCAGCCCCCTGAGCAGAGCCGGCCTAACCTCTGATTGCATGAGCTCTGTTATCAGTTCTATGGCTGGAAGCAAAAATTAATGTGAAAATGAAACCGTGAGCTTCACAGAAGTGTAGACCACAAAAAATTGCAAATTTGAAGCGTACACTTGCCTTCATATTGCACTTCTAAATGCAGGGACCTCAGCAGATTTAGTAAGGGTTCCACTATGCTATGATGGGCTGTTTTTATAATGGGCTGGACAAAAAAAATACAAATACAAATAAAAATAATTTATATACATACATACATGTACATATATGTATGTATATGTTGACATTTCATACAATTACAGCAGCATAACATCCCATATATATATTGTCTAAAGCTATTTTACTAGTTCTTATATAATTATTATAAATGGAGTTTTCATGAGCTCATCATATTATTAGTGAGGCTATTTTAAATATTTGTACTTTTAAAAAAACAATTTGTCAGACGACAGGACTTTTAAAGTGAGCTGCAAAACAGCTAATAGATTATATAAAATGGTGACCAGTTACCGCAAACACAATATATACTTTTCCCATATAAATGTTAATTTAAATATTGATGTTTAATAAAAATAGTTAATGTTACCTTAATACAAACATACATTAGAGGCCTAAAGTGATGTCCGGCCTAAAACAGACATCTTAACCTTTTATTCAAATATTATTAAAAAAAGTGTAAAAGATTTTATAAGCATTTTGTGTAGTTGTGTTTGGGGTCATTTGGTTTTTTTTGTGATAACACAATGAAACATGCCAAATTGTGCTGGCATTTTGACCAGGCTGGCATACAAAAACATTATGAACATATGCAAAAACAAGAGAGAACCAACAAAATATCAGTAACTGATTATGTTGTAGTCAATATACCTGTATGCTTTTTCCTGTGTGCTTTTTTTTTTTTCTATGTTTGTTTTTTTTGCATAGTAAAATAAAACCTGTAGGTGTCTACATATATACCTCATATTTTGATGGCTTAATTGAAAACAAATATCCCCTCCAGACATCACTTTTGGTCACTACTATATATATATATATATATACACATATAGTACAGATTTTTTATATACACAATAGTACAGATTTTTTTTATTTTATGATTAAATAAAATTCCTCTGGTGTTAATTGTCATCCTGTGACACTGTTATACCTGAACTATACGCAGGCTCTGTAAAACAAGTTGCTGTGCTCTAGGTGAGGTGCAGGTCAGCAGGGCGATCAGGCCCTTGTACACCTGATTCTGATATTTGGCGTTTCCGTGAGCCAAAGACTCTAGCAAGGCGGCGGCGGTCCCCTGAGATCCCTCCATCTCAGACTTGGCTAAACATTCAGCTACGGCCTTCACACCTGTCAATCAGACAAGAACAGATGTGAGAGCTGAAATCAGTTCATGACCCAGTATATGTGTGTGTGTGTAAAGATGTAAGAACTTGCCTGTCAAAATCCCCAAGCTTCAAAACATATCCAGATTGGATCATGCAAGGTTTTAACCACACAATATGTTATAGAAATGTTGCAAACTCTCATTCCTTAAAATGTCACTGAAAAA
This sequence comes from Opsariichthys bidens, assembly GCA_037194245.1. NCBI lineage: Eukaryota > Metazoa > Chordata > Actinopteri > Cypriniformes > Xenocyprididae > Opsariichthys > Opsariichthys bidens. The sequence continues at coordinate 13,658,866 of CM074288.1, read as the reverse complement.
TGAAAAATTAGCTGGAACTGATTTACTTTTTGATTGTCAGTTTGTTGCGTTTGTGCAGTGTGAGTACCGTAGCTTTCACAGATAAGCTCTTTATATTTTTGGCCCGAGTTGGCAATGATCTGGAGCAGCTGAAGAGCCTCGGTCTTATCCTCTTCTTTGAGTTTGTTTTGCCCGAGAATCTCTAGCAGGGTCAGCACTCCCCCCACCTCCAGAAACTCAATCATGTACTGATGACTGATCATGTATACAAACAAAAGGATACCATGTTAGGATAGAAAGTGTTTCTGTTTTCTGGTGTTTGTGTATTTGCTTTATTTATTGAAAAGCTGTCTTTTTGCACTAAATGCTGCCTTATTTTTCTCTTGTTTTGAAGTTTTACTGCTAAAGCCCTGCTTATTATTTTGTGCAGTAATGTAATGTACAGCATATTTTGACTTTGCATATTTGAACTTTTCTACAAAAACTGTATTCACTGCATTCAGTTTGTCTTTTACCTGCTATTGGCAGAGAGGAAAACACCCAATGCTCTCAGCTGAAGGTCTAGACACGTTCCAAACATGTAGCTGGCAACAAAAAATGTAAGGATGCATACATGGCATGACTAAAATCTCATAATCAAACCTGATAAAGATGTAGTCTGACATTCAGGAGGTATTTAGAGCACAGATAGGTGTGGATACGTTAGTCTTATCCAGGCAGTGAGCCGAGCAAGGAACAGACTGGCAACTTGAGCAAACTCAAGCTCCAGTTCAGGGCATGTCTTTCCTGTGTTCTTGTCCAGAAAGTCCCTCAGCATTCGACTACGCACCGTCTTACCGCCCTGGTCCCACTCATGGAGGAAACACATCACCTGATTGATGGATGTCTGCTCTTTACTGCTAGACATGACTCAAGCATTTCACAGACTGTGCAGAAGGATGAAAAAATTAGCTAATGCAACGCACAAACATATTTGTACTTTGATTTTGGACACTGTAACAGGGCCAGTTCTAGACATTTGGAGGCCCTAGGCAAAATTTATGTTGGAGGCCCCCACTTCACACCCCTCCTAATAAAAAGCACTGAAAACAAATATTATTTCTTACCTTTTTATTTAACATCTGTTATTAAAATTTGTATATTTTATTTTTATATGTCCATATTCATACCTTAATCCTTTTTTGGACAGGATTTCTCCTTCTATTGATTTATTGCAGTGCAATAAATACCTAAAATATGTATTATACACTTAAAAATAAAGGTTCCAAAAGGGAATTTTTACAGTGATGCCATAAAAGAACCATTTTTGGTTCTCCATAGAACCTTTAAGTGAACAGTTCTTAGTTCTTAATGGAACCCATTGTTTTTTTTGTGTGTGTGAAGAACATTCTAAAACCTCCAGCTCTAACCCAGCTCTATTTTTTTCATGTTTGACCAGTCAGATTCTGTGACCCTATAGATTGATCAATATCAAACTATGAAAAAAATACTATATACTATACACTATATATATATATATATATATATATATATAGTGAGGAAAATAAGTATTTGAACACCCTGCTATTTTGAAAGTTCTCCCACTTAGAAATCATGGAGGGGTCTGAGATTGTCGTCGTAGGTGCATGTCCACTGTGAGAGACATAATCTAAAAAAAAATCCAGAAATCACAATGTATGATTTTTTAACTATTTATTTGTATGATACAGCTGCAAATAAGTATTTGAACACCTGTCTATCAGCTAGAATTCTGACCCTCAAAGACCTGTTAGTCTTCCTTTAAAATGTCCACCTCCACTCCATTTATTATCCTAAATTAGATGCACCTGTATGAGGTCGTTAGCTGCATAAAGACACCTGTCCACCCCATACAATCACTAAGAATCCAACTACTAACATGGCCAAGACCAAAGAGCTGTCCAAAGACACTAGAGACAAAATTGTACACCTCCACAAGGCTGGAAAAGGCTACAGGGAAATTGCCAAGCAACTTGGTGAAAAAAGGTCCACTGTTGGAGCAATCATTAGAAAATGGAAGAAGCTAAACATGACTGTTAATCTCCCTCGGACTGGGGCGCCATGCAAGATCTCACCTTGTGGGGTCTCAATGATCCTAAGAAAGGTGAGAAATCAGCCCAGGACTACGCAGGAGGAGCTAGTCAATGACCTGAAAAGAGCTGGGACCACCGTTTCCAAGGTTACTGTTGGTAATACACTAAGACGTCATGGTTTGAAATCATGCATGGCACGGAAGGTTCCCCTGCTTAAATCAGCACATGTCCAGGCCTGTCTTAAGTTTGCCAATGACCATTTGGATGATCCAGAGGAGTCATAGGAGAAAGTCATCTGGTTAGATGAGACCAAAATAGAACTTTTTGGTCATAATTCCACTAAAGGTGTTTGGAGGAAGAAGAATGATGAGTACCATCCCAAGAACACCATCCCTACTGTGAAGCATGGGGTGGTAGCATCATGCTTTGAGGGTGTTTTTCTGCACATGGGACAGGGCGACTGCACTGTATTAAGGAGAGGATGACCGGGGCCATGTATTGCGAGATTTTGCGGAAGAACCTCCTTCCCTCAGTTAGAGCATTGAAGATGGGTCAAGGCTGGGTCTTCCAACATGACGATGACCCGAAGCACACAGCCAGGATAACCAAGGAGTGGCTCTGTAAGAAGCATATCAAGGTTCTGGCGTGGCCTAGCCAGTCTCCAGAACTAAACCCAATAGAGAATCTTTGGAGGGAGCTCAAACTCTGTGTATCTCAGCGACAGGCCAGAAACCTGACTGATCTAGAGAAGATCTGTGTGGAGGAGTGGGCCAAAATCCCTCCTGCAGGATGTGCAAACCTGGTGAAAAACTACAGGAAACGTCCTCTGTAATTGCAAACAAAGGCTACTGTACCAAATATTGACATTGATTTTCTCAGGTGTTCAAATACTTATTTGCAGCTGTATCATACAAATAAATAGTTAAAAAATCATACATTGTGATTTCTGGATTTTTTTTAGATTATGTCTCTCACAGTGGACATGCACCTACGATCACAATCTCAGACCCCTCCATGATTTCTAAGAGGGAGAACTTGCAAAATAGCAGGGTGTTCAAATACTTATTTTCCTCACTGTATATATATATATATTCAAACTAACTAATTTTAGTTTGGGTAATTGTAATTAATATTAATAAGAATAAGTTATGAATATGTTAATATGTTATACGAAACGAATCCACTCTTCGTATAATGTCCAGCATCAGTCAATAACAGCGCAGCATTAATGTTTAATTTCTTCTGTATGCAAGCATTTCTATGCCCGCCAAAATATCTAGCTTGGACGTTTCTTTCTTTCTTTCTTTTTTTTTTTAAAAAACAAAAAACAAAACATAAAACATATTTTGCTCATTTTTTATCATTCCGCTTCCGTGTCTGCTCTCTGCACGTGAACATTTGCGGAACAGCGACCCCTGGTCACAGTTTTCGATAGGTCACCGATTTCGGCACAACACCTGTCCTGCATTGTAATTAACAGATTTAGAGCATTGATTTTATATATATTTAAAAATAGATTCAGAAGTATAAAAAACACATAAATATGCGCAAACTTGCCCCCAAAATAACTTGTAGGCTACATCATGAGAGACAGTGTTTGTGACAACTAACCCCAGGCTCCCCCAAACACATACGAAGCCTTTACATTACTTGTCTAAAATGTGCATTAAGATTCGCTCATCTAACGTCTGAACATATCAACGGACAATAAAAACCTCACTGCCAATTTCTCCTTTATTGGTAGAAAGACGGTAATAAAACGGTAATAAAAGAGCTTTCGTCGAATTGTGGTTGTTTCCCATTTGCTGTTTAACAGCAGGAACTTAAATTCGTTATTTTAGTATACAAAACAGTTTCACATCAGTTTTGTTTACCAGGAAAACACGGCATGAAACCAAACTCACCTTCACTTCCAGAGACGTCATTGTTCACTTCCAGCAATGTTTGCTGTTTCCATGGTTACTGACGTTTACGGCGTCCGCTTGGGAACCATCGAGGTGTGAAAATGTGATTCATTAATGTTATTTATTTAGAACAGAATCAGTTAAGAGATTATTTACTTTATTTCTTCATTCTCTTTTACATGAAGTGTAGTGAATTAGTTCTCTTTGAGATGAATCAGAGAATTTTGGGAAAAAAAATGCTTTGATGTAATTTTAGTTTTATTTTATCATATTTCATTTTAGCTAAACCAAAAATTACATGATTTTATATTCGACACAAATTTATAAACGGGTGCAACTCAAACTAACCATTCAACCGAATACATTTAAACCTGTTACCTGAGAATCAAACCTGCTCTCTACAAAGATCACAAATATTGAAAAACAATCATTTCTCTATTATAGAAGTAACATACTGATGATAAACAAACTTTTGCTAAACACAATGCTTACTCAACTCATTTTGGGTTGCCATACAGTTTTCTCTCTTCATTATTCAAGGTGCAAACATGTGAGAGTGTATACAACTGACAGTGAGATGTTTAACCCTGCGAGTGAATCGAGTTTTTAGGATCTAACATGAGAACCAACAATATAACTGCACCGTACAAGGCTGGAAAAAAGGCTTCATGTCCTGTATTGTCGGGCAAAAAGGTAAAAAGTGCCGTCTATCCTTTCTTATTTCTTGGCATCTTGCACCTTCTGAATCTCCTGTTGAAAAAAAAAACAATAACTCATTGTTTATTTATTAAATAAATAAATTGTCAATACAATCTTTTAACAAGGATGAAATAGTTTTACCTCAATAAGAACACTTTTGAGTTTCTCATAGGCTTCTTCCAGGTCATCATTAATGATTACAATATCGAAAACTCCAGGTTCTTTACCTGCAGAGGAGAAAATAAAGGGAATAAAGGTCTTCTCGCAAGCACAGCTGACTTTCGGAGAGTGTCACTTACTGAGCTCCATGTCAATCCTCGCGGCCTCCAGGCGCTTCTGTAGACTGTCCTCTGTCTCTGTTTGTCTGTCCCTCAAACGCTTTTCCTGTACAAAAATACACTCCTGTATTTTATGGGAATTTAAAAGATGTATAAAACTGAGATCTTTTATCAGCTCACCAGGATCTCCATCGAAGGTGGCTGAATGGAGATATAAATGGGGTTTAGATCAGTCTTCTTGATGTTTTGTACTCCTTGTATGTCAACATCCAAGATGCAGATGAGGTTTTGTGCCTGAACGTCCTCGATGGATGATTTGCTGCAAGTGACAGCGCATTTGATGAGCAATAACATTTCATTTTTTGTTGTTATGAGCAAGTTTCTCAATGTACTTCAAAATCATTACTTTTGGGCTTTGGTATGAAAACAAATAAGTAGCTATGAAGCAGATTGAGAGGAAAGTGGTTTCAGATGTCAGATGACAATTTCCAAAATAAAATGTACCTGGTTCCATACATATTCCCAGAAAACTCTGCATTCTCAATGAACTCGCCCTTGTCAATTCCCTCTTGCATGCTCTCTCTGGTGACAAAGTGGTAATCTGGGGTTGAGGACAGAAAGAAACGATGATTAATTGTAAAACCAACCAAATTATTAACCCTTATGTGCTGTTCGGGATGTTTTCATCCACTATGGGGAATTTTTGAGTCTTAATTTGGCCATAACTTTCTCCGTGTTTCAGCAAATGGAATGATTTTTGGTGACAAATCTTATTTTGACACATATTTTGGGAAAATGCTTTGAAAATTTTCAAAAACTCAACAGTACTCTGTGGGCAAATTCATGACCCTTTCGTTATGTTCGTGGCTGAAAACAGCCACTACTTTTAACTGCTTTAAAAATGTATCAGATAAATATTTTTTTCAATTTTTTTTTTGCTTAAATCTATTAATCAACCTCAGTCCTGATCAAAACTACTAAATTTTAAAAAACAAACAAACAGGATTTTAACTCTTTAATTGCCAAATTCGTAAATGATGTCACTGATTTGGGAAAAAACGTGTCAAAGATTAGAAACAACATTGGCTTTGATGCGTTGTTAGTTTTTGTGAAGCATCAGATTTTAACATTTTAAAGAGTTAAAATCCTGATTTCTTTTTTAATTTAGTAGTTTTGATCAGGACTGAGGTTGATTAATAGATTTAAGCAAAAATTATTTGTCTAGAATGTGCATTAAGATACGCTCATCTAACGTCTGAACATATCAACGGACAATAAAAACCTCACTGCCAATTTCTCCTTTATTAGTAGAAAGGCGGTAATAAAACGGTAATAAAACAGCTTTCGTCGAAAGATTAGAAACAACATTGGCTTTGATGCATTGTTAGTTTTTGTGAAGCATCAGATTTTAACATTTTAAAGAGTTAAAATCCTGATTTCTTTTTTAATTTAGTAGTTTTGATCAGGACTGAGGTTGATTAATAGATTTAAGCAAAAAAAAATTGAAAAAAATATTTATCTGAAACATTTTTAAAGCAGTATAACGAAAGGATAGTGAATTTGAACAATGCACATGGGTTAAAATTGTCAGTCGGTCTGTTGCTAGTCATCAAATGACCTGAAAGTGTGTTTATTTGACATATTCTAGATTTTCAGGAACTATTAAAATAAATGTGTGGAAGAAACAACTTTCATTAAATGATAACAGACTTTTTTTGGATGAAGTATTTCTTTACTTTGAAGTCTTTTCACAGATAAACAGCAAAATGCTGTAATGGGCAGCAGGGGGCGCCAAATGTTTATTTCAGAATCTTCAGCGTTCGTGTGAAAATTGTATAGCATCTTACAAAATGGTGGGAGTTAAACTTCTCAAACATAATAACAGTTAGTTTTCCCTCATGAAGTATATTTATAATCTCTCTCTCTCTCTCTCTCTCTCTCTCTCTCTCTCTCTCTCTCTCTCTCTCACACACACACACACACACACACACATGCAATCCTTCAAGTAAAGCCCATGAGAAAGCTGCATGGTGCTTGACTCATACCATTCAGATGGTTTAACTCCACTACCGCACATCAGACGGGATCTAAAGCGGGACGGGACTGGTTCTGCAGACAACACAAGACAAACAATTCACAGCTACAGGAGGGTAAACACTGACATCTTCCGTGGCAGCACTGCAACGCCATTAGCATAACAACGTCTGTGGAAAAACATCATGAGAATTACAAAACAATGAAATTAGCAATGGTTTTTTATAGTTGCATAAAAATCTTAGAAAATCTCTTTTCCACCTTAAAGTGTCAAATAAATAATGTTTTTTTTATGTTTTTCAGTTTATCCTTTGACCAAGCTAACAAAAAACAAGCTTTGCTAATAATTCGCTAGCGCTTATTAGTTATGGAAACGTTACTTCACGTTTTTGTTGGTTATGCGAAGGTTCAGTTCAATTTTATAATTTTGCAAACATTATGGAAGTGTCATTCCTTTTGAACATTCTGAAACAAGCCTAGTAACAAAATGTTAAGATGAATTTCAAACTGAAAAAAAAACAACTATAAACTTATTTATAATTATGTTTTTGTGCTGACGTTTTGAGAACATTATTAAAGATCAGATAACTCTGAACGAATATTATCTTAATGTTACTTGTCAGAACACTGGCCAAAAAGCGAATTTTCCCTGATAGCTGGGGAAAATACAAGTAAATTTGATAATTTACTTGAATTAAAATAAGTAAGCAAAGTTTGCCCAAGTTACATATAACAGTTTTTATAGGTTATACATATTACTGTCTTTTTTGTTGTTGTTCCAGGTTACCAATTAGAATTGTTGGACTGTCCCAAAAAATAATTTCAAGGTTCTGTTGTGATGCTAATGATTTGTCTCTGGGTATTTGTGCTGTGGGGAAGTGACATCATAGTTCACATTACATGGAAAAGCACTAGGGAACACAGGGGGCTATTTTCAAAGGCTTTTTACTCCAAAGTGCGCACTTGCATTCATGTCAAAGAGAACATGTGATGTTAACAATCATAGCTGGCCTAAAATGTAATTGTCTTACAAAGTTTTAAATTTGAGAAAGATGAAAGTAACCCCCATTACTCTCTCATCACATTAAATATGTGAATAATCAGTGATAACCAATTACGACCAATAATGAAAACCAAATCTACACCTTCAGATGTCTCAGAGGATAGGATGTCTGCTACAGGAAGTAATGTTGCCCCCAGAAGCAATGGGAGACAATTCAGCCCTATAGAGAAAACAACAAAGGCACATGGGGAATGAAAAGAGAAATTTACCCCTGTGAAATGTGGTGATATGTTTGGAAATGACTCTAAACAGTTCACTTGGGAGTAAGAAGCAGCAAAGAAGTGTAAGACAGTTTTGGAAAAGGGTAGAGGACTGTTCTAATTGAATGGAAATGTAGGGGGGGAAGCCTTTTTGTTTCACTGATAAAGTTATAGTTGTGAAGTGGAAATCCTGTCTTACCTTTTCCATCCTCCTCTCCTGGCCGAGGATTTCTGGTGGTGTCTAGAAAAAAGGTGGTCAAGTTGTCAAACTATTGTGGCGTCTGGTTACTTGTCTTGTATCTAACTAATTAAAATGATGTCTAATTTGGGTAACACTTTATTGTACTGTGTCATTGTTACATATGTTACATGTATTTACTATAGTAATAACAAGAAATTATGCATAATTACATGCAATTAACCCTAAACCAACCCTCATTCTAACCCTAACCCTATCGTTAGTACATGTAGTTAATTGTCATTTCTCAGTACTTAAATGTATTATTACACTGTAATACTGACACCTTAAAATAAAGTGTAACCCTAATTTGTCTCTAATGCTGATACATACGAGAGACACTGAATCCAAAAACCCCTTCATATTCCTTCATGAGTCTCTTCAGCAGGGTGCTTTTCCCGGCTCCTGATGGGCCGCTCAGAACTACAGGCCTTGGTCCTGACATTTCTCTGCCAGAGAAGCAAAACAAATGCATTTGTTTGTTAAAGTGCATGTGACATGTTGGTTTTAAGCCGCTTACTTGTGTATAATATATTGA